>JABBOT010000007.1:3880426-4480426 GCA_016165875.1 Acanthopleura granulata | reverse complement strand
AATCAGGAAAGATCCATTGTCATGGAGGAAATTTTAGGATATTCAGGGTAAATCACTATAAGAGTTAGGGTGCTATGTACAGTATGTGAACAAGTAGGAAAGATAGTGGTGAAATGCTATTCCTGTGCAAAGAAATGAAAAATTCAAGCATGCAGCTGGTTTCTTTCCACCATAATGCTGGCCGCCATCATATAAGAGAAATATTCTTGAGTACGGCATATAACAGCAATCAAGTAAATTAATAGATAAAGTGAACGTACAACATAGGAGCCTGTACAAGGTTATTCTTTCTGGTAATGTTGAGTCCTTACTATTTTAGCGATACCATCACACTGTTGATGTTTGTAATGATTTTTAAAAGAACTTCAGCATCCACATGTTTCCATGGCTTGCAGTTTGCTCAAATGATTTCTTTCAAAACTCCAAGGGAGCTTGACTGGCTTTTATGGCTAACAGAACTACTACAAAATATAAACTGACATTTATGCAAGCCTCAGATCTCATGCATCTTGGTAACATGCATGTTTACAATTTCGCACTATGTTTATAGTCATCGACAGTCTTCCTGTTAAAATGCTTGGCATGAGATATCCATATCTGTGTGTAGGTTACATTTTATTGCAAAGTCGTTTTGTCTATGTCTGTAGAAGATGACAAATGGAATGTCAACAACGCGACTTTTTGGTTCATTTGGTGTACAGTACGACATATTTGCAGTTTGCGTTATGCCGGACTGATTAGCTGGGATCAGCGAGACCGCATGATCTACCTGTAGCATTCCTAATGATGCACTACTCGCAGCACACCCTCCCTCCCCCAGATCCCCCCCCCCACCCGAAGTAAAGAATAACAGCTTCTGACTATCATCATTAACATATACAGATATTTGTTTCCAGTCATCTATATACCTTCAAGGCCTGTCTTCTACACATATACGAACATTTACTCAAGGCCCTATTTACTAATGTAGCCTTTGTTAAAAGCCCCAGGCATGTAGGACACCTTTGTTTACTTTGGTTGCGGATCAGGGCTTATGTTTATCTCATTAGCACAATGTTTGACATGTTATATAGATACAGTGGAACTGATCGATGGACATTGCACGAGTCTAGTCCTGCTTTGTAGATGTCCTCTGTCCTTGTGCATTATATGTTCTTCATTATACACACCCCCATACATCATAGGTCATTAAACATACCCCAAATCCTCAACAGTTTCGACCAGTAAAGTACAACTTTAGATGCACTTTGAAAACATAATTCATAATATTTTGAGGACCACAATGTGTTGTCCAATTAGTGGTGTATAATGAGTTACACATGAATTGGAAATTAACCTGTCTAAATCAGTGAACAATTTTCCCTAATATTCAGAAACATACACTATGTCTGTTGTCAGATTTGTTGGGGATTTAAGCTAGGCAAATGTGAAACATTAGGTTATATGATCAGACACCATAAACGTTAGCTAGGCCATGCAAACTGTAGATTCATTTTTGTCGTAGAATGATTTTTGTTGGGCATAAAATAATCAAAAAATTACATTTCTATCCAGATTTTTAGGGAAAGCAAAGATATGGATATATTGTTCATTACATCGTTTAACCACATGAGAAAAAATGAAACTGTATTCCTGTTACAATTACATATACTAGTATGTTGGCTATAAATATACCTGATTTCCTAAAAATTAGAAGAATTAGGGTATTTGGTTCACTCAGTGTTTCAGATATAAAAAGAAAAATAACACCTGAGCCCTTCACAGGAGCTGATTATTTCTCTCACTCATAAACCAATATTCCTTGACGAATAGGATCATGTTGATCTGCATTTTCAGCTTCCAAAAGAATGACACCACAAGGATTTCGAAGTGCCCATCATTTCTAGTTTATCAACGCCATATACTCCTAGTTGCTGTTGTAAATACTCTGGAACGCAACATAAAACACGAATAAAAAATTGAGAAAATGAATACAACAAACAAGCTTTTGGAATAAGGGAATTTCGAATTCAAACTCTTTTATCAGTGAAGGTAAAAAAAGTACTACTGTGCCATGTAACTTGTCAGAAATGTTAGGCAACTTTTGCGGATATCAATTCACTGATCACCTGTCTTCCCGGGTCCTGGAGGGACAAATAACTCTTTTTCCTTCAAAAACATCTTAGGTCCCTAAAAATTCATCTACTAAATTTTCTTCACGGCCCTTCTACTCTAAACAGCTTTTTCAAACTTTTTTTCCGATGCCAGTGTTATAGAGAATGTAATCAAAACTAGTTGCCTTACATCTTTGACAGGTCACGTGATACAGTAGAACTTCTTTCACCCCCAGATATAAAAGAGTTCAAACTCGAAACTGCTGTATTGCCAAAGTAATTGTTTACACCATGCACATGTTTGTATATTTAAACGAAAGCTATATAGGTTTGGAGATTTTATGATTCATGTCATTTGTTGTAGGCTGAGACCTCAGTTTTATTTATTTATTTCATTGGTGTTTTATGCTGTGCTCAAGAATATTTCATATGAATATTCATGTGAATATTTTATATGACAGCAGCCAACATTATGGTGAGAGGAAACCGGGCAGAACCCGGGGGAAACCCACGACTATCCGCAGGTTGCTTGCAGACCTACCCACGTACCGCCATTCAGTTTTAAAAACTAATAGAAAGGATTTGGAATGGCCTAGACATGCATTTGAGAAATATGATAACTTCTTCTCACCTTTAACAAAATGATCCAAAGCTGTGTACTCTTTTGCTCTTTCCAGGTAGTATGTCACACCTTTAGGTGTATGTGTGCTCACGAAACACTTACGTAATGCACAAGCACTGCAGCGTCACAGCGGAAAAGAAAGCATTGTTGCTGTGATTTGGACCCTTCTCTGTACCCCACCAGAGTATCCCATTACTTTTGATTTGAATTTTTTTATGATGATCAAACAATTTATTACCTGTTAAAATTTGACAGATTTTTCTGTCAGACAAGCTGATGGACTCTTTAGGATGCCTTTTGAGTAGATGTATCAATGCCACCTTAATGAACTTCAATTTATGCAACTCCTTTATGACACTGGCTTGTATGTTCAGTCACAGGGTCTATATTCTGCTGTCTGACACAGAGCTTTCAGCCTTTTTGGGAACATCCATCCAAGAAAGCAAGGTCACCTGGAGGTAATAAATATGGATAATTTCAAACCTGCCTATAAATTTCCACTTTTTACATTTTTCAGAACGTGAACAGAAGTTGGTTGATGCAGTAAAAAGCCGATCCATCTCTGCACCTGAATTCCTTGCAGCCTTGAAAAAGAAGAAAAAGGACAAGTATTTGAACATTGAAGTCCGAGTAAGTAAAATAATTCAGAAAGACTATTTGTTTGCACTGTTTAAGTACCCTTGAGCTATTAGGTGTAATTCTTCTAAAGTCTTCCATGGAAGTTGCATTATCTTTTTCACCAACAGTTTTCCACACATTTGTACAGAAATGTTTGCATGCTTCAGACATGTTTGCTTATAATATTACGATGCGAGCATTGAAGGCAATATAGAGGCTCAAATACACATGCGCAGTTTTGTGAACATACAGTGCATCCTTTATTAAATTTGCCCTGCTTTTCCTTGTTACCATTATTGGATTATTTGTCATGAGAACTTTATGAAATTGGACCCTTATCAAATCTTTAAAACTCCCAGTCATTACCAGAATTAAAAATATGGTATTTTTATTTATCGCTGCATCGATGGTACCTTTAACTGGCCAATTCCAAGACTTCCATGCAGCAGCTGAATTGCCTCAAACAGTTTAACCTTGTGCAGCCAGGCTAAATAAGCAGGGCAATTGAGCCACTATTAGAGTTCGACCTTGGTTAACTCAAAACCCTGTGATAGTTTTTAGTGTGGAAAAAATATAGGAAATTCGTCATTTTAACTTGAGCAATAAAAAGTGCAATCATTGACTCAGCCAAACCACTGCTGTGATTGATATGTTGCATACAGTCCAATGTGGCAGCAGCAGCATTACTGTTGTATGTGTAGAATGAAGTTGGCTACCTATTAGTGCAAAGTGTGAAAGCTGGCATCTTCTGCTTTCTGTGCAATTAGCACTGGTATGCTCAAAAGCCCTCAGCCAATTGAAATATTGCTAAATTTTCAGCATAGTTTCATTTTTTTTTTTTTTATTAAATTTTTTCAATAATAATTTGGTGAGTTTAGCGTACTGATCAAGGTATTAATGATTTTTTGGTCGTGGAGGCAGTCAGTGCCATGCACACACAGTAGTATTTCACATTATATTATTATATGACGACAGTCTGTAAATATACCACAACACACAGTGTGTAAACATATGACAACACAGTGTATAAATATACGACAACATAGTATGAAAATATACTGCTACACAGTGTGTAAATATATGACAACATAGTGTGTTCTTTATAAGACAACACATTGTGTAAATATGAGATAACACAGTGTGTACATACAGGACCATACAGTGTGTAAAATCAATCGCTCTTCACCATTTATAGGACACACATTCTGATCTGAATAATTTGTTGATGGGCACAGACAAAACAACTAAAACATATTATATTTGATCAACCTTTGGAAAGGCAGGTCTTGCATCAAATATTATTTCATAATTTATGGGCACAAGAGATCATGGAATCTCTTTGTAGAAGGAATACCTATACTGGTAAAAGCTAATAAAAATTTCTTCTTATGTAATCTTCATATCATGCCATTGCACTCCCCACAAATGTGAATATTTCCTTGCACATCCGTTTTGTGTTGTTTTTAGGAAGTTATTTTTAGCATAAAACTTTTATATATTTGATTGGTGTTTTATGCCATACCCAAGAATATTTAACTTGTACAATGACGGCCAGCAGTATGGTGGGAGGAAACCGGACAGAGCCCAGGGGAAACAATACATCTAACCACTGGTAGCTGGCAGACCTTTCTATGTACAACCACAGAAAAAACCAGCATAAGTTGGACTAGAACTCAGTGATCATACTGGTGAGAGGCTCCTGGATCAAGAGAGCCCTAAGTCCTTGGCCAGGGAGGCTGCACAGGCACTTTTTCTGAAGTGACACCATGATCTATAGAAGTTTGTTTTTGAGCACACACTATATTTCTTTAATAGCTACGCTGCATGCAGGTCACAGGCTTCATTTCAACTTTCCCTTCATTTTCCCTCTTTAATTTATATTTAAACAGCTATTCAACATAGTATCTGTGGTCTTTATCAGAACTTGGTCACATGATTGTTAATACATGTAACTGACCATACAGTGTCTTAATTGTTTATACATGCAACTGACCATGCAGTGTCTTTATACTCTGGCTACCAAGTGTATTGTTCACCATTGTAGGCCATCGTCCAGAATCAGGAGGAATACCCTTGTACTGTTGCCTTCAAGCCAGAGAATGTTGCCTTGAACAATCATACAGACATTGTCACGTGTAAGTATATAGTCTGTAAAGACAGTTCTGTCTGTCTGCCTGCTTGCCTGTCAGTCTGCTTGTTCATTAAGCTCATTCATGCTCAAACAGCATCTTTTCAGCATAATAATGATTTGAGGTCAGTACAGTTTCAGCATTTATGGGGCCAAATATTGGAACACAAAAGGTGAGGGTCCAGAAGCTACCTCCTTGTGCATAGAAGTGTTTGTGTATGTCTTAGAAGCTCTTAAACCACAGATGACCTAAATGAGATGCATTCAAAGTGATTTAGAGAGTAAACAACAAGAAATTATAACAACCCATATGAAGCCAGAAGTTATGGTACATGTATATATAAATCAGGATGTTCCATGGCAGAAATTATATTTCATGGAAGATTTTAATTTTACTGGAAGTTTCTTTAATTGTTAATCAATTGTACTAAGGGGGAGACAAAGTTACTCGGTTTCATTATTTTTAACCCCCTTGTTTTGCCATCCTTATCAAAGCAGTATGTGATTTGGGGGAAATCACATAATGGGATTTTCGCCATTACAACAAGCAGACAATCTTCCATTATTGTACTATGTACTTACCCATCTTGAGCACTTCCTTGCACATGTATGTATTCATGGGACAGGAGGAAAGGGAAAGGCAGTGACAGCCTCTGACACTGATGTTGCAAGTATTTTTTTTTCCACTTAGGATTTTGTTTACCATATTGATAGTTGTTGACATGTAGATAGCAGATATGTTAAGTATTGATAATATTCCCGGTAGAATCTTTAACCACTATGCACTCGGATGACATGCCTTCCTTCATCTGACACCAGAATACCTTAGATTCATCTTTCATTCTCAGCTATGAAATATTAAACTGGTCTATTGATTACCCTGGTAACTGAAGGTTTCCTGGGCAATCCCATAGCTGCGGACCACCGAGGAACACAGAACACACACGACCAGCCTACACACATTATGCTAGGCACACGTATACGCATGCACATACTGCGACAATGCGACAGTGACTGGCTTCTTGTGAGGCTCGGTGATCAGGTGTCATTAAAAACATCTACACTGTGAACATGACAGTTTAACAAGGTTAGGTGTACCTGGCTAACAATACAGACCAGATTCCTGGAGCATGTATTAGTGTAGAGACACACGTGCCATGTACATGCATGTTGTATGTTGCTTAGTGATATGGTATTAAATCCTCAGGGACTGAATCCCAAGTATATACATTACTGTGTCATTTTGTTTTCAAAGATATTTATTTTAATGCCATACTAAAGAGTTTTCCACTCGTTCAATGGCAGTCAGTTTCAAAGGTGGAAGAAAGCAAGAGTGCTCAGGCATAATCCGCTAACCTTTAGAGAGTCACTAAAAAAACTTTCCCATTAACGACATACAGATGTGCACTCTGTTATTGGTGAATATGCAGTGTGACTTAATATATCTCGTGATATTTCAATTGGAGCTCAGTCTTTTACTCTCAAAGGAACAAGATATTCTTGCCATGTGCTGTGATTAATATATTGAGTTTCAGATGTTGTAAAAATGAAGGATGATGTTAAAAACATTATTGGTTAATATTTAGTGCAGTATCGATTGAACAGTTTTTACATTATCAGTCATGTTGTGTAACAGTATCGGTCATTTTAACATTATCAGTCGAAAAGTGATACAGTATCGAGTGGTTACCACAATATTGATAGGTACCACATTATCAGTCAAAACAATCTCCATCTACAGTGGGCAAAGTAAAAATAAGGACCAAAACACCAGGTGGTGGGACCCTGTGCATTGTGATGGAACATTAATGGCTTCACCAGGATCTGTGGAAAAAGCAGTTATTTTTTTGAATGCTGGTACAATTTGGCTTTTTATATTTGAATGCTGAGTCAGTCGTATGTTGTGACACCCCCTCCAAAACTCACCCAATTTCCATTCTGTTAGACCATTAGGCCTGTGGCCTACATTTAGTAAGGTGTAATGGCCAGGGTTACTGTTTTGATGCTAATAAGCTGGGTGAAAATGGATTCTCTTCTTACTCCAGCTAGAGCAAGCCTCCTATATGCTAAACCTGCCCTATTTCTCCTGTAGTTTAGCTTTTCTCAAGTGACACATTTTACTTGATTCTTAATGGTTCATCTATCCTTTAAAGAGCCTCTTTTTAGGGTGAAATTTTACTAAATTCCTATTAGAAAAGCTTAAGTGTTGACATCAAAACTTATCGTTTTAAGGCCTTCACATCAAAATTTATTGTTTTAAGGCTTTCACATCAAAACTTATCGTTTTAAGGCAGTTATGTGTTTCTGAAGGTGAACTACACGGTTAATTTCAGTAAGTCGAAGCACTGCAGCAAGTAGTGTGTGATGACGTTTGACTTATCTAAAGGCCCCCTCCCCCCCGAAAAAACAAAATTCTCAACTTGTCCAAAAAAAAAAAACAAATTTCAGTCAGCCAGATTTTAACGGGTACATCACGTTACCCACAACGCACAATTTTTTAATGATCGCCCTTTGTAGTTACCTTCATAGTCTCAAGTTTGTGATACAGAGAAAAAAAAATAGAACGTCAGTTGTCTGAGGCAGAGTACTTGCTTCACTGAAGCAGCACCATTACTACGTTGTCAAAAAACTTCTCAGAGGTTAAATGTGACAGGAATTAAGATATAACCGTAATTCTGTGCCAAGACAGTACAGCATGTGGAGATCAACATGATACAGCTGCAATAAGGTGGCATTAGGCCCAGGAGTCATTCATAAAATCTGATTGAAATCAACAGCATTTATGGCGTAACTGGATACTTTATGTCGCCTAACACTTACATGAAGTTTAATGGAAATCATAAAACTACGCTAAAAATCAAAGTTTGCCCTTAATGCTATAAAGTTATGTCATCTCATTCGGTTCAAATAACACACTGACAGCATATCTTCGCCATAACTAATGACGTATGAATCTTGATCTTCAAAGACGAAATCAGAGAGACAATGCCTCTGCTAGTTTTGTAAGATTTCATCATCTCATATACCTTTAAATACACTGGTGTGGTGTAAGTTTATTATCCAAAGAAGATTGTGAATTAAGGCTGTACAAGCGTGTTGTAAGTATTTTTGTATCCGCTGCAGTAAATGATACCTTTATGATCTGGCGGGCTTTTGACATATTTATGTACACCTGAAATATGAGATGTGTATTGCAGTTACAGCTAGAGCCCTTTAGTCATGTTTGTAGATAATATGTCTGCATTGATTGTGGGATTTACAATCAATTGGAAACTTCTTAATGCCATGCACGATAACTTACCAAACACTTGTGTGGTATAAGGTTTACATTGTCTGCGTATCAGGTGCATTCCAAACCATTCATATGGAGCTTATATATACTTACATGTATTATCACAAGCAGATCAATTTTAGATCAATTTTTAGAATATCCTAATTCTTCTAATTATTGGGACAGATAAATGTCCTCTGGAAAGCAAATTATTACGTTTCTCTCCCAATTTTTATGAAAAAGTAAAGATTTGGCTATGTTGGTCATTAGATGGTATAACTCGGAGAGAAAAAGGAAACTTTTTATCCCTGTTACAATTACATGTATGTTGGCTAAGGAGGACAAATCAAGTGTCCTAAAAATTAGAAGAACTAGGGTACATACAATTATATCATCATTCTGGTGTAAGACAAAAACATCAAGTCATGGTCAGGTGATTAAGTTGCTTGCCCCTAAGTTGCTAGGTGATCTAGGACATGGGTTCTGTCCCATTCTCCTTTGATTGTTCTCAGGGTTTTGGTGGCAATAAGAGCGAAAGTGGGCACCAGTGATCTCTTATGTGGTCTTGCATGAAGTTCGCTGGCACCCTTGCTTTCTGCCAATATTAAAACATGGGAGAGTTTGCCAGTGACTTGCCAAGTTAGTGGTTTATTCCAAAGAGTTTAAGTTCCCCAACCCTTTTTAAAATGGCCACCATAAATGTTGTAAGAGAAAAATCTTCAGCATGGCATTAAATAACTATAAGATATATAAGTAAAATAAAATTATGTATCTAGTACAAAACATGCTGTTAAAAGGTTTCACCTCCGATGTACACTGCATGCACTCTATGCCATACACCTACCCATTACATGCATGTGGTGGTGCAGTTGCTGGTCATCTCCTACCAATTCCTAACAACATCATACATGTATGATCAAGTACCTTTAAAAAAAAACAAAACAAAAAATATTTCCAAAGTTGTTTCAGAAGAAGGGTCCACACAGATCTAAACGGGCATGGGCAATTTTTTGTGATGTGTTTGGTAACATCTTTTAATCTGGAATTCTTATTAGGCCATAAGAAATGCCAATTTAGAGAACTGGAAATACAATGTCGCATCATCCGAACCCTACACTCAGTATTAAGGGCTAGACACTCTTTTGTGTGCGAAGTACAGTCCCCTTTATTATTGCAGTCGACAGCCATGCACTGTGGTCTCCTGGTTGAGACCTAGAGGAATAAACCCAGACGTATCCCACTGCTACTTTCTCATTGAAAATGTCTATAAAGTAAATCAGAATTGTCTCCTAATCACAAGGAAAAAAGCTGATTTAACACTACTTCTATATGGCAAAGAGGTGAAATAGGTACAGGTGGCATCACAGCAGAAACAGATGTCTTCTTCGGTGGTAGAAATATCTTACTGTTGAATGGTTAAAACTGAGAGCGTGTCAGCCTGTTTGATGTCCTTACTTTGAACTGTGATATCTCGGTTATCATACATCTCAAAAATAAAAAGTGGAGTTTTTAACTATGAATAGGATTCTATATCGATACATGTATACATTTGGTCTAGTGATCTTTTAATGTGGAATCCTGTGAGGGTTTAGTCATAGATACCTGGTCCAATAAGAATCTTGACATGGAATCATCCGCCTGTAGGTACACATACAATGTTCAGCTCTCGCGTATTCTGTCTAGGATGAATATTAATTGAGGAATGTTCATCATTAGAAATGTGATCGGTATGCTTATGTAACTTCCTAGGTGCCTCTTTGATCTTGCCAGGCAGACTATGTGATTCCCATAAATCTCTTAAGAAGTCTTTGCTGTCAGATGATCATTGCTCACCAGGCTGTTGTGTATGTATGTATGTTGGCATGCTTGGGATTTATGCAACAATTTTTCATTTGACGACCTTATGGTGTGTGTATGTATATGTATATATATATATGCACATATATATGTACTGTGTCTTTTTGTGGCAGAGCAAATCCATGCCACCAAAGTGCTGCCTCCAGTGGGACATCATGCCAAAACACACCAGACATGACACCCCACCCAGTCACATTATACTGACATCGGGCCGACCAGTTTTGTTTCTGTGCTCTTTCCTCAGAGTGCTTACCACCAAGTGAGGCAACAACAAGTACCATTTTTAAAGTCCTTAACTGATATGACGCTGACATGTCCCAACCTTGCAGTGAACACTATAATCACTAGGTCACAGAGGTGGTCCTGCTGTGCTTGAGGAGAGCTTCATTGTGCATGAACATATAGCGGATATGGAAGTTAATTTTTGAGAAAGGAAATAGTGTTTTTTAGGTCAGCAAGCCACCAAGTATATATAACTTAATTTTGTTTGACAGAAATTAGAGTGCAGATTGCAGACATTTAGTTTAACTGCCTGCATCATGTGTGGGACAGTTCATTTGTAATGTGCAAAAGTTCAGTGGTTTACCCCAGCAATAGTTTCATCCACCAATAAAACTGGCTGCCATAATATGATCTTACAAATGAAATAATGTTGAATATGGTGTTAAACAACAGTGTAACAAATCAAACAGACTTGATTATGAGGCTTCACTATCATGATTTTTGTGACTGATCACTGCACATGATGTAACCTCAGTGGTATAATATTTGTGACTGAAACTACACATAGTGTACAGGCCCTCAGTGACATGGTCTTTGTGACTGATGACTACACATGGTGTAGAGACCCTGACTGCACGTGATGTAGAGGCCCTCAGTGACATGGTCTTTGTGACTGATGACTACACATGGTGTAGAGACCCTGACTGCACGTGATGTAGAGGCCCTCAGTGACATGGTCTTTGTGACTGATGACTACACATGGTGTAGAGACCCTGACTGCACGTGATGTAGAGGCCCTCAGTGACATGGTCTTTGTGACTGATGACTTACACATGGTGTAGAGGCCCTCAGTGACTTGATCTTCGTGACTGATGACTACACATGGTGTAGAGGCTCACACTGACGTTATCTTTGTGACTGCTGATGGCAAATGGTGTAGCAGCCCACACTGTCTTGATCTTTGTGACTGATGACTGATAAAAGCTTTGCTGTAGCAGCTGTACTTTATACCCAGAATCCCCATCGCCTGCAGGCCAGCCACCTTGGTCAGCTTAACAGCATCAGATCAAGCCACAACGACCCCATATGCGTGATCTGGGATTAATACAAAGATCAATATCCTCCCTAATTCCTCCTGAGATGTCAATCTTATTCATTCATGCCTCATAAATGAATTTCCACACAAGGAGATCTGATGGTGATCAACCATGCAGGCTTCCGGCGTGATTTTTGTGTACTACATACATCTGGTTAATTCAGATTATAAGTGTTATCTAAGGCATAGAATTTAAAGTCCCATTGCAATATCAATGACCAGAGGTCTTGGGCAATATTCCACATATTATATCCAGATTGATAGTCACTTGAGAAGAAAAGAGATTTTGGACAATGAGAAAGTCTCTAACACAATATCAAGTCTGCATTTATACATGCAAGTCTTCGGGGGGGGGGGGGAGTTGTTGAAAAATCTCGTAGGAATTCCTGTTGGTGTGCACACAATCAACATGTAAAAAACTAAGGTACTGAAACATATGTACATGTATATTATCAGGTCCTCAGCTGCTTTATTGCTTAAAACACAAAAAAAAGAAATTTGCTTGTTCCCAGTTTTTTTTCATTGCATTTAAAGATTAAGACATGGAGAATTCTCTCCCAGTACCAAATATGAGTAGAAAAAATTTAACTGTTCGATTATTAAACGTAAGATCATCGATCTTGATAGAGCTTCTTCATGTCATCCCAAGAGGCTCATGTTAACTAACCTCTTCCAGGCAATCTTTCTCTTCTAAAGGGATATGAATTTTTAATACTGCAATTTTACCAGTGATTGGGTTTTTCGTCCTGGTAGTTTTATATAGCCTGGCTGACATGTCATTTATGTGTACACAGAGCGCCTGGAACAGCTCTCACTCCATTGGCTGGCAGCCTAGCCTTAGACTGAGACGAGACATCATCTTCTAACTGCTTTCCCTCAGGCTGAGATACAGGATGTGCTCCACTGCTGTCTAGTATAAGTTCTTCAACTTCCTGTTTATCGTGAATACCATAATAATCTTTTCACATATGAAAGAACAACTTTCAGGGCAACTTATGTACTTTTTTTTAATTTGATTTTGGAGATAAGCTTGTTTATGTCGAACTGTAAAAGCCAATAACCTTTAACTTTGTTTTTAATAAAGGTTAAATATCAGGATTTCTTTTATGGACAAAAGATATATTTCACACAGCAAGATGTCACTTTTGTTAAGTGGTACATTTTGGTATTTCACACCCAGATGCCATGATGTTCAGAAAGAAACATTTTGTTCCAATCTGAACTCAGCAGGATGATGACATCATAAATGTATAGTAGACATTTACTTTCCAATGTCATACAACAATAATACATAACATCAGACATGTATACCAAATCATAATATTGTCAAAAATATAAATAATAAACAGAATATTGCACAATGAAGGTTGCATCAATACATGTATTGTAAATGTAAGCATCTTGTGGGTTATCATATCAACTTCTCTCTCACACAGTATTTATGGTGTCTTCTATTTCTTGCTTGATATCCATAAGCTTAAGTAAAATGAGATTACATTTTTAAACTTCATATTCCACAGATTGGGGGCATTTGACAATGCCCTAAGCATAGCTTCAACCACTGTATTGCCACTATGCAGTGTCCCCCAAACATTGATAGCTGTGGGGGTTATCCAGTTATATAAAAGCATAGAATTTCATTATCTGGCTTATATTGCACTTGGCACCTGTGTGCCTGTTGTAGCTCATCTCACCTGGATTCCTGAGGAATCTCGAATATTTTTGTTATTAAAAGCCATGATTATTTTGTGCTTTACGAGCAGTCTAGTGGTTAAAAAAAAAATAACACAAATGGAAGTGAAAATAAGACTGAGATATAACCTTTTAATCTTGTCCAGTCTTGATGTTTTTAGGATTTTTCTGTTTTCAAGGCTTCCCGATAGAGTAAATATGCCTTCAGCTGGAAAAATTGCTGAGATAGTCTGTGTTTCCCTCAAATTAACTGATTTTCAAGATTTATTTTTAGTGTTGTACTTAATAGTCCTCTGGTATTGGAAAGAAATTCATGTGACTTAATTTGATACTAATAATTCATCTATTAAACAGAAATGCACTTTGTTCCATGAGAAACTGACATTATGTACATGAACATGCATGTATTCTGCTTGTATAAATAGTCTTCTTAGGTAACTGTTTTAGTTCTGCTTTAATTCTCCAGTAATTATTCTTAATTATTCTCACATTAATTAACATAATTGTACACTTCTACCCTGTCGGTGCTATATATTTAAGA
Source organism: Acanthopleura granulata (assembly GCA_016165875.1). Taxonomy (NCBI): domain Eukaryota; kingdom Metazoa; phylum Mollusca; class Polyplacophora; order Chitonida; family Chitonidae; genus Acanthopleura; species Acanthopleura granulata. The sequence continues at coordinate 4,466,286 of JABBOT010000007.1, read as the reverse complement.
TGATAAGCAAAACTGTTCTGTTTTCTGTTTCCAGGGCTCTACTCTAATGTTTTTTTGGGGGGGGATTTGGCTTTTTAACATGTTTTATCCACAGGTTTTTTAATTTTTTTATGTCCCTATCTTTTTCATAAGCCAGTATAAGGAAAATACCCTGCCTACCTACCCTATTTTGTCTGGTAGGGTTGAGTTAGGCAAAAGAGAGAATTTTTGTAAGGATGGCCTTACATGTACTTTTAGCTGTAACTGGCTGTAACACAAGCCGCCCCAGCCACATGTCTTGTCAGTTAGCACCTGACCAGATGTGTTGAGGTGAGGTTGGTTTCAGCTAGCAATTGACCTAATTTTAACACTGGTTTACCTTCCAGATGATCACAGCCGGGTTTTGCTGCAGTCACTTCCAGATGGCGTCAACACAGATTACATCAATGCCAGCTTTATCGAGGTCAGTGACCAAAGCATAAGTTGCTTTGGAATTCCGCAGAATTGTCTTCAAGTGGCTTAGGTGTCAACAGAGTGTAAAGTGATTTCTCTGCCCTGATTTGTTACCCATAGAGTATGCAGATGTGGAAGAAAACAATCTAACTGCACTTAACTAAGTTATTTAATTTAACATTGTTAGTGCATTACAGTGAGTTGCTAGATACATAAAACATTATTAAAATGCCAGTTTTGCAGCTAAATGAAAACCTTACCTTATCTTGTTAGGAAAAGTAATCACACAGTATTTACATTTTTCTGGGATCCTGATTATCAAATTTTATGTTCTGTTTGTGTTTTTCATTTACATTATCTATGAAAGAATTTTTGTTTTCTTTTTGGAAATGGTAATTTAATATTTATCGAACACATTATCAAAGGATTGTTATGAGTTTGGAGCCTATAAATAATAGTAGTGTTTCAACAGTGCCATGTATAGCCTCAACATGTATAAAAGAACCTGGAAGTGTTATATTGACATAGGTGCCCTGATTGTCGTTGTGTTTTGAAAATTCATGCATATTTTAGTATCAGACTGTAAATTGGTCATCCAGTCGGTTTACCAAATAAGTAGTACATGTATATTTCAAATAATATGTGCAAATGCATCAGTTTGTAATGGCATGTCACGAACCTAATTCCTTGGTTTAGAAAAACAAATAAGCATTTGACGTTTTGAAGTACTAGTTGAAGCTAGGTTGGCTTCCTCTCAGGCTGTACATGGAAAGATCTGCCCACAACCTGCAGATTGTCGTTGGTTTTCCACGGGCACTGCGCGTTTTCCTCTCAACATAATGCTGGCTTCTGTTGTATCAGTGAAATATTCTTGAGTACAGCGTAACTCCAATCAAATAAATAAATAAATAAATAAATACTAGCCTCAAAGTGGTCTTCTCTTTTCAATAATGGTGTCCAGTGACAATTACAGTGGAACCAGGTGGTAGTTTAAATGTCTTGTAGGTTGCTATGGTTATCGGCTAGATACAGGTGCTGTTGTTTTTCTCTCACCTCATTAATTACTTGTTAGCTGTCGTGTTAACTAATTGCTAGTTCTTTGATTCTACAGGGTTGTGGTGGCATCCCAAATGAATACATTGCAGCCCAAGGTAATAGCTCTATCTTGTACATTAACAGTGCAATACTTTTGGGTTACTGTACGTAACTGTATATGTGAGACAGTTTTTTTGGCAACAGTGCTAGTGTGGCCATTTGCGCAGTCTAACGTGCGTTGAACACCACTTGTTTTGCACCAGTATGGTGTGCATATCTGAACATCATGTCTAACGGTTCCTCAGTAACTTGCCAAAGGTTGGTTTACTCAGGGCGCACTTGTCTCTTTCACCCATAAAGCTGACTGCCTTAGCATATATGTTCAATTCTTAAGCATGGCCATAAAAGGCAATGAAAATCATAAATCAAATACAACAAAGAAATTCTAATTTGTTTGATAAATTATTGCAGATGAAACTCAGTCATCACCTTTTGCACTCTCAGCCTTCATGAATATTGAAGTATTGCATTCACATGTGGACGACCTCTTTTCTTCATTTTTCTGGATGAATGACATGCTTTTTATCAAATCTCATTACATATGTATTGTTTTAATGCTTAGTGTTGATGGCTCTTGGACTAATTTTTTTGACTGGTATGTTCGAAAACCAAACAAGGAATGATTCAGTTCAATTGTGTAAGGTTTACATTTGGTAGTTCCTTTTGTTTTTTTGCTTTTTTTTTTTTTGTTTTTGGGTTTTTTTTTTTGTTTTGACAAGTGTTTTGAGCAGTGCATTGCCAACTTTGTTTCACTTATTGAGTTAGGCTTGGCTACCTTATTGTGTAGAGTTTCAACAATATACTGTAGCTACCTGTACCCTACATAACCTAAAATTTCGCCCTTGATACAGTTGCTCATTTTTCCTGATTCTAGGAGTTCTCGTGATTGTAGGAAGGTGTTTTAAGTTTGGTGTGTAAGGCAGGATGGTATCCTACTGGATAAATATTAATTTGAGCACTACATATCAACAGTAACATTTATTTACCCCTGAAAATGCACCTTTTTGTGGAAAAAAATTTAGGTCATTTACAGTAATTAATTTTCTGCGGTATTATATATTTTGATAATACGTCTGATATTTGTTTCCACAGGACCAAACCACAAGCACAAAGAAGCAGTGATAGTCTTCTGGCAGATGATCTGGGAACAGGGTGTCCACTGCATTGTTATGACATGCTCTCTATTTGAACATGCTGTCGTAAGACAAATACTTACTTATTCAATGGCATTTTTTACAAGATTTAAAGTTTGTGAACTGCTTTATGTGTTTAATTGTAGAATCCATTATAATTTTCCTATGTTTCCCCTCCATGAAAGTCAGATGAATTTGAACTCATGTAATTTTTCTATATGTGTGTTTGCCTAATTTTTAATTCCTTAATCTTTTCGTTGATTTAAATGTATCACATATCTTGAAATAATGGTTGCTGCTTAGTGGCACATTGGCAGAGCTTCGGCCCTATATTGTGGCCGTACACATATTTTGAGAGTATTATATGTGCTGTCTCATGGGCAATGTGATTAAATTATGTGCTGAAGAATGACACCCTCAGGGTTCATGCACACAGGGCCTTGAAATCTTTTAAAGTGAAAAACAGCTCATGACTGAGGCACTGTTCATTAAAAAGATTATCAAATTCTCTCTTGAATGCAAAAAACTGTTTGAATTTATATGAATTCGTTGCTGAATTATCTTCATTTGATGTGAGGAGTATGTTGCTGCTGACTGAGGTCTGGAGGCGCCGATGCTTTTAAGCTTATTGGAGAGCAACCAATCTCCCCAGGAGATATCAGCTGTTCATAAGCTGTGACATAAATCTTCTGAGTTGACTGTTAATGTAACATGTAATAACATGGGGACAGGACACTGTAATATGTTTTAATTATAACCAGTACATGTGTGAACAACACTGGAAACTTTTTCCACACCATTTTATTGTGGCAGGAATCAGTTTTTGTATTATTTTATGATTTCACTGTAAAGGACTTAAAGGAAATTAAAAGTGATTTTTCCAGGCATTGAAATGTTGGGTTGGGAAAAGCCTTATAGTGGAGCATCAGCTTGGCACACATACTGTGGGCTGATCTAGAAACAAGATTGCAAAACAAACACAGGCTACATATGAATCCTGACATTCTCAAGGAGACAGTGGTCTCACAGCATCACTGAAAATAGTTGATGCACTTTTGTGTACAGTATGCATATGAATGTATGAGCAAGGTAACTCCAAAGAGATTCATTTTGATGTTTCTCAATATATCCACTTTAAATAAGTCCTCCTCAGGAGAAATGTGCACGTTACAGATATACATGTACAAACATACCATAAACATTTATGGTGTTGTTTTAGTCAGTTTAAAGGGTTATTACAGTATCAACAAAGGATTACACATGTTGTGCATGTGACAGTAGCTATATGATACAAAGGGGGCTAAACTGTTATGTCATCATAATTGTATAACACCCCCCCCCCCCCCCGTGAATATGAATACAGATTTATAGGTACATACAGATTTATCAGAATATCAGCTTGCTATGAGCATTCAGGTTTCCTCCCTACATAACCTGTTGCAGCCATTGTATCAGTCAGTAATTAATTCTTCATGTGGTCTAAGCAACGTGTATGGGAAACATAGAAAGCAGGTAAAGCGATTGAGTTAAAGCAGTGATATAGCAGTGATGAACAGGCATAATTCTAATTCTCAATCTTTTCACATATGGAAAGAGCAAATTTAAGTGCCATTTATGCACCTTTTTAGTTTGATTTTAGAGACAAAACTACTTGAGGTTGGGTGTTCTACACTCCAGGACTTCACAAGAAGTCAAATTTTATCACTCAGTCAAGCTTCATGGAATAATGCCTCCAGAGTAATTGCTTGAATAAACATCATACAAACATGTAGAATGGTTGAAGAATTACAGTCTAGTTGAAGAAGCTTAAGAACTTGAGAGGCTTTGTACCTGAACATGTCATTATAGGTGAACAGGACATTATGGCTAAACAGGCATTATAGCTGAACAAGCAATACAGCTGAACAGGACATTAATGGTTAATAAGACATCATGGCTGAACAGGCATTATAGCTGAATTAGTACCCTATTGTGCACCTGTACACGGTCTGTATGGGTTCATGTTACAGCAACAGTGTGCCAAGTACTGGGAGGACATGTTTGGGAAGCTGAAGAATGTGGTTTACGGGGATGTGGAGATCCAGCTGGAGGACACGGAATGTTTCATGCACATGACTGTCAGGACTCTCTCTGTACAAAAGGTCAGATCATATTATCAGGCCTGAGCAGAAAGGCAAGAGCCTGACGTTGTAAGATAGTATACATGTGGACTTGTTTATTAAGGTAGTGCCTGTGTGTAGACTTTTCTGTGGTATAGTGTGTGGACTTTTATGTGAGATAGTGTGTGTACTTTTCTGTGAGATAGTGTGTCGACTCTTCTGTGAAATAGTGTGTGGACATTTGTGTGCGATAGTGTGTGGACTTTCCTGTGAGATAGTGTGTGGAGTTTTCTGTAAGATAGTATGTGGACATGTTTGGAAGATAGTGCATAGACATGTGTAGAAGATAGTGCAGATGGAATTTCTGTAACATTGTGTTTTCTTGTGAGATAGTATGTGAACGTAGTAGGAAGATAGTGCATAGATATATTTAGAAGATATAATGTGGACTTTTCTGTAAGATAGTATGGTAGTATGTGGAATCTTCTTTACGATTGTGCATGGACATTTCCATCAGGTAATATGTGGACTTGTGTTAACATAGTAAACTCTATGGACATGATTATATCGTAGTACGTAGACCTTCTAAAATGTGTTGTTATTTAGGATGGGATATGTTTTGTATGTTCTGATTTAGTTATATCAGATGGGATGATGACATTGTTAGATGAATGTAGGGTTTGTAATATGGAATATCTCTGTGTCTGATAGACCGGCAGTAGTATGATTGTTATGTCATCATTATTTATGAGTTGCATTTGTTTTGACCATTTCACGTATGGTATCTGTCAACAGAAGGGTCATCCCCCACGGACTATCCGTCAGTATGAGCTCTCTGGCTGGGGGGACCAGGACGAACCTGATGCTGGCCTCATTGTGGAATACAGACGGCGAATTCGCCTCTTCACCGATTCCACAACAGGTCCCATGCTTGTCCATGGCAGGTAAGCTCACCTGACTCCAATCCATTAATCAAGTTTGTTTATTGCATACACTGTATTTTTTAGAATTTAGGGTTTCATGCTTATACAATATTTTTCTTGCCTCAAAATCACCATGCCATGGCTGAAAAACTACCATTGTGGTGACAATCCCCAATTCGTTCTTGCCTCAGAATTTCTGATAATGGTGTGTAATAGTGTCAAGTACTCTGTAGTCTCTATGGTTGCATGTGGATACATGTAGTTAAGTTGTTTTTTTACACATATCCTTTGTGGTTGTGGGTTTCCCTCAGGTTTCCTCCTACCGTAATATGGCCCCCGTCGTATAAGGGAAATTTTCTTGAGTACGGCTTAAAACACCAATCGAATAAATCAGTAAAATCAGTAAATGTATATGCTGTGTACTGTTTATGCATGGCCATCATCCACTCTAAACCTTGTTGGACATTGACATTTATGTTTACTTGAACTTCATTTTTATTGCTCAAAACAAGTGGTTGTTTTTAGTTTGGACATCCCAGTTTTCTCCACCCATAAATCTTACTGATGGTCGCGATTAAGGGAAAACTCTTTGAGAACAGCATTAAAGATCAAAGAAAGAAACATTAGTCATGAGTCCTCACGCCTTGAAATGTCCACAAGATGCAAAGTGCTCCTAGTATAAGTTTATTTGTGAAAAATCATGATGTTTGACTGAGAATGCATAGATCCACCACATACTATGTTACACCACCCCTTCTCCGGGCAACATTACGGTACTTTTCATTCCATTCCCAGTGAAAAAGCAATCGTGACGTCATGTCCTCACGGAAAGATTAAACATTTGTAACCGTTGTGTGGGACATTAGTTGACCTACTTGCAACATAATTGATTATGATTGGCCAAATATGTGTCTTTGATTGACAGTTCAGAAAGGTCTATGGCTGTCTCTTTGTGTTGTTTTGTTGATGATATATCATCTGTGTGTGATGTTTTTAAGGTACGGGGGAGGCAGAACAGCAGTGTTCATTGCTGTGGACTACTGCCTCAAACAGCTCGAGATGGAGAACTCTGTGGACATCTACAGCACAGTTCTCCACCTGAGAAAATTCAGGAAAAACATGGTTCGCACTCTGGTGAGTTTTGCAAGTAATAAAGTTATATTGAAACTCTTGCTTTACATATGTATAACAACTGACTAATACAAAATTCAACTGCAATATGTAGTCATCACGAATTCTTATAAATTAACTCTACATATAGTTGTACCCCAGAGTACTTTGTACATCTTCATCCTCTTCACCTGTGCAGAAATGGATTAAAACTGTCCATGTCAGCCTGGTAGACTTGTCTAACACAGATGGTTAAAACAGTGCCTAGCTAAGACACCAGGCCCTTGACGTATGAGGTCTTGGGTTCAAATCCAACTCTGGCTGTTCTGGTCATAGCTTCGAGGAAGCATGTTTCCAGTTACATGTACCAGGGGAAGATCAGTCATGTACTTCAGACACTCTGGTTTCTTCCACTCAATTTAAACCTTACACGAGTGAAAAATTCTAGAGCCACTCAATCAATCAATCCTGGCTATTCCCACAAAACTACCGTAGTTCAATATAAACATACAGTTTATATTTGTGGTTCATCATTGTCATTGACCTAAACTGCCTAAAAGGAACATTTTAAATGTCATAAATTATTACTTTCTGAGCTGAAACTTACATTTTCTGGTAGGATATCATTCTATCTTCCAAACAAACCTCAAAAAACCTTTCGAAGATTAATAAAAATGTCTCCATTAGGCAAAATGGACAAAGTTTACAGCTTTTACATTTACTGTAATTATAATCCACATAAGCCTATGAGAACTTTGTGGAACTGCATGGGCCTTATTGTACAGATTGAGTATTAATTGTCGCTGTGTTTATTGCAGGCCCAGTACAGGACCATCTACGAGACGGTGGGATCATTCATCAACTCTGGCCACACAGTGATACCATGCTCTCACTTGCCTGCTGTGGTACAGCGCCTCTCCATCAAGGACCCCAGGGTGAACATGACCGGCATGGAACAAGAATACAAGGTGAGAAAGCGTACCATGAGAAAATGTGCTTATACTGTATTTCACCTGAAATTTGGCTTTTTTCCATGTGCTCATTTTGCCTTATTCTGGTTAATCCATCCACCTTTTTTGGGCCAGTTTGATTAATTTCTTATCAGAAAAACTTAATTGTTGGCCTCAACAGTATCATTTTAAGGCCTTTATGCGTGTCTGAAAATGCATTTTTTCATCGTGCCAGTATTTAGGTTAAAAGCGGTATTTCCTCCTTTTCTTGCTGCCTGATGGGTGATTGCCAAATTAATGAAACAATCTTGAGAATGGATCTATGTATACATTGTTCATATTTGTTTCTTCATTTGTGCATGGCTGTATCATTCAGGGAACTTCTTTTGTTCAGTGGTTAACATTTGGGGGAAAATGCATAGGAGCTGGCTGGCCATGGTAGGCAATGTGTGAACAAGGTTTCGTGTTTGGAAGGTTAGGCCATACGCAAGATATTCCAGTGAGACAACACTGTAGATATGATCACACCAGAGCTGCAGTCCTGTTATAATAATAATGCAGACATCATCTTGAGATTTACCCAGGGCAACATGGGGATTCATTTTAAATAACATTGTAGTGTCTGCATGTTGCCTCATAAGCTGCAAGGTCTACCAGCAACCTGTCTATTCTTATGAGCTTCTTCCCAGCTGCTGCCCAGTTTCCCTCCATCATAATACTAGCCACTTGTCATATATGTGAAATCTTGTCAGTTACTGCGTAAAACAAATGCAAAATAAAATGCAAATCAAATGAATAAATAAATAAATCACCGTGAGACTTGGTTTACAGCAATGCCCTACATGTAGAAAAATGATAGAATTATGTTACATAACATTCTGATCAAAGCCTGATTCTATGTTGTTTTGTGTTGTCAGAATTTGGAGAAGATCATCAAAAGGATAGAGTTGGGTGAGTGTGCGGCTGGCCATCAAGTACAGAACCGCAACAAGAGCAGAGACATCATGCTGCAACCACGTGAGTACATCTCTCTCGCTACAGTCTGGCAACCACGTCGGTGGCGTATAGTGGTTAGACTGTTCCTGCAAGACAAGAGGTCTAGTATCAATCTTGGGTTGGTTCATACCAAAGACTCTAAATATGGTACTGTTTGCCGCCTCACTTGGTACTCAGCACTGAGAGCAAGGAAACTGGTTGGCTTGGTGTCAGCATAATGTGACTGGGTGGGGTGTCATGTTCAGTGTCTTCGACATGATGTTCCTGTGGCAGCAGCACTTTGGTGCCATGGACTTGCCCCAGCTGTCATAAGAAGTCACAGTTTAGATTCATTCTAAGGACTGAAAAATTGTTAAATACAACATAAAGCCTAACAATACACACATACTCACACACTGGCCACAGCATGCCCTTAAGGGCCTAGTAAACGATGCCTCCATATCAGGGTCTGCTTTGTAAACGGTAGGTCAGGGTTCATACCAAAGACTGCAACATTAGTGGTATTGCCATACCTTGCTTGGCTCAGCAAGCATGAGAGCAATAGGCCAAGCTCAGTATAATACAACTGGTTCGGTGTCTTTGGCATGGTATTGCAGTGAGGTAGCTCTATGAATATGTCAACATTGGGCTTGGTCTGCTGAAAGGAAACACCATCGTGATATGACCAAAATAATGTTGAAAGCAACATTAAACCCCCAACGAACAAAAGCCTCCGTATAAGCAGGTTCCATAGATACTTAGCAAGGTACAAGGCTTTTTCCCTGGGCCACAGCTGGTGTCCTTCATCCATTAACCTGATTCTTGTGGTGTGAATATGTGAATGAGTGCAGTGTATACTTCCTTACCTGGTTAATCTTAAGGCAGCTGGTATACTGAGTTTCATGGCATTTGGGTGAGGCAGTGCTATGAAATACCTGTATGTCTGCCTGTTGTGAGAGGTTAATTGTTGTGGTGGGACACATAATGAGTAATCGGGTTACATTGTGGGTATCACTTGCATTGTGATTTTCTAACTGTCACATCCCTCAAATTACAGACATTTTTCTTTATGAACATTTTGAAATATTTATTTTCAAGGCTCTTAATAGGAGGAATCTTTTCAAGGTCGTCTCTATTTTTCGGCTGTGAATGTGATTAGCATTGTGTTTATAGTACATGTACAGTATTGTCATTCTACATGTATGGCATTATTGTGTGTGAAATGGAAAAATTATACTTTTTTCTGAAGTCCTGAAACTGTCCAACGCAATCGACATAATTTTGTTTCCGAAATCAAATAGCACTAAACTCAGCTCATTTATATGCGACAAGGTTGAGGAATGAGGGGAGCCTAAAGTATGACATAAAACAAAATATAATGTAAAACAACAAAGTATGATACAAACCAACAAAGTATGACATAAAATGCCAATGAGATTGCAAACAGGTAACAATGATGACTGTTATAATGTTAATGATATGTACTGCTTTTTGAATGACAGCGGAGAGGTCACGACCTTGCCTTCAGACAGGAGAGAGTGTGGAGGACACTGACTACATAAATGCTGTCTATGTCGATGTAAGTGTAGCAAAAATCTACCAATAAATCTGCAGCTAACACTTGGATTACAGCTCTAAAGTCAAACGTAAGGAATAAAAGATCTGATAGGTTATGGTTCAGAATTCAAATCACAGGAAGGTATATCTATTTTTTTAAACTGGACTATGTAGAGAAAATATACAAATAATATATCAGAATATCACAGCAAAAAAAATTAGGTACCACAAGTACATAGCGGCAAAATTTGATTGATTGTTAAATTTTGAATTTGAATTATTGTTGCCGCACACAATGTACAGGCTATTAAAATTTTTATCATTCTAATACACCAGATGACAAACCCTCAAATTCAATCTTTATATGAGAAAGTTTTGAACCCATGAGTTTTGTCTGACAAAGGTATGTGGACTGTATGTATGTTTCCACAGGGTTATCAGACCGTGAACAGTTTCATCATTACCCAGTGGCCATACAAAAACACAGTGAAGGATGTGTGGCGACTGTTGTACGACCAGCGTATTGATACTCTTGTGGTGCTGAATGATGTCAAACATTGCCGGGTAAGTTCCGAATGTTATATATACAGCAACTATATCTGCTAATCAACTTGCGGAGAGTGATGTACAACAGTTTCTGAAAAATTTGGGGAACACATTTGTGAATGTGTTATACTAAATTACATGCTGGAATGAAGCATGTTTTAAGGAGGGAGAGGTGGAATGCATTGCGTTTTTGTGAAATTGTATTTTTATTGTCTTAAAAATCCTTTTTGTCTCAAATTCTTGAAACTTTTGGCCTGTTTGCAAGGTGTTTATTTAGGCATATTCAGAGGGCAGTATTCTTGTGTATACATGTAGTATATTCTTGTAGTATAAGCCCTGAAATTGGTCCACCCAACCATCATGACCAGTGTAGTTTTATCTCCAAAATAAAGTTTAAAAGGTGCATATATCCAATTGACAGTTTCTCTATTTTTATATGGGTAAAGTTGAAGAGTTAGGGTGGAAATGGGCCACATTAAACTCATAATGTATCATTGTCTTAATATACCATAATTTTTTGTAGTCTTATCCATCCTTTTGGCCCAAAAAAGTGGGTGGATCAAATGAGCAAAGGTTTGGCCCCATTGGAGTTCGCTACATCAACTGTATCAAGTATCCTCATGTTGTCATCAGAGTCTTCCAGATTAGAAAGGTAAAACGATTTACAATGTGTTCAAGATTTGCGATTTTCATTACCTTCTGCATTCATTCTCTCAATCCATTTGATATCAGTCCTTTGTAGGTTTTTCCTTTGTAATCTGCACCTGTGAAATTTGTAGGGCTGATCTTGAAAATATAAATAAAAACAAAAATACATTTTACCAAATCTGATTAAACAGTCTCTTGGGATATGAGGGTATATATATGCGTTTAAATGGGCATCAGTATTTTAGCTAGTTTGTGAAGCACAGTATAATTGACGTGTTAGACATGCACTATGTTTTTGTCTCTTTTTCATTCCATCTTGAATCATTCTGATCATAAGTCTTTATTTCTCTCTAGCTCTTTGTCCCACTTATGTCAACATTCACATAAATCATATCATGCCTACTTTATCCTTACAGTTACCCAGGCAAAAAATTATGAAATCAAGAGACGTGGGTAACTTGATTCAAAATGCAGTGGTAAATACATAATATACCCAGAATTTGCCTGCTTTTAGGGAGCATTGCCATTCTTGCATGGACACTGCTTACTGAATATTTATTTGGGGTTTTTTGGATGCTGTCTTATATTTTTTGTTTCTGATGACTTGGTGAATAAGCAGTCTCTTAAACCAAAGCTTCTTATGCATGGAAATGCTTGCTGTTTGTATACTTTCACTTCACCTGTATGTGTGTGGAAACCCTCAAACTTCATCCTGAATGCTTTGCCAAATGTCCTGCTTTCAAATCATGGCTGCCCATTTCTTTTGGGTGCATGAACTCAAGTGCATCTGAATTTGCTCCATTCGGAAATGATGGAGAAAGATAGAAAATTCAGATCCTGATTATATATGCATGTGCATCCTTGTATAACCTTTGCTTTATGCTTCCTTGACCCTTGTTCATATCAACTAAGTAAATACAGGTTTACAAAATAATCTAGAGAAGACACAGGCAGATCATAAATTCCTCATACAGCCCCGGTTTTGCCTGGGATGATTATCATCATGAAAATCTAAATCCACCCATGATTTCTCATGCGTAACAGTATTATCCCATGATGGCATTTATACAGTTCATTCCTGCATTGTTGTAGCAAAATACTTCATACCATTTTGTACTCACCCTTCATATTAAATTACATTTGACACATATATAAAGAGGGAAATTGTGATTGAAGAAGTTCACTTGTGTGGCAGATAACCTAATTAGGTACAAAAACCATCAATACTTTACCTCGTAGGAGGTTATACTTCATTTTCTGAGGGATGTCAATTAATACAATACCAGCCTTCCTCAAATCCCTTATGCACATGAGGATGTTTATTTGGTTAACCCGAGAGGTTATTGGTTGAGTTGACCAGTGAGGATGGTGGTTGGGGGAGATATTGAGGATGTTGGGAGAGGGTGGGGGCAATGAGGATGGTGGTAGGGTGGGCTATTATAGGTGATAGGGTGGGCTATTATAGCTGTTGGCTGGGTGGGCCTGTGAGGATATTGGTTGGGAGTACAAGTGAGGATATTGGTTGGATGGGCCAGGGAGGATGTTGGTTGGGTGTGCCAGGGAGGATGTTGGTTGGGAGTACCAGTGAAGATATTGGTTGACTTGGCCAGAGAGGATGTTGGTTGGGTGTGCCAGGGAGGATGTTGGTTGGGAGTAGCAGTGAAGATATTGGTTGACTGGGCCAGAGAGGATATTGGTTGGGTGTGCCAGGGAGGATGTTGGTTGGGAGTACCAGTGAAGATATTGGTTGACTTGGCCAGAGAGGATGTTGGTTGGGTGTGCCAGGGAGGATGTTGGCAGGATGGGCTGGGGAGGATGTTGGCAGGGTGGGTCAGTGAATAGATTGTGGTGAAGAGGCTGGAACAATAATGGGAATAACTTTAACAGGATCCTACAAGCATGTTGATGTAGCCAGAAGGATTACTGTTGAATAAACATGAGCAAATTTCATATCATCATGGAATTATACATAATGTCTAAGCCAGGTTTGTTTCGACTCACCTGTATCTGTAAGGCTTGAAGAATTCAGGGAGGTAACTCTTGCTTTGCTTTATTGCTTTACAGTGTTTGTCAGTTACTGATATCATGATTCAAGATGCTATGCGTGTCATGACGGTATGTTAGTGTAGGAGACCTGGTACATGTATGAGCTGTTGTGTCTGCCTGTTAACTAACAGTCTGTGTTGTCGCTGAATGTAAGCGCTACTAATGTTATATACAAGTACTAAGTTTTGCGCCTTGATGGGATGCAAATGCAACTCTTGCCATAATTGCCATAATGACTCATACTGTAGAGATGCGTCGCCATGGTACACCTTCATTGTGAAACAGGTCGAAGGTACACATTGACTTCGGATGCTATCACTTCTTCAGCCTCTGAAACAAATAGCACATGCATTTTTTGCCAATGCTCATAGTCTAGGCTCTGTCAGAAATCCATTAGACCATCAAAACGGATTTTAAAATGTTCAAAGAATTGTCCCTCTCTGCAGTTTCAGTGATGACAGAATTTGTCCTCATGACAATTGACTAAGTCCTTCGGATCTAGTATTGCATAGTCACTTGTACACAGAATCAGCTTTTGCATCATTCCACCACAGTCCTGTGACAGGTGGGAAGTAACATAGGTAGTAGTGTCATGTGAATGTTATATATATATATATATATATATATATGACAAGGTACACAACTTGAATTCTAAGGACTCCTCATCGTCATATGATTGCAAAATTAAGTACAATGTACAACCTCAAGCATACATTCATACCCTAATTCTTCTAATTATTAGGTCACCTGGTCTACCTCTTAGAGCCAGTTTCCATGTAACCTGTAACAGGAATACACTTTCTTTTTCTGACATGGGCAGCTGATGAACATATCTATATCTTTACTTTGCTGAAAAACTTGGTGGGAAAGACAATTTTTCGCTTTCAACACTACTGATACCTGTCCCAACAATTAGAAGAATTAGGGTACATACACAAATTAAATGGTGCAGACATGAACCCTAGTTATCGGCTTCTTTAAGATATCTCTGTGACTCTAAGGTCTCTTTGGCATAGTCTTGATAAAAGAAAAATTAACTTGTTTTCTGTGGGCAGTGAAAGATAGTGAAAACGGCTGAAGTGTGTGTTGTCGTTTGTACTTGTAAGTATGGCCTAAGACAGTGGAATGTAGCCGTTGAGGCAATATGTAGTGTGTAAACTAACACCCAAGTTCGTAGAGAGTGATGTGCAGTGTACTGTGGTATCTGTGATTAACATGATGGACTGAGTACATAGAGACTAATATATGCATGCAGTCTACTGTAGTGTGTGATGATGCACCAAATACTGTGGCGGCTGATACAATGTGTTGCATGTAGATTAACACCCAACATGCCCAAGGACATGGTGATGTGTGCTATATTGTGTGTGATAAATATGATGCAACGATTTTTAAAAATGTGTAGAAGGTGATAGGTAGCTTGTAAATTAACACTCAAGTGAACACACACAGTGACAGGCAGTAGTTGTAATGTACGTATGATTAACACCATGAACTTAGTTCACACATCTACATGTAGCAACTCTTGTGATTGTGTGGCTTAACAGTTTATTATCTGGACACACATGAAGGCACATAACATTCTTCAAAAGAAAGATCCTGTAAATTTGAAGTTCTGGTGACTAAACAAACCACGCAGTCACATGTTTTGATTGTATGGTGGTTTTATGCACCAAATGGATAACGTGTGTCAAAAGCCGGCCTTTCAATGTACAAAATGTTCGTTGACACACATTATTAGTTTGGTCCGTACAACCCACCATACAATCAAGACATTTGACAGTTTTTAATTTGGTGAAAAAAAGGTGAGGGGTGAAAAAAAAGGGTATTTCCACATGCAGTTTTTAATGGTCTTTTTACTGGCAATAACTTCATTTTTAGGGTGTCTGTTCCTGTAAGGATTTGTATTGATATGCAACTGTTGTTTTAAATTGGATATATCCAGACTTATTTGCTATTGTTATATACTTAGGTGCATGTTTCCAGCTAGGACTAGAATTGCTCACTTAATATAGACAGTTCAGTGCTAACTTTGAAATGTGACTAACTCAGACAGGCTGTGATCAGTATGACCAATATGTTACAATATTGTAATGAGAGCTGCTAATGGCTGTGAAGTACATAGAACTGTATTGATCATTTGTAACCCCAACACCGGTAGTTTTTGTATTATATTGTAAATTATGATGTAAGTTGAAAAAAAGTATGCCATGTACGTTTATAAGTAATTTGCAGTGAGCTATCTTATGAAATATTGGTAAAGAGGCATTTAAAATTTTATGATAAAAATTATTTTGCTTCACTGACTTCTCACGTATGTTATAGATGTGTCAAATTTGGAACTAGAAGCACGTAATCTAAAAAATAGCAGTGTTCTTACCCAATCTTGAAATTGTTTTTATCTAAATCAATACATGTCAAATAGTAACTATTTGCTGTAATATTTAAATATACCACATCATACATTTGAATTCAATTTAATTGCTAAAGAAGTATTTTCATCCCAGTATGTATGCAAGTGTTCAGGTTTTGTTTACCTGTAGTTCTGATTTTCCTTACAGAAACTGGCTGCTATGACCCCAAAAGGGAACTCCAACCCCATCCAGTGGCGATATGTAAAGATGTTTCAGATTCGCTCTGATTCTTGGCCATCAAAGGAAAAAGTTCCCTCTACGATAGACCCTTTGGTGTACCTGATGAACTTTGTGGAAGAGTGGCAGGAAAACAACAGTCTTATGAAGAGCCCTATCTGTGTCATGTCAAAGTGAGTTCAGTTTTACCTGTATTCAGTGTTATTTTACAACAGTCACACTCCACCAGTTTTCAGTCTTGTGAACTAATGAACTCAGTGAGCTGTTGTCCTGTTTTGAGTATGTGACACACATTTCATTACGTGGAATGTAGTGTTTCGGCAGTGACCTTCCTCTGCCTTGAACATCACCTTGGTAACTATATTATCTCCCTTGACTGACAATTGTGTTATCTCCCTTGACTCTGACACCTGTGTAATCTCCCTTGATTCTCATCTCTAGAGATGGAGTGAGCCGCTGTGGTCTGTTCTGTGCACTGAGTGTAAACTGTAGTAAGCTTCAGAAGGAAGGAGACGTAGATGTCTACAACTCTGTCAGAATGATCAAGAGGAACCGACCACCCTTAGTCTCCAGTGCTGTAAGTTCAACAAGTACTGTATTTCACTTGGATATTTAACTTCGCACATTTTGCGTTTTTCTGAATTATCCATCTTTTTGTGAAGTTTGATGAGTGTCTTATCAGAAAACTCAAGTGTTGGCTTCAATAGTATCATATTTAGATACAGGTAAAATATACACAGAATAATAATACTCTAAAAATCATTTTCAAAAATATGACTAAGCTCCAGTTTGGCTAAAAGTGCTCATTATGTGATAAACATCTAAAGTTTAAAAGTAGCCCAGCTTGAGGCAATCTGATAATTGCAAGGTTCTTGGCTGGTTGACATGACTGAGTGATGATGTCTCCATACACTGACTGTTGAACAATTGTTATGTTTGTGTTTCAGGAATACTCCTACTGTTACATGTTCCTTAGTCGGTTTGTAGAGCTGTTACAAGAGCATCCGCCCCAGATCATTGTATCAGGTGCCAGTCAGGTGTACATGAACTCTGCCTTTGATGCCCCCGAAGAAGCTCAGATCGAGGATACTGAGGGGACAGAGCTGTTGTCGCGTCGCTCCAGCGCCGCCAGCTTTAGAACTGCTGTGGAAGACGCCAATGACTTGGCCAATATGTACTCAGCTGGTGGCTCTCGCGATAAATACTTCCTGGTTGCTGGCGACACGACGTCCATTGTGATAGAGGGCAAAGGGGCGGAGTCTGCGGCTCCTCCCCCTATAACCGCACCCTCGGATGACGAGGATGATGACGATGAATTTGTGCCCTCTCAGACCTCCAGCGTTACCACTCAAACTGCTGCTCTTCCCCATGCAACATACAATAAGACCCTGGAACCCCGGGGGGCTGTGGCTTATTACACAGCCATTCCCCACCCTCACGGCTCCTCTCTACCTTCCCTGCTGCCTCCCACAGGCACGCAGGACTCGCTAGGTGGCCCTAGGGGAAGAGATGTTAATGGTAGTGGCAGTGATTTGGGAGCAGCCAAGGAAACAGATAGTGAGGATACAGATTCTGTGATCACATTGTTGAAGGGCAAGTCGCACGAGCCCTCGTTGGCCAGTTCCTACACCACGGCTGTACCCCGATTGGGAGCTGATAAGGCCAAACTCGGGGGAAGTCGAACATCGTTAGAATCAGAGGAGGAACTCACTAACGGAATGGAAATGTCAAAATTGGTTGGCGTTAAAGCACCGCTCGCTGACGAGGAGCCAGATGAAATCATCACGCCTTTCTGAAAATGCCATCAAAAACCAGGTTTCTAAAGCTATGCAAAAAGATGACACACGCACCCAGGCATTTCCATGGCGATAGGTGGCAGCACTGATATTCTACCTGGCTTAGTCAGTCAGTTGGGTTTTGCACTGTTTGATGTTCGGAATTTGTCAAGAGCTTTAGCTTTAACTAAACTCTGTGACTTTTTTCTCATTCAAAATTGATGGCTGCATTTAATATTTGACCAAGAGAGTTTAGGAGCATATTTGAAAAGCATGTTAATGCAATATTGAGTGTGACAAGCCGACGCAATGTTGTACATTTTGTCATTAGACACACCTAAATGTAAGAACCATGTATTAGGAATCATAACAGTTAATTGCACAGGTGTTATATTGATTTGGTCTCTCACCCTTAAGATCACAGCAGTTCACGATCAATTCTCATGTCTTGAAAGGTTTTGTATATATTTTGGACGCGAAGGAAGATGTGGTGAAGCAGGCCGCTTCTTAGATCAAGATTCACCAACGTGCCAAAAGTGATAAAATCATTAGGGATTTTACGGATTTTCAATTTGGAGTATAATTGCACATCAGATCCTTGCTGTGTTGTTGTCCTTGAAAATTTGAAAGTTTGAGGCTGTTTATGTGACTTTTTAGCTTTAAAATTAAATTTGCTTTAAAAATATGAAGCCAGTAATTTGGATCAAATGTAATCTGTACTGAAAGTTTTACGTAAGTTTTAAGACTTTGAAAGAGAACTTTCTGTGTACAGGTTTGTTGATACAGATTTGGTGAAGGTATGGATAGATTTAGCCTGAACTATGAGGAATGCCTTAAGGCTTCAGGTCTGAGGTTTGTGAAAAGGCTGAATATATCATCTCTGTGTGTATCAGACTTTCTCATGCACAAAGCTGCGATCCCTTCCCCAATATAACCCATTCACTTGTTTTGGTACAGCCTTTGTATAATGGACACCACCAGGTGCATGTGTCTCATGACTTAAGGCACTTGAACATTTACAATCCACATTTACAGTGATACAGTTGTTTTGTAAGATTCTGTGACTGTCTTGCCAATTATAAATCATCCCATCGCGACCAATCACCTACTTCCTGTCTTTATGAGATAATAAGAGCCAAGGTTATGTAATATATGTAATGAAGTGTCAAGGACATTTCTGCCAGTGGAAGTCAGTTGTTAAAATAACACTTAACTGCATGTATATCACCAATTCTTAGGCAATATTTTACTTACAGGCAGAAAAACACATGGACTGGAAGAACAGAATTGCAGTGTGTAAAAAATGATCTTAAAACACCCGTTAAAACCTTTCACAGATTAAATAGGAATAAATAGGTCCAAAAAGATATTGTTGTAACAGGATTGCTTTCGATCACCATCATTATCTTCAAAACACTGTGATGGTGTCATGAACTCTTAATTTTCACTAAATGGTGTTGAAACTACTGTTTATTTAAAATAATTCAGAATCAGTGGAAGATAAGTGAAGTCAATAGGTAAGAAAGCCGGATCCCCAAGTTTCCTTTTTCTTTTCTTATCAAGAAATTTTCCCAGAATGATAGAGATTGATCAGTGAAAGGGTCCATAACATGTGATTCCTTTTCACACCACATTTTTAACCTGAAGAGGTAATTATGTACATCTTGTGAAGTAAACCCAGGTTTATGTGACAGGAAGTAAAGCTAGTGTTAG
Source organism: Acanthopleura granulata (assembly GCA_016165875.1). Lineage (NCBI taxonomy): Eukaryota > Metazoa > Mollusca > Polyplacophora > Chitonida > Chitonidae > Acanthopleura > Acanthopleura granulata. Next base: position 4,446,693 of record JABBOT010000007.1, on the reverse strand, counting down.
GGTCTGTTGTTCTCAGATTAGTATTTTATTCTGTCTACAGAGAGCAAATTTTTGTCTTGGTATTTGAATTTGGAAGCCTTTTGGCTGTATTTTTATGCTTGTAAATATATGCATCTATATATATACATATATATATTGTGTACATGTATATATTTTTATTCTATGACATAATATTATGCACAATCTATTCCTCACCAAATTGAATTTTCCTTATTTCTTCTGAGCTTTTTTATTGTGACATTAGCAAGTTTAGAAACCAAGAGAGATGAATCTCTGTTTTCTATTCACAGAGTGTGGAATTTATGCTTTGTGAGAAATAATTATCGCACGTACATCTGTGGGACTTGTTATGAAATACTGAAAGAATTACTTTTCTTAACATATAATCCGAAAAGGGAGATTTACATGTACATGAAAGATACTTTGTTTCTCAAGTTTTCACAAAAAGTTAATTGATTGAGAAAGCTGCAAGTTGTGATTTTGTGGACAATTTCTTTTAAAAAGAGAAAAAAAAATGATTTTTGTAAATTGTATTGACAGAGATAGATGTTGCCATATGCGAAAGCATAACTTGTGGACAAAAGTTACAAAGAGAAGACTTGGCAGTTATTACTGCAACAGAAAGCCTGAATTAGTTTGACGTCCGCCTTCCGCCTGACTTGCTGACCATCGTACTATATCATGGAGCACAACACAGAAGTAATATCTGAGGACAGAATGAAAATCGTCCCACTGCAGTCAGTCATTCAGTGTGAAGGATTATAGTGCTATGATTTGCTGTATTCAGCATATTTTGAGGGCAATACTTGAATATGTGTCAAGTCAGACTTTTGATCTTTGTATCATCAAGCATATATCAGTGATTAGCTGATGGTTTGAGTTGGCCATTGACGACCCCAGTTTGACTTAATTGTTATTTGTAAATCACATGTGCATACTCGTCTCATTTATATGTAACTTGTAAAGATAATCATTGCGACCACAAAGGAAGGAAGTTAATGTGTACATAGGTTGTTAAATAGCCCCAGGTGGCTTTTTCACTCCTATGCTAGAATTCAGGGCTGGCTCATCATTACCAAGTGGAATTTACGTGGGGTATTGTGTGTGTGGCCGAGCTGAGAGGTAAGAACCACAGTTGGCGCCTGTTTTGGAAAGTAAACATCGTTCAGAAATCAGTTATCTACCTTGGCGTAAAAGCATGTAAGCTCTACCATTGGTTGCTGCTGTGGCTATGATACAACCAGCCAAGTATAGGAGTGAAATAGCCACTTGGGGCTAGTTGATAAAGTATATCTTTGTTATGGAACTGTGAAAGGGTAACAATAACAGGCTATTTCATGTTTTGGTGGTTTTTTGTGTTTTTCTTTTTTTTTTACTATGGTGCTGCTCTGTGTTACACCCAAAAGGCTGAAGGTGAAAAAGTTTCCCTTGTATGTGCACATACGTGGTATACACTGTCTCTACAAGCATATGCATGCACCTATATATTGCATTCTCTTTAGACTGTGTAGGGTAAAACTAAGACATTGTTTCATGAAATTTCACTACTTTATGTGGAAATGATTTCATGACTTTGTCAAATGCTTGCATTTTAGAAAATTTTCTAAATTTCAAATGCATGTGTTTTAGAACATTATCTAAATTTATAAAACTGAAATGTATTGTTCTGTATATTCACAATCAATGTAAAGTCAGTAAGTATAGCTGAATAATGGTCACAATCTCAAACATGGCTGTCAGGCCTTGTTGGATCATTCTGGCACAGATGGAGTGGGCTTGTTGTTTATACATGTTAAAAATTGTTGCATTTAATTACTAACTAAAACTAACAATGTACTTTCATCCATTTTTAAAGTTAACATATTAATTGTGTACAGTTTTGTCCCAACTATGGTATTGGAAAATGCATACAGTTTGATCCCAAGAAAGGCCATAGGGAATATCTACAAATTTGTGCTCACCTGAGCTAACCTAGGGAGATGTGTACAGATATGTGCTAACAATGGAAGTATGATGTTCAGATTTGTCTCTTCATCATCATTGGAATATCTGCAAAGATTTACCTCTGCCTTGACTTGTGGGATGTCTGCAAGGATTTACTTTTGCCTCGGCAATCATGTACACATATGTGCTAAGATTTATCTCTGCCTCACCACTGACACATAGGTGTGTGCAAGGAGTTATCTCTGCCTCGGCGGTCATGCATGTGTATGTGCAAAGATTTATGTCTGCCTTGGCAGTGGTACAAGTTTATGTGCAAAGATTTATCTATGCCCCAACAGTGGTACGTGTTTATGTGCGAAGATTTACCTCAGCCTCGGCAGTGGTACATATGTATGTGCAAGATTTGGTGCACCTCCAGCATTGGGATATGTGCATAGATTTATTCCAAGTGAGGCCTAAAGTTATTTAGGTTTCTTGGGTTAGGTGTACAGATTTTGTCCCAACCATAGCCTTGGGATATGTGTACAGTGGTCTTGTGTTTGGGAACAAACCATTGACCAGTTCTCACCAGTAACATTGGCAAACTGTGCCCATCTCTTTACATTGTCTTTCAATACGATACTTCCAACTGGGACGGTTGTTGTTGTTGCCTTGCTTCCATTGGTTACATTCCTCTTCTCTTTGGCTCAATATTTCACACATCACAACAACGTTGTCTATTGTTTTGTTACATATGTATTCATGTTCTTTGGAAAGTGATCCAGTCCTGTATGTAGCACTGTCTGTAACTAAAGAGTTTTTGCTCCAATAAGATGATCACCTGTAGAAGGTAATTAGACGAAATTCAGGCGCCACATTCCCAGATAACCGCAATTTACCGTCTAGCATCAAGAAGTATTGGAAGATTTTGGCAAAACACTCAAGAGAAACTCACAAACCTAGTCAGCCCCAAATTCAATAAAATTTTAAAAATCAGGACTAGAAATTTTTTAAAATCTTAGACGAAATGCAGGGTTATTTGAAAGTAGGGTGTTAGAAAAGAGATAGACTTCAATTTCTGGAGCAGTTTCCAATGTGTTTGAAACAGGAGGGTTTGTTGCCTGTCCAGTTACAGACAGTGTTATGAACAGTTATTTTGTGGATCATCTCCGATCTCAAGTTGTGGTCAAAAATGTGTTGTATTTTTATAAAGTGAACTTTTACATTAGGTTGAAATATTTTTGTATAAAAAAATAAAAGACAAAATTGAAAAACCAAATATTTGTTAAACACAACTGTTTTGGGGAGATATCCTCCTGTTGAAAAGTCACAAGAAATAAAACTACTATAACAGGAGCATTGTATTGTGTTGTTTTGATCACAGCCGAACTGCATGGTTGAAATGCTGCAAATGTTAAACCCTTATACATTCCAAACCAAACTGGGGGATCCATGGCCTAGGTTAGCATGTTGCTGCAGTACAATGATCCAGGAGCCTGTGACCAATGTCTTTGCTAAGAGTTGAAGTCCAGCTCATGCTGGTCATATGATGGGGAAGGTATGCCAGCAATCTGCAGATGGCCTCAGGTTTCCCCAGGCTTTGCTCGGTTTCCTCTCAACCTAATGCTGGTTCAGGCTGGCTTTCTGGTATATGGGAAGATCTGCCAGTTGAATATTCTTCAGTACAGCATAAATCACCAATCAAATAAATAAAAGAAACCAAATCAGGTAAGTAATGATTGGTAGATAAAGTTGCACGATGGTTATTAAGATATTTTGAAGACAATTTTCTTTTCTTTTTTGTTTGCCACCATACTCACTTACACCTGTACAATGACGGTCAATTTCATGGGTAGAAGAAAAGTGAGTGCCCTGGGTAAATCACTGATGCTTCCCATGAGACAACCCTTGAATAAATACCACACGCCTCAAACAGCCACATGAGCATCCCTGATCCTCCACATCCAGTGTCCCACCACCCCTTCCATGTTACTTTAACTTCTATTCCCTATGACAGCATTATACTGACACCAGGACGACCAGTCCTGTTTCCTTGCTTTAACACAGGGAGGTACATGTGACCAACATGACCAAGGCTCCATGTGCGGTGGGAGCATGGCATGTATTTTGTTCTGTTTGATTAGTATTTTACAACATATTCAAGAATACTTCACTTATACGACAGCAGCCAGTCGTATAAGTGGGAAACCCACAACCATTCGCAGACTGATGACAGACCTTCTCGCGTACGACCAGAGAGGAAGCCAGCTTGAACTGGCAGAAAGGTCCCACATTGATAAGAGGTTCCTGATTCACTGTGCAGAGCTAGCTCGCCAACAACACAGCCAAATAGGTTTCCATGCAAGGCAATCTAAAAATTTCCAGTCTGTGGGCTGCTGATTGTCACTAGGGCTTCTTTTGAACAGCAAGCGTAGGAGAGTCACTACACTATATACCATTTCCATGATAATAAGAAATCCATGTGATGCCCTAGTGTATTACATAATCCGAGTGGCACATGTAACTGACCTTAAACATACATGCATTTCCCTGTGTTTTCTCAGCCTGAAGAAAAATGGTTTCATCCATCTTTACTTCGAGTGACATCAAAAATTTATTCTTTTACACTTACACTGAAGCTCTGAATTTCACAACATGCATGACTGATTGACAATGCTACATAATTCTTTGTACAACAACAAATGCCAGACATATACAATAAAATTTTGACATAGAATACATATATGTAGCTACTTGAATGAATATCACTTCATAGTGAAAATCCCATGAACATGAATAAATGCCAAGTAGGGCCAAAGACTCTCATACTGTCAAAAAGCCTGTGCTTCTACTTCATAATGTGTGTACATTAAAGACGTTCATACTTTTAAATGAAAAGTACAAGTAACAATGAACTGCGCATCAAAGAATGGAAATTCAAAAATGTCCAAAAAATAGGTTTGCATTTTTTTTTCCAATTTTTGGCCAAAATTAAAAGTTGTTTAAATAGTGGATTCTACAGTGATCTTTTTTTTTCATCCATCGCATGGTCTTATGACAACACAGAATCTGTCTTAGTTTTAATTAACGGTGGTTTGAAACACCGGCCCTCAGCAGCACTAATCCATCACACTTCATGTACATGAACTTAAAACACAGAAATTTAGGAATCAGAGAATCTAGTGGCAATAGGTCACAGTAGAATCCAAAGTTTTAAATGCTTTTAACTCTAGAAGTTTGAAAAGAAAGGTGCTTCTTGACACAACTTTCAGATAGCAAGTTTGAGTTAACTTTGGGTTAACTTCAAACTGAAAACATTTTTGTGGAATTTTCTCTGAAACTTATGTTCATTTATTCATCTGACTGGGGTTTTACGCCACACTCAAGAGTATTTCACTTATACAATGGCGGCCAGCATCATGGTGGAAGGAAACCAGGCAGAGCCCGCGGGAAACCCACAACCATCCACAAGTTGCTGGAAGACTTTTACACGTATGGCCGGAGAGGAAGCCAGCATGAGCTGGACTTGGGAGGCTCCAGGGTCACTGTCCTGAGCTACATTGTTGCAGGTTAAGTCCCTCACCCATGAAGGCCCATCTGGTCCATTAAGACCATGAATACGAAACATCCAGTCTTTTACCATTCCTTCCAACTTTGTCTCTCACAAGCCTGGCATGATGTAGGCCACATTGTCCAATGTTTTAGCATGCACCTGACTTGAGCATCCATTCAGCTCTGGTAGCTGCTGGGTCAGGCACATCAAAGGTCCACAGGCACAGAGCATTGAGTCCAGTAACACGGATAAACTTCCCTGTACTGCTATGAGGCCCTGAAACAAACAATAACATAAGCAGTCACTCAGACAACATCATACAGTCTTGACAACATGAAGCCATTTAAGCATTCATTCATAGAACATCATAGAGTAGTGACAACATGAAGCCGTAAGCATTCATTCACACATTATGGAGTGATGACAGCGTGAAGCCATAAGCATTCATTCACAGATCATAGCATGAAACCATAAGCATTCATTCGCAGAATATTATACAGTGATGACAGCATGAGGCCATAAGCATTCATTCATACAACATCACAGTCATGACACCATAATGACATACCTGTAAGCACTGATTCAAACAACATCACAGAGTGATGACAGCTTCAAGTCATAAGCATTCATTCACACACCATAGTCATGACATCATGAAGCCATATGCATTCATTCACATACCATACAGTCATGACAGCATGAAGCAATAAGCATTCATTCACATACCATTCAGTCATGACAGCATGAAGCCATAAGCATTCATTCACATACCATTCAGTCATGACAGCATGAAGCCATAAGCATTCATTCACCCAACACCATAGTCATGAAAGCATGATTTATTTATTTATTTATTTGATTGGCTTTTACACTGTACTCAAGAATATTTCACTTATACAACAGATTCTTTTATTTTGTTTGTGTTTTACACCAGACTCATTTCACTGATATGACGGCGACCAGCATTATGGTGGGAGGAGACCCGGCATAGCCAAAGGGAAACTCATGACCATCCACAGATTGCTGACAGGCTTGATAGCACGAAGCCATAAGCATCCATTCACATAATATAGAATGATGGCAGTGTGAAGCCATAAACATTCATTCATACAACACCATACAGTCACGCTGTAAGCATTCCTTCACACATCATAGTCATGACAGCTTAAAGCCATAAGCACTCATTCTCACAACATCATAGTGAAGCCAAAGGCATCCATTTACAAAACTCCACAAAGAAATGCAAATGATTTCAAAACACAATGTTTACTCACACTACGACCCCAAAGGCAGCAGAAGATCAACAACTTCCCAGCCTAATTAGTTTACATGTAAGAGAACTTAACACACTGTCAGAAACTCCCTATTAAGTACAATGCTGTGTGTGAACATACCCTGTGCTCCTGTAGTCGCACTCCAATAATGCAGAGAGATTCGCCGACCAGTTTGAGATGGGCTGCCACATCTAGGGGCTCCGTGCCAAAACCCTGAAACATAAACCTGGTACAGTTAAACAACAGCTAGGTATTCCCAGGTTCAATGCAGAAAAATCTGCAGTGTAATTAAAAAATTGTAATATTTCACTTAACAGGTGACTGCATTATGGTGGGAGGAAACTGATCGGAGCCCTTGTGAAACCAGAGTCAGGTTATTGGCAGGCCCCCCAAGTACTGTGAGAGGGAAAGCCAGCATGAGCTGGATTTGAACTCGCACTGACCACACTGGTGAGGTGCACCTGGGTCAACACGCTGCACTACAATACAAGTCCGTCAGGCCAGGAAGACCCCTACCTTGCAAGAGAAGAGTTAATATACAGAAAGTGTGTAAAAAAATTGCAACAATATCCTTTCGATAAAATTACCCCAAGAATAATTCAGGTGCCCTGGATTTAATTAATTCCCAATACAAATGATATACTGGACAAAATATAGTAAACTGATATACAGATATTCATGAAGAAATATTCTGAGCACGTCAGCAAATCAAAATTGAAAGTGTAACTAAATGGCTGTCGAGTAATGTACCTTTACAGTGCTCAGAGAGTCATCCTGTGTTAGACGTGGCTTGCTGACAACGGGAGTGTGTGTCCTGACAGTAGCGCTGGGGGCGGAGCTCTGGACATGGGAGGTGACCTGTGGGGGCGGGCCAGTCCGGCTTCCACCACTCTTACCCGTGCTAATCAGGGTGGATCCCTTTCCGGCACTTTTCCTGGCCTTGTTTTTCCAAGCCTGAGAGTAGAAAATGACAAGTGATGAAGATCAGGTGCTGATGAAGATTACATGTTGCTACAGAGAAAAAAAGAACATTATCAAATTTTTATCAGGACATTATGTGAAACCACAGGATACTGAGAGATGAAGCTGATACACGTCATTTCAATAATGTATGCAGTATGTGTAAAATCATCCACATCAATGTATTTTCTGACAAAGCAATTCGCACAGGATATTTCAGACAGATTGAAGACAGGGAAGTGGAGGCATGATATGGAAAAGATAAAAGCAATGTTACCAGGAACTGGTTTTATTTGATTTATTTATTTGATTGGTGTTTTACTTATATGACAGTGGCCGGCATTATCTCAAGAGGAAACCAGGCAGATCTCACGGGAAACCCATGACCATCCACAGGTTGCTGGCAGACCTTCCCACGTTCAGTAGGAGAGGAAGCCACCATAAGCTGGACTTGAACTCATAGCAACCCCATTGGTGAGAGGCTTCTAGGTCATTCAGCAGCACTAACACACTAACCAACTAAGCCACGGAGACCCAATCCCTGGTTTTATGAAGTGCACTTAGGTAAGTATACACCCATTTTCTAACAAGACAACACATGTTGCAGAAATTTGAAGTGCAATTAGCTAAGGGCTACTTACCACTAACTAAGCTTCATCAAACTAGGGCCAGATTACAAACACAACTTACCAGTTTCTCCTTATCAGGCAGAGCTTGCCACAACTCACCTAGCCTCCTGCTGATCTGAACAAAGTCTGGAATGATGAAATGACAGCTTTTATTTATACCAGAAAAGAAAACCCACATTTAACACACGTTGACAGAGTAAGATTGGACAAATTTATATGGATAACAACTTTTGACTCTTTTGAATCGCAACTTTTCTATGTACATTCTAGCATTGTTGCTGAGCCACATTAATTAATATTAATGAATATTAATTAATACTAAATGAATTAATATTAATGAATACTAATTAATACCATTATTAATTAATATCTAAGGACTGAACCTTAGATAACCTGTAAATTTACCACTTGCTTGACAATGATGTTAGAATGTACACTGAAATCCTGCGGTCTAATAAATCAAAGGTTGTTATCCATATAGAACTGTGTGATGCCACAAAGTATGAAGCAAAAACAAAATAACATAATGGCTATTTACTATTCAGTGAAAGCAGTATCAGCACTGCTACAGTAGAACTTCACACTTGACTGCTTGCCCTGATCAAGTTAAAATGCCTTTATGGGTAAACAAAGCTTCTGAATGTATCACTGCGCAAATTGTTTTGCTTTATTTCTCTCTCCAACCAACACTTGTGATCTCATGCAGAAATTTTAATGCAACTGTGACAAAGTATGCAGGTTTACCATGCTACCAACATGATGTATGACTTTCATTAGCAGCTCACTAACTCTCAGCAGTGCACAGTGCTTTCCACTTTCTGGCAGATATTAGACCATTTAGCCATTTGTAAATGCTATCATGTGCAAAAGACCTATCAACAGGAAATTAAAATCTTTATCTGCTTAAATGTGAAGAATATCAAACCTAAAACAAGCAATCTATAAAATTATGGAAAGATTTTGATCATTTTAATCAATTTCTAGAACTTCGATGACCTGCACACAAATTTCATGACTTTCAAGGCCAAGGAATTGTAAATTTCAAATTCCATGACTTTCGAGGATTTTTCGGAGGCTGCAGGTAACCATTACTACCACGGCAACATTATCATTTATGCCTCAGAGAAGAAAAACTGTGTAAACAGCGATATGGATGCTTTGTGCAACCAGCCCATGGTCTATGTCTACACAGTACCTGCCCGTGGGATTTCTGCCACAACCTTATGTCTGTAAGAGTTACACCACAACATGTATGCCGTGGGGGGACGCTTCTTCTTTTCTTTCTGCTACAAAGACAAAAACAACTGTTTACTTGTGCATCCTTTCTGCTACAAAGAAAAAACTGTCAAGCTCTCCCCTAAAAAAGAACAATCAAACTCTCTCCTACCAAAACTCACCATCAAAGTCTCTCTCTCACCAAAACCCCCAAATTCTTTCACACAAAAACTCCTGATCAAACTCTAACAAAAAAGCCCAATCAAACTCTATTGTACCAAAAAACCCCAATCAAACTCTCTTACCAAAACACTTTTTCAAACTCTTACCAAAATCATAGTCAACTGTCTCTTACCAAAGCCCCCAATCAACTCTCTCTTACCAAAACCCCAATCAACTCTCTCTTATAAAACTCCCCAATCAACTCTCTCTTACCAAAACCCCAATCAACTCTCTCTTATAAAACTCCCCAATCAACTCTCTCTTACAAAAACCCCCAATCAGCTCTCTCTTGCCACAACCCCCAATCAACTCTCTCTTACCAAAATTCCCAATCAAACTCTCTCTGACAAAAACCCACAATCAAGCTCTCTCTTACCAAAATTCCCAATCAAATTCTCTCTTACCAAAACCATAATCAACTCTCACTTACCACCCCCAGCCCAAATCCCGGATGCCCAACTGCCTTTCATCAAAACCCCCAATTACACTATCTCTTACCAAAACACCCAGTCATACTCTGTCTTACCGAGCCAACAGCTTCTTTCTCAGGCTTGCTCTTTTTCACTCTCTTGTTTATTTTCTTTTCAGCAGCAGACTTGACACGTTTAGCAAGTTCTGCTACATCGCTGCTGGCTAGCTGAGAATCTGCACATAGTACACAAAATAACAGCTATATTGAACATTTCCGTACTTGCTTAAAAAAACTAGCTTATATTACTTGCTGATATATGCACACTTACTCTATTTAATGTCATCCAGTAAATGGCCAGAGTTACCTGCAAATTACACATAATACCAACCTACCACACAGTGGTAAAATTCTGAGTCAGCAATGGCATGTAAGATTCCATGCTTTCAAACACTTGTATTGAAATAAAAATCTTTTTTTATAAAAAAATTCAGCAATAATAAATTGCAGTGCAATACATATTTTCAATGACAGAAACTCAGCACAAAATAGCAAATAATGTTTAAGATGTGAACAGTTATGCTTAGTGATCTGCTCTGTTCCACTCACTTTACACCACTACCCAACAAATCTTTTACACCAAGGGAGTCACTCAGTTTTAGCCACCATACTGGAGGACTGCTGTCATTGCTGCCGGTGTTAATCTGGCCCTCCAACATGGCTGAAACATTAAGAGCTGTCAGATATGTGCTACTCACAGTGAGAAAAGTTACCATGGTAACATACAACTGTTTGTGTCTACTGACACACGGCTTGAGCAAATAATAACTGCTGATTGCCTATATCTTACCATCCAGAGAAAATTCATTTTCGTTCAGGGCAGCAGAAGAAGACGTCGATCCACCTGGTGGGGTTTTCGTTTTCTTTGGAGACTTGCTTGCTGTTTTCTTCTGCAGTTTCTTCGTTTTGTTCTCGTCGGCTATGACTAATTCTCCGTCATCGTCGAAGTCAAATGAGGACAGGTCCATGTATTCCAGACTGTGATCGGCAGGAAGGGAGTACTCCACCGAACTTGACGGGTTGGTTTTCACCACGACAGTCTGCTCCAGCTTCCTCTTGACTCCGGTCTGTTTCGGTCCTTTTTCCCCAACTCCTGCCGCTGCCCCGCCAACGGGCAGCTTTACGGTGGATACAATCTGGCTCCCTGCAGGCACCGTACTCTCCCCATCTCCGGTCTGTTTTCCTTTCTTCCCTTTCTTGCTAGCACCAGCTGCAGATGCCCCTTTAAGAATCGAAAGAAGACCCAGATTACTGGCCTTCTCCACGCTCACTGCTTTTTTCCCCGGTGTGGTTATCTCACCCGCTTTCTCTTTCGGGGAGAGAATGAATTTCATTTTCAAACTTCCCTCTTCACCAATGGCTTCAGACTGGATTGTAGTATCCACGGACAAAGGGGCCAGTTTCTCCACACCTTTCCCTTCCTTCTCTAGCGCTCCCTGAGCAGACAAATTAGACCTAAGCTGCAGCTTTAATTTGACATTTTTCTCCTCCGTGTCGCCTGATCCTGCTTTTTTAACTTTGGCAGCTTTCTTTCCTGAAGCCACCACAGGTGAGACATCTTCTGTTGGTTCGTTAGTGCCTTTTTTACCAGTTTTACCGGCAGGAGTGCTTTGCTGCACAGGTGAGCTTAAGAGTAGCTTAATTACACTGCCCCTGGCTTGTGGGTCAGTCCCGGGACTGGTAGGGGTTGGGGGTGAACCCAGGATGGGAGATTTCCCTCCAACAATGTCAGATTTCCCTGCCAGTTTGGCTTTTTTAGCAAGAGGGGAGATAATCCCAGCTGGTCCCTCTATTGCTTTGCTCTCAGGGACTTTCTTCCCACCGTGTTTTCTCTCTTCTTCTTCAAATTCTTCCATTTCTCTCAATTTGGCTGATTTCTTTCTCACCTTTATGTATAAAAATTGTATACTTACAAATGAGTTATCACAACACACTGCTGTAAGAATATATACATTTGTTTGGCCTAATAGTACATGTTTAGCTTCTACATGTATCCTTAAATATGCATTTTAGGACATGTTCTAACATATAACAGCACAAAATGCTTCTCAGCTTTCTTCTTGAGGTGCAAAAATGGCTTTAAACTACACTTTTACCTCAACAGGCAGTGCAGAAATTAAGTATACATACCCTACAATCTCTTAGCCTGTCAATGATTGTCTATAGCCCATAACTGAATCGGCATAAATAATAATACATAAAAATACACACAATATGAAAGGTATTTTTCAGATACATCTTGCTTTCATGGAGGATAATAATTACAACCACATATTTCAAAAAAGTCTGCATTAAAATTTAGAATTACATACCCGTCCCCGTTTTGGATCTGATCCATCGGAATCCATAGTGGCAATGAATGTCCAAGCTGGGTCACCGTAACAAGAAATATAGGGCATGTAAGACAGACCATATGATTTCAGGCTATCCCATTATGGGGTTTCTCTAGCTCAAAAATCCATGTGTACGACTAGTGTTAAAAAAGTCACCATATGTACAAACAAGATCTAGTTTAGAAGCATTGACAACCATAACAGGATATAGCAGAACACTGCTGCAACTTCAACAAAAGACTCAAAACGACATATGATGAAATATTTTGGTTTCACTTCAAGAATTCTTGAAAATGATTTGAATAAAACTGAAGTATTGAATAACAACTGTATATTGCCTTCCTCAAATGCTGGAATTGTCACAGTACTCTACTTTGTAAATTTTACCAGTGGGAATGAAAATAACTGAACATAACATCTGTTCTGTGCACATGTAGACAAGATGCCTCTGTTGACCACTTACAGAACTTCGCAGTTTCAAAGAGCTGATAACAATCACAATTTAGTATTAGGCGTGAAAGATATTTTGACGTTGGACATGCTGTATAAAAACTTAAATATTCCATGCAGTTGTTATTGCAAAGGGGGGTTAACTCTCACCAATATTACCATAATCATGCTGTCTTTACTCAAAGCGGTTCAAGTTTCAGACATTCTGCCTATTGATTTATTCATTTACTTATTTCATTGGTGTTTTAGGTCACACTCAAGAATATTTCACTTTTGTGATGGCAGCCAGCATTATGGTACAAGGAAACCAAGGCAGAGCCTAGGGAAACCCATGGCCATCAGTATGTTGATCACAGACCTTACCTCATAAGACTGGAAATCCAGAGATAGACTTAAACTCATATTTTGGCTTACTGCATTTCTGCTTATTGTCAAAGTAATATATTTAGTCTAATTCATTTATGAAAGTTCAAAATGAAGTATTGCTACTGGCGTAAACGTCCCATCTGAAGCCTGTTCAGTTGAACCCCCCCCCCCTTCCAACACCCCTCTCCCAACCTCAACATAAGCACAGGTAAAACACGGTGACTCCAGAGATTATTTTTCTTTAAAAAAATCGTTTTTCTTTAATTTTCTCTCCGACAGCTGGCCCCAAAAAATTATTACATAGTGTGTTTGGTTGATTTAATTTTTAACCTAGCCTTAGGTCTAATGCCCCTGCACCGCAAGTAGTAAATCTGGTCTGGTCTGGCATATTCAGTCTAATTCTGTTTGTGACCCTGTGTTATACTTCAACTGTTGTTCTTCCCAGAATAAAATTCATGGCACCTGGCTACCCCACGCGCTAATGAGATACGGGAATTATCTTACCAAACACTGCACAGGTTATTTCCCTCGCCTTGATCTTAAATTTACAACACTGGGTCCTTTAAAATGCTTGTCTCTCTGCGGGCACGAACATCGGACTGACAATAACACAAAAACATAAGTTTTCCACTATATTTCCATTATTTTGAACTGTTTATTTTTCTTCGAAATATATGACCTTGCTCTTTAAAAGGTTGTGATTTAAATGCTCACAACTGCCTTGATAAAATTAGCTTTTTCGATTTTTATTTGCGTTATGGTTATGAATGACCGATCATAACAACAACAACTTTAAACAAAATGGAAGCGTCCTACAAACTGCGATGTAATGTTGTTGGTCACGAAAAAGATGTGCGTGCCCTTGCTCCAACAGTCTTTCCACCCGGTGGATTTGTTTCAGGTTCTCGTGATATAACTGCTCGAATTTGGACGCCAAATGAGTAAGTCATTGTTTTAAATGTTTCTGTCTACTTTATTTCAGGTGTCGAAATATGAACGCCACTCAAACCGCATTGTTATTCTAATTCATGTGCAACTTGAATCGGCAAGCGCCTCCAGTTTTGCCTGTAGCACTAACAGATAAGGAGAAAAAATACTTCAGGGAAATATCTCCAAGATGACATAAAGTTGGTTCAAAAATACACCTTGTCATTGCTAAAAATGTATGTATCACAGGACATCTAACTTGGTTTTGGTAGTGCATTATTGGCATTAGCCTAATGAATTAGACGTTGTATGATATGGATACAACGTCTAATAGAGGTCTATTCCCAAAACCATGGGTAATTTCCTATCCTTGCTCAGGCGTTGTGTAGCCTTTAGCCTGTTCCTCAATGAGCAGTGATCAGCCAAGTGGATTGCACAATGCAGATGTTTTAAAGCATTTCCCTTTTTGCCACCTTATAGGAACTGGAAAGCAAAAAATCTAGATTTTAAAGATCAGAGGGAAACTGTAAGAGTAACAAATAACTCATTCGCAATGTTGGCAGTATAAGAGGAAGTTCTGCTCGTCAGCCTATCATTCCAGCCTATGTTGTATTTTTGCAGACATGACATTGAATTCATGGAGGCCCACCGTGTAAGTGGTCACTCCAACTTCATAGCTGCTGTATGTGTGATGCCCCCTGATGATACCTACCCTCGCGGGCTGATCTTCACTGGCAGTAATGACTCAACCATACTCGCCTTCAGTCTCGAATCCCCGAAGCCCATACTTAAACTGGAAGGGCACACAGGCACAGGTAAATATGTGGAACGTTTGTACTGTAAATGACCTCAAAGTTTCATCCATACAAGGGTATTTTCAGAGGCAAAAAATATTCTTACAACATTGTTTTTGATCCCATTTCACAAATGGCAGTAGGATCCAGCTCAGGTCTAAAGTTAAAACTTACAACATAGAACCCTTTCACAGAAGAATATTGCCTGTGCTTTACTGTGTACCGACTGGTAAAACTGAGGACTTGAGACTTAATATTAGGAGTTACGACTTAAAAGTTGTTATTTAAATGATTATGAGTCTGAATATCACCCCACCTGACAAAAGAAACCTCAAAACACCTTTCTAAAATCAGTGGGACTCTCAGAATCTGTAAACCTGGGCAGATTAACCATGGAAGAAATTTTAGGTCATTTAGGGTGTACATTTATGCAGCATGACTGGTACTGCCTTGGTATAATTTAATCAGTATCAGTGTACTAATACTTGAAAGTGAATACTAAGGCAGTGTACATGATGATGTCAATTTGTAAAATATGTTTTAGTTATTGATGAATCAGGTTAGATTTAAAAGTTTGCAACGACTATTTAACTGTGTTTAGGAACAGATACATTCTGATTTTCTTAAGTTTGACTACAGATGTGCAGCTTGTGACCTATGTACAACAGTTGTGCCATATGTGGGGAAATTGCTAGTACACGTCAAATAATTTGTTGAAATTTATTTATTTATTTGATTGGTGTTTTACGCTGTACTTAAGAATATTTCACTTATACGACGGCGGCCAGCATTATGGTGGGAGGAAACTGGGCAGAGCCTGGGGGAAACCCACGACCATCCGCAGGTTGCTGGCAGATTTTCCCACTTACAGCCGGAGAGGAAGCCAGCATGAGCTGGACTTGAACTCACAGGGACCACATTGGTGGGAGGCTTCGGGTCATTGTGCTGCAATAGCGTGCTAACCGACTGAGCCACGGAGGCCCCCTTTGTTGAAATGATGAAAATACTGCTTGATATACACATATGACTGTTAAAAGTCTGCTGTTTGTACTCACTGTAAGTGTAAAAGCACATTGAGTTTGCTGAAACCTAGGGTCATTTGCATTAAGCACACATGTACTTAACCTAATTAAGTGGCCAAGGGGGTTAGCGCATCGGCACGGTGTTATGACCCCCTGCATCTCACCAATGCAGTCACTGTGAATTCAAGTCCAGCTCATGCTGCTTTCCTCTCCGGACGTACATGTGAAGGTCTACCAGCAACCTGCAAATGGTCGTGGTTTTCCCCCGTGCTCTGCCTGGTTTCCTCCCACCATAATGCTGGCTGCCGTCGTATAAGTGAAATGTTGTTGAGTGCGACGTAAAACCCCAATCAAATAAGTAAATAAATAAATCTTAACTACCATGGCAACGCACATTATACAGACAAGAAAGATGTGAAGTACACCTGACTAAATGTTACTTAGCACTAAGTGTGCTTCATGAAACTGGTCGGTGGAGCATTCACATCGAGTTATCAGAACAACTATGGTATCATACATCTTTGATTATTGAAAGTGAAGGGCACATTTTCCTCACTTTACATGATTTATTATTGTTACTCATGGTAGGTGACTTGCCTTTATTTGTAGTGTGCACCCTAGCGACAGGAAGGTTTGGCACTCTTCTCAGTGGCTCCTGGGACACCACAGCTAAAATCTGGATCATGGGAAAGTGTATGATGACACTCTCTGGTAAGATTTTACAACAGTGTCTGCTCCAAAATAATGTGAACAACGTTCAGTTCTTGACTTCATGTGGATTTTTGAATTTATAAGATTTTGATTTTATCACTTATTTGTGGACCATGGGAGTTGAGATTGGGTATGCCCAGCATTGTTGCATTCCTTTTTTGCTCCAAAGTAGCCATCGGAGGATACAGTGGCCAGTGATGTGTCATTCCATTGGTCGCCAGAGTCCAGTGACGTTACTGCCTGCATTGAGCTCATGTGACAAGGCATAACTTCCACAACATGGGACATCACACCGTATCTTCCAATGGTCACAGAATATGCCACCTTGGGCTGTCAGATCAACAAGTGGAATGCACCCCAAGTGTTAGGACAGATTGAAAGCTGTCATGGCAGCCTGCAATTATATGCCACAGATCACATGAAATAAATTTTAGAGGTATGGATGTATTCACTGTCAGATTAGATTATATCGTAAAATTTATTATTTATTTATTTATAATTAGGTGTTTTACTGACATACTCAAGAATATTCCATTTATACGATGGTGACCAGCATTGTGGTGGGAGAAAAAGCCGCAACTATCAGCAGCTATCTGCAGGTTTAGTTTAACAATGCTATTACTTATCGTTATTTTCTTTCTTTGCACCTACAGGTCATTCTGCAGCAGTCTGGGCTGTGGCTGTACTACCTGAACAGGGTATCCTTCTCACTGGTTCAGCTGACAAAACCATCAAAATGTGGAAGGCAGGACGCTGTGAAAAGACATTTACTGGTAAGTTCTGGTCAAGACACACTTAGCTGCATGTGTTTATGCTAGGCATTGTATACTGACATTCAAATTTGGAATGGATTAGATTCATTTTGAAGCAAAGGCCACACTGGTTTAAATTGTGTTATGGGTGGAGTAAATGTGTTTTCTAATGTCGGAGAAGGGTATAAAAGTAAGACTTGAAATTCATCTAATTGGTGGAAAATGTGAACTGTTCGAGCAGTTTAACCTGGTGAAGACATAGCAGGAAAATCATGAAAAGATCAGGCTTGATAAGAAGATGAATTTTCAGTTCTATTTTTGTTCATTTTTTTATTTTTTAGTGCCGATGCGCCTGTAAAACACAAAACTGTCTCCTAAATTATTGATATCTATAACAGACATTTAGTTGCTGTAACAAAATGAAACACACATGAAATATATGTTCCATTTTTTCATTTTGCATCTAAAGTTGCATACTTGCAGTATTGAATGATCAGATATTTAAATCAGTATTGTGATGTGACAATGATTGTCTATTCACTTGAACCACAACATTCCCACTAGAATTTCTGTGATGTTTCTCTGCCAGGTCATGAGGACTGTGTTCGTGGTCTGGCCGTGCTCTCAGCTGCAGAGTTTCTCTCCTGCTCTAACGACGCGACAGTGCGGCACTGGCTGGTCTCTGGAGAATGTGTACACACGTACTACGGGCACAGTAACTACATTTACAGCATTGCTGTGATGCCCAATGGGGAAGACTTTGTGACGGGGTCGGAGGATAGAACAGTGAAGGTGTGGAAGTCTGGGGAGTGTGTACAGACCATCGTGCACCCCACAGAGTCTGTCTGGGCTGTGTGCTGTCTATCAAACGGAGATGTGGTGACAGGGGCAAGGTAAGGGAGATCACTCACTGAGAACAGTAGTCTGATATAGACTATGTGAAAGATTCAATCACATGTAGCCTTTGCGATAAATTAATCTTAATAACATCATCAGATACATGATAAAATTCTCCATTGGTGTGTGATTGAATGAGACTGAAGCTGAAATGGGCAAATAATATCAACAGGCTTTCTTTTTTTCCCATTTTATTTTGTCTTGTATCAGTCCATTCATATATTCTCTTTTGTCATGCAGTTAGTAATTTTCATACAGTATGTATTTATTTATTTATTCATTCGATTCGTGTTTTATTCAGGAATATTTTACTTATACATCACTGTGGTGGGAGGTTGGATGCAATAAGATATGGTAGAAGCTGATTTTATTAATGCCAAATCATTCATAAAAATTTTTCATAGTGTTAATGTAATTCTCAAGTTATAAAGTGACTTCAGTTATAATTGTTATGCTAACACCAGGAATGACTAAGCTGATATTTTTTTGAAAGATAAGATATTTGGGCTGTTCTAAAATAATAGCCAAAAATTTGATTGGATTTGCACCAATCATTTTTGTAGCAAAATATGAAAACAAAAGTTTTCTGTCATTTCCACATGAGCCTGGCACCAGTCAGATAAGGAATGTTAACATGTCAGTTCAAGTAAATTTTAAGTAACCTGCCGGAGATTTTCTTCTTGCGAGCTCATGAGTGAAAAGGGTTAAATATTGTTACCTATCATGTATTCTTTAGAGCCATGGTGTTAGCTCTGCTCCATATTGTTTCCTTTTATATCATGAATAATTTCATTTTGTTTCTCTTCTAATGGAAGTAGCACTTTAAAGAGAAAGACGCCTGTATGTATATTTAAAAATACCGTCACTGCTTTTTTCAGATTTTTTTTTTTTACCAAGTTAAATGCAGTAAAATGTTTTGTTTGTGTGGTGGGTTTTATGGGTAATGTGTGTCAATCATGACCTCAAAACTTTTTGTGTTTTACCTTCTTGTGAACTGTACCCCTGTAATATCTGCCTGAGGTGTCTGTGTAAAGAATAGCTGGTATGACATTAGTGTTCTGCTTTAGGGCCAGCAAAGAAGTCACTGATGACACAAATTATCAATATGGGCTGAAAACCCACCATACAATCAAAACATTCCACTGCGTTTAATATGGTGGGGAAAGAAATCAGCCAAAAAATCAGGGAAAGTATTTTCACATGCAGGTTTTATTGGTCTGTTTACTCACCATAACTCCATTTTTGTGGGATCTTTCACTTTAAGCGTTTGATGTACAGCCATATAAAAACATCATGTTTTCAGTGATGGAATCATCCGTGTGTTCAGCACCTATCCAGACAGAGTTGCTGCCCCTGAAATTCAGGTGGCATTTGAGGAGCAGGTAGCGGCTTCAACCATTCCCACTCAGATAGGTGATATTAAGGTATCTGACCTTCCTGGGCCAGAGGCACTGCTTAACCCAGGTGAGTAACTGAGGTATTGGGACATTTTGTTACATTGTGGTGACATGACACATTAGATTCCATACTTTATTTTGTTATGTTAATTTCACAGTAGATACTCTGATATCTTAGGTTATAATCTGGCTGTTGCTGGTTCGGCAGTATGTGTAATTCTGAAGGTCTGTTAGCAACATAGCAAGGATGTGAGACTTTACTCCTGACGCTCCAGCTTCACCATCTATGAAGCTGACACCCATGATGATGTTAAAAAAGCTTAGAGTATACTGTTAAATGCCAGTTCATTGAACTGATTGGTGTTTTGTGCCGTTCTCAAGAGTATACAACAGCATGATTACCTAATGACTGATCGCTGACACAATGTCAGAAGTAAAGAGATGCTACCCAAGGCCATATTGGTGTCTGCAGTGGATAGCCCTGGTCCCCATCTTAAATTTTAAAAATACTCTCATGGTTTGAATATTACTCATAACATCAGTCGGATAAATATTTTTTGACGCTGCTTAAAAAGGTGAAAGGGATGGCCAGTCTAAGATGGTTCGTGAGGACAACTCTGTCCAGATGTACAACTGGAGTGCCGGGGAGAGTCGCTGGGTGAAGATCGGGGCTGTTGTAGGCGCCAGTGGGGGTTCTCAAGTTAATTCGGGCAAAGTCCTCTATGAGGGAAAGGTGAAGAAATTTCTTATTTATTTAATAATTAGTGTTTTACGCCATCCTCAAGAATGTTTCACTGATGTGTATGCCAAAACCATTTGCGGGTTGCAGGCAGACCCTGCCACATACGACCGGAGGGGAGGCCAGCATGAGTCAGACTAAACTCACAGCGACCTTATTGGTAAGAGGCTTCTGAGTCATTGTACCCTTGTATGTATTCATTTATAATCAAGACAACTATTTTGTATATACAATCATACATACTCTAATGCAATACTTGCTTATCAGTCAATATGATTACAATACTTGCTTATCAGTCAGTGTGATTAAACAGCAGGAGATAGTCCTGGCTGTTAAACCATCATCGATGAATTTAGAGCAACATCGCAAACAAATAAATGCTGCCAGCACTGTTGTGTCTTTGCAGTTTAGCTTTGTTGGTCATGTTGGCGATGAGCATGAGCATGACAGCAAGACACGGAAAAGTGTTTCAACAGTACAACAGGGCTCCAACACACTGTACTACAATGCTGCTTGACTCTCTGCCAGTGTGCTGTCTGGCAGCAGTTATACCTTCTGATATTCTCAGGAATCTGTTAATTTATATTTTCTGGTAAGACCACTACATGCACATGTCGACTAGCTGACTGAGCCATGTGCAACAAGGCTATTGGAAGAAAGAAACTGGTCAATCCAGATAAAGTCATTGGCATGTTAGTACAGCTACAATACTGAAGTAATCTGACAACTTCATTTATGATAAGAGGAAAAAAAGCAAACTACCCCACTACAATGATTCTATACACCTGTCAGTCACAAATGTGACATCCTTGTCGGGAATTTTCACAATTCCTGTCGAAAAGTGTATTTTGATTTTTACATTTTTACCCCTTGGCCAATTATGGCCAAGTGGTATTGTCCTAACAGGCGGCGTCTGTTTATTCGGCTGCCTGTCTGTCCATCCATATTCCTCATAAACGCTCTGTCTCTAGTACAGTTTAGTCCAAGTTTCAAGCTAACAGATAAATCCCATTTAAGTATGTTTTTGGTTTATTTGTTGATTTTCTGTGTGGATTATTTTTTTTTTTTTTGAAATCGCACAATTATCTTTTTCGCGTAGGAGTATGACTTTATTTTGGGGGCGGATTTTTAATCATTTCTTTTGGCTTCATACAGGAGTTCGACTATGTGTTTGACGTGGAGCTCCAGGCAGGAAGCCCCACTCTCAAACTGCCCTACAACATCTCTGAGGACCCATGGTTTGCTGCCCAGAACTTTCTCCACAAAAACGACCTAAGTCAGCGGTTCCTGGACCAAGTGGCCAACTTCATACAAGAACAGACCCAGGGGGTTACCCTGGGCCAGACTCTGTCCAAAGTCTCGGACCCATTTACAGGTAACCTGACATGTTCTGTCACTCCCCTGAAATGACCTAAATGGCCTGAGAGCCTGGTATAAAGCAAACAACGTTTAGCAAGTTACTGACTAATTTTAGTGTATGATATGGGGGCCTCCATGGCTCAGTTGGTTAGTGGGCTACCGCAGCGCAATGACCCGAAGCCTCCCACTAATGCAGTCGCTGTGAGTTCAAGTCCAGCTCATGCTGGCTTCCTCTCCGGCCATTCATGGGAAGGTCTGCCAGTAATGGTTGTGGGTTTTCCCCGGGTTCTGCTCGGTTTCCTGCCACCATAATGCTGGCCGCCAACGTATAAGTGAAATATTCTTGAGTACAGCTCAAAACACCAATCAGATAAATAAATAAATAAATGGTGTGTGTGATGCTCAGATATGCACAGCATATTGGTGGAATATTAGAGTATTGTGGCAACTCCAGTTAAATGACGCAAATATTGATTCCTGTATTGCCTTGCGTCATTTGTTAAAGTTGCCACAGTGCTCTGCTTTGTGTAGGTATCAGTGGCAGTGGAAATATTGGTGGAAGACAAGTGATCTTCAAGGAACGTTGGACTGCACAAATGATTATGCGAGTATCAGCAATCACTTACTGGCACCATGACCCCAGGATCCTTGATAGCAGAAAATGCACAAATTATATAGGGTCGTGATGGATCTGGGGACACAGATCTTTTTTTTTTGTAAGTGTGAATGTTTTTTTGTTTTTTGTTTGTTTTTTATTTTTTTTTTTTTTTGTCCTCGTTTAAAGATTATGATACTATGTAATGTAAATCTAAAGGTGAACTGAACCATTCCAAATTCCAGGGAAAAGAAGCTATGGTGTTTTGAGCAAATTGTGACCTGTCCAAATTATGCTACAAATTACGTACACATATACAAAATTATTAGTTATCGCCATTTATTATTTATACATCAGTGAAATTTCAGTATTTCCTTCACTGTTGAAAGTGTTATTCTCACTGCAGTGAAATATCACACTTTGATGTTTCACACCCAGGTGTCATAAAAGAGACATAAAAGAAGTTTCAATCTGATCTCACCGAAATGATGTCATAATGCAAGTTTAGTCAACTGCTACATTCTCACATCATGCAAGAAGACACGACGTCATATAACACGTCGTGTACACGACGTCAGGCTCTAGGTATGTCTCTGACAGCCTACGGCTGGAAAAAATGCTGAAAACTCTTCACAAAATTATGATACTGTAAGGCTATAATGAATAGAAACACCTGTCATGAGAGGTGAAACTGATAACCCACTTGACGCTTCATGTTGCATGGGTTATCATTTCCACCCTCACTCGACCAGTATTTATGGTATTCAACCTTCACTTTGCAATATCCTCTATCTATTTACTCTGATAACTTTCAGTTTCCTGTCAAAAACCCTGTCCCATGAGTTCCTGGCTTGACTTGGGCCTTTAGTCATGTGTTATCGATTGCTCCCATTGGACGTAACTCTGATTTGCTTCTTTCCTAACTGTTTGGTTTAGGGGGTGGCCGCTATGTGCCAGGGTCGGGCTCCAGCGGCTCTCTGTCCCAATCTCAGGGAGCTGACCCCTTCACCGGTGGGGGCAGGTACATCCCAGGGGGACACACCTCATCAGAACCTGCATCATCCAAACCCGCAGACCCATTCACAGGTGAGCGCTTTACAGGCTGGCTTAGCTACAGTGGACGTCTTTGTGCTAGAAGATCCCAGGGTTTGCACGGGGCCTTGAAAAACAGAAAATACCTGGAAAGTGAGAGTAATTTTTCCAGGTCATGAAAATTTCAGAAGTTCAGGTGTTTTTTTGTTATTTTGTTTTTGAGCGTGGAAAGGACTAGAACCAGCTTGGCACACAGGTTATGGGCGAATCTACATAAGGAGTACAGGAAAAAATCTAAAAAAAAGTCAATTTACATGTACATGTACTGAAATTCACGTGGAGAAATTTGTATTTCAACATTTTTGAAATTACTTATGTGTGGCTGTGCATGTGTTTAAGTTCAGCTAATAAGGTCATTTTGCAAGCTTTTGCAAATCTATTCCAAGTTTATTGGAAAATGTGAATTTTGGGGCCTGGAAAAAGCCTTGAAATTTGTGTAGACCTTAACCCATATATTTTGTTCCTTCGCCGCCTTTTTCAGTAATATTTTATTTTTGTCTCTACAAAACATCCATATTCAATCATTTGACACTGGAAATTCAAGACTATAACTTTTCTTGTGGCCAAAATGAAATACATACTGATTTCCTTGGTACAAAACCTAGGCATGTCTATCTGATACACGCATAGATGGTGTTCAGATATACTAGCATGCTGATGAACAAAATATCAGATACGAAACTGTGGTTGCTGTCTGGGGTGAATGGTGATAGCTCCCCACGTGAGAGTGAGACTGCCTCTCTGTCTGGAGGGGACATATGTTTGTGTACTGGTGAACTGTAGAAAAGTAAGTAAATGTCAGTTGGACATAAGGATTTATTTATTCATTTCAACAGATGAAACACACTGCTGTAAGGTCTGAACCTCTGCCTTGCAAGTGAGGTGTTTTGGTTAAACCTTAAGTGCTGTCATGCATAACACTTCAGATATGCCAGTCTTCCCCAGTTGGAACTAACCGGCTGTGGTGGCATTTGGGATAGAGTGTCTGCCTTGTAAAGGATAGATCCTGAATCCAATCCCAAAATGAGTCCCTAAAACTTTAACATTATCTTGGCACTACATACAGTACCTGGCTTGACACTCAGCATAAAACCAATAGTTTCCACCTCCCTACTGAAGTAACTAAGGATATATTATTGAAAAATCGAGTTCATTTAAAGTTTCATGAAGACACCTCAGAAATTTACTGGCATACATGTAGTGTTAATTGTGTTTTTTTTCCCGTCTGTGCACAGGTGCGTCTAGCTATCAGTCCTCTGCATCAAGCTCATCCACCCAGAACACCTACTTTCCCCGAAGGCAATTCCTGCTCTTTGAAACAGTCAATCCTGCTCAGATCATGGGTGCGTATATGCACATATATGGTAAATGACCTAAAATTTAACCCTCCAAAATGTGTGCTTTCAAATCCCATCTGACAACCAAAATTTAATACGTACACCATTATATAAAGTTAGGCATGCATAGGTTTTACTCTTGCAAGAACTGGTGCTATGCTGAAGTAAATGCTATAAGATAGTACTCTTGGTGTTGGAACTTTCATTTTTCTAATACGATGTCATCCTACCTTCCAAATGTCAAAAAAATATCTTTCTGAGATTATTGGAACTCTCTTAATAAAACAAAATGAGCAACTTTTAAGTCACGGGCAAAATGTGTGACACTTTAACTCATGTATGTATCCACCATTTCTCAACTGGCTAGGCTTCTAGGCTATCAAAAAGGCATGAAGAGTCTGTTGAGGTTTTAACCCAAGGTATTCCAGGCTTTGCCAGAATGTTGTGTCGTCTACTATAGCATAGGAAATGTTATCCAATAATTGCTTTCTGCCTGTAAAGAACATTGTATGTTACAATCATGTTCTGCAGAAGGTCACAAGTTTCCTCTGCATCTGCCTAGTTTCCTCTGATCATAATGCTGGCAGCCGTCATCTCAGCAAGCTATTTTCAAGGGTAAAGCACAAGTCATGTCTGTCTGAGATCGTGGTCCACAATGCTGTAACATACTATAACAATACTTATGGGAATGAGAGTGAAACTTATGTTTTATTACGTACATGTGTCAGCATCCTGAATTTATTTTGGTTTTTTTTCATCAGGAAAAATCAAAGAGTTCAATGAAAAAGTGGAGCCGACTTTGAAGCTGGACATAGAGAAGATGAATGATTTGAACACCAAGTTTACAGCTGGTTCCCTCACAGAGCAAGACCTGCCTATGTTGGTCTCCTTACTACAGTGGCCTGCAGGTAAGTCTTGATAGTTATTTGCAATATTCTGCTGTTTGCTCTTCAATATGTCAGGTAAATATGGGGACAGTTGCCTTTGTAACTTATCATATTCCATCTTCCTCTATTCCATCTTCCTCGAGTTTCCAAAACTCGGGTAATTTTGTACTTTCACTCGCTGTTCCACCAGTATTACATAGGTATCATTAAGTCAAACATGGGAAAATTCATCAGTAGCTTACTAAAGGTTGCGCGGTTACACCCAGCACACAAGTTTTAGTTTCATGTTTCAGTCCGGCTGTAACTGCCATCATGTCAACATAATGTGGGATAAGTCACTAGAACGCTCGAGGTGCGAATTCAAACTCCGCCTTGGACAGGAAATTTGTCAGTTCTGCTTCTGGGGCCTTAGTGCATTAAGCAGTGGGCAACACTTATGTGGCCATTCAGCTTTCATTGAAGACCACTTGTGAGAAAGTTCTTCAGTGACTTGTTAAACGCCGGTGCTTTTTTGCAGGGTACACTGGTTTCTTCCACCTATAGAACTGACTGCCATCACATAAATGAAAGTCACAAATTCTTGATTTTGGCATAAAGCAGTAATCAGATAAATTAATAAATGTTGAAGATTAGTTCTTCAGCTTTAAGAAACACCCATCAAATAAGTAAATATGGGAATTAGATTATTTGTGTATTTACCCTTTCAGATGTCGTTTTCCCTATACTAGACGTTCTAAGGGTGGTCATTAAGCTGCCAGCAGTTAACCAGTATTTTTGTTCTACTGGACTGACCGCCTTAGAAGAAGTGATGAAGTACATATCTCCCAGTTCTTCTCCAGCCAATCAAATGCTCAGTCTGAGGGTTGTGTGCAACCTGTTCAGTCAATCGACAGGGGAGAAGTTTAACATGAAGCACCGTGACGTGATTCTGGGTGCGGCTGTGAACTGTTTGCAGGGTGGCCCTAAAAACGTTCAGATTGCCCTGACGACTTTGCTGATGAACTACGCAGTGGCTCTGCTCAAAACGCCCGACGAGGAGTTCAAACCTCAGTGTGTCAGCGCCTGTGTTCAGGTGCTGAGTCACCCACAGCTGGACCCTGAGGCCTCATTTCGCATTCTCGTAGCACTGGGCACTCTGTTCGAAGATGACCCGACCAGTGTTGCTGTAGCCGGGTCATTAGATGTTCAGAATCTGCTTCAGCCATTGTCCAATCAGCCTGAGCCAAACAAAGTCTCAGAATGCTCCAAACTGTTACTGTCACTGTTATCTTGACTTCAGCAGGACTTCACCCAAGATATTATGTGAAACAGATTTTTTTCATAGAACAGTTTATTTGATTATAATATGATGTGCGACATTGTAATACAAAATCGAAATTGTATTAGGTGTATAATAAAAGAAGTGCTGTAATAAGTTAAAAATTAGTAAACAGTGTTCAGCACCAATCAAAAGGTAACAGATAAATACTGCAAAAACTATGAAATCGCTCTGCAGGTGAAAGTGTGTCACACTGTGGGAAAATGCGTCAGTTGATTGCTCAAATGTGGTGGCTCATTCCTGGAACTGTGGTTTCCTCTACCCATGAAACTGACTATTGCCAGGAAATAATCTTGAGCGATATATTTAACACAAACTAAGTGAAATATTCTTCAATATGGCATAAAACACCAACCAAATAAACAAATAAGACAGTTTAATGGCCTGTTGCACATCACTGGTAATAAATTTAATGGCAGTGATAAAACCAGCTGGCCATATTTCTTAACTTCTTCACAACATTCCAATATATTTTTTCGTGTTCCTGTGTTTTCCCATATTTGAGTTCCGAACATCCTGTATTTATAGTTTTTAGGAGTAGTTTGCAGTGTTTGTGTTGCCTGGGAGGTCTGGCTTGCAGGAGCTCAGTGATCACTTTGTCCGATGGACATCACATACTGTATCAGCCATGTCCGCATCTCGCGAGTCCATGGGGATAAACTAGAAGGAGGCACAACTCGAGGCCTTCAAAGGGTTCAATGTACGGTAGCATCAAAGCCGGACTCGAGTTTTAACAGCGGATTAAGACGTCTACCCTGTGGTTAGGTCATCACGCATGCGCTTTCGAGATGAATAGCTTTGGACACGTCTTGTGAAAGTTACTCAGCACTCAATCGCCCGTCGCTCATAGGCGCCTTTGTTTATGTGCCGAATAATTAAGACAGACAGAATGCATGTCAGACCACCTTGATTCAGTGACAGCAACAGGGAAAAAACTTGAGTTTTACTATCAAAAAGAGAATGGTTGCGTTTAGGTGAATAAAAGATATATGTAAGCTCAGTTACGTATTTTACAAAAATCGTGCTCAGGATTTTATGAACAACGATGGATAGTATATGCGAGATATTTTCCAAAATTTAGGGAAGAATGATGTGTGACTGTAACAGAACTTCTTAAAAATTTCGTAATATTAAATGTGCAGCACCACAAAGGTTAATTGATCGGTAGGCCTACCTTCAAACCCGGAATGCTCAGATAACTGCCTCCCATAAACCCGTCATTTACTCTCTGTACAAAAATCACCAGTTGGAAAGATACCTCATTTCTCTCTAGAGAAAATGTTTCACGAAATTTAGAGCCTGAAGCGATTTTGGTCTTCAACCTAACTCTATAATCCAGATTAAGCACGTATTTTTATACGTGTCAAATGGATGAAATTCATTTGGGCCTTATGCTTTCAGCTTTAAGTGTTTTGTTTCGTAATGAAGATTAAATCTTAATTGGGTAATCTCAAAATAATGTTTTAAAACAGTCCTGTTGCCACCTACAGTATAGCAAGTATCAATACTGTAGCATAGTCTTACAACCGATATTGCATCGCTATTTGACCAACAATACTGTATTGTTGTAAAAACGGCCGATAGTGCTCAAAAACCTTCTTGTATTACTACATCATCGGTAAAAATTCTCTACAACGACGACGAGAAAAGATGTTACTACATTATCGGTAAATAGTTACTACAGGATTGGTTGGAAAATTTATAACACTAGCGGTCGTTTTTACAAAAGTAGTTGGGCCTATCAATCGTTGTAACATTATCGATCAAAAATGTGATGTACAATGTCGGTTGGTTACTATAGTATTGGTAGTTACCACTTTATCGGTCGCAACAAGGGAACACACGTATAACTGTTTGGTTTTATTCACTGAAGCGACTTTTTGTCAAGACCGCACGTTTGTAACACGGCTGTTATCACTCAGCAAAAGCAACCAGTCCATACAAGCTACAGACCATTTACAACATGTGCAATTCAGCTCAAATATATACACACCCCTAATATAACATTGATTTATTATTTCGTGGAATTAAAGACAGACAGAGCTTCGTAGATTATTTCATATGTATTATATTTTGGGTTTTGTTCAGAACGATACCGATTTCCAAAATGTATCCCATGAAATAATATGATAGCACCATAAAGTAGGCCTATATTGGCTGCGCAACAGTGTCTCTAATAGACCTACATCCCAATGCATTGTGTCTTTTATAGATGTATAGGGGTTTGTGAGTTTCATCCCTGTATATGTGCATGATAGAAGTAAGGCTATTATATGTTTGTGCGTGTGTGTCTTTAAATTTGCCCTTTAGCTCAAACCCTCACATGCAGACAATTTCCCACAATAACTCTTTATGCGCCTACAATACAAATATATGTATATATAATGCGAGTGCATGCTCTGTATATATATACTAGTCTAGATCTAGATGTATACACAAGTACCACTTATATGAATATATATAGGACCGACATTGGACAACCCATGAGCATGCAGAGCTATATGTTTCCTCAGAAACATGCCATGAAGCGACTTTGTCCGACGTCTGTAGACGCGAAAACGTAAGTGATATCTACGTAATATATATATATATATATATATATATATATATATATATATAAAGAAGAAAATGACATTTTCAGAGTGTGCTAGCATATGACATCTTAATGTCCATCTACATGCAGAACTTACATTAATTGCTTCCTTGTGATTGTTGATATATCTTACATGTATGTACACATATGTATCAAGACTGCTGTCGATCCAGCATACATGCACTGTATGTTCAGCTTGAATTTATAGGGTTCAGTGTACATATCCACGAGGGTAAACTTCCATCCAAAATGAAACAAAGTTCTTTGAGTGCTTGGATGCCTGTTCTGCAGTTGTCCAACGCTGCGTGAAGTGCATGGTGACCTATGTTTTCACTGTGTGTTGTTAAGGATTAAATCTCCGGCACACTTTAAGTAAGGACATGAAGCTTTAAGTAAATCTGACCTGAAGGGCGCTAGTTTTTTTCCCGAGGCACTCCGACTGGCCCATTTCCCATCATGCACCTCTAGACTTGCCCGTCGTATACGTGAAATATTCGGAAGTATAGACTAATCGTTAAGTAACGATTGAAAGAAAAGTACCATGCGCGATATCAAGGGTAATATTTGTTCAGTATATATTTAGACTGCTTCCTGGTTTGAGGATGTTTTCTTCGAATATTCCTAATCATTCCTATCTGCATTCACTCATTAATATGTATTGTATTATTGAAAACTCTTATATACTCGTAGACGTAAAACACCAATCAAATAAATAAATAAATAAGTAAATAATTG
The DNA here is from genome assembly GCA_016165875.1 of Acanthopleura granulata. Taxonomy (NCBI): domain Eukaryota; kingdom Metazoa; phylum Mollusca; class Polyplacophora; order Chitonida; family Chitonidae; genus Acanthopleura; species Acanthopleura granulata. Next base: position 4,416,144 of record JABBOT010000007.1, on the reverse strand, counting down.
AACTAATAAATAAATATACGTACAGGGCTTACAGGGTGATAATTATCGGACTGATGGCTATGGGGCTCTATGTTGTGTGGTATTTATCACATCTCGGCCTGAAGATTTTCCAGCCAACGAAAATTTCCGTCAACGTCAGTCGGGATGGAATGCTGTCCAGAATCAATGGCAGACTGACTGAAAAAAGGCAGCGTAAACTTCACACTGGGCTCCTGGATAGCCTCACATCGATCCAAGTAACTCATCTAAAAGCTGACATGATACCATCAAGTGCACAAGGAATTCCTGAAGACAAATTTCCATCCGAAGCCACCCGCCAACCAGATCTCCCGAAGACCTTTGTGTCATCCTCTCCGGGACAAGAAGTTTACGCAGAAGACTTTGTCCCGGCAACCGGGACAACAACTCATCCAAAAAAATTAATATCCCCCACGAGACAAACTTTTCATGAAGGAAATTACGTTCAAGGTACTGTACGTGGAAGGTAGAACACATTAACAACTATGAATTATATTATTAAAACGTTGAACCGTGGTGCGTGGAGAAAACAAAAGCTATTTAAAATGCTTTGTTGTTGAATTTTTAACTATATATTGTCTCATGCCCATGTTTAGATGATTAAAGCGCGCGGTCGCTGTGAGTTTCAAGTCCATCTCGGGCTGGTTTTACCTCTGGTCAAACGTGGGGAGGTCGATCCAGCAGCCACCTGTATAGGCGGCCGTGGTAAACGTTTTCCCAGGGCTCTGTCTGGTTTCATCTAACCATATAATGTGACCGATGTCGTGTAAGTGAAATATTCTTGAATGTTGCGTAAAACACCAATCAAATGAATAAATAAACAAATAAATAAATAAATAAAATGACCAACGAGGTTGTGTATTCCACCGATCCAGTTCTCGCTGTGTTAGCTGTAGGTTTCTATATAAGTCAAGAAAATTAGGTCAGGTAGGCTGTGGGCCGCGATCAATGGTTTTCTCTTGGAACACTGGTTTCCTCCACCCATAAACCCGACTGCTGTTGTATTATAGACCTAAGTGAAAAATTCTTGAGCGAGGCATTTAGCACCAACCTTGCCGCATATGTGTGGGCGCTTAGATATACATGTAGGGAGTAAACGCCAGAACTTCAAATATGTATATGTATACCTCCATTTTCAACATATATGAATTTGTATTTATTATGCTTCTAAGCTGAAAGATGCGATCTGCTATTTGTCTTTTCTGAAAATTGCTGTTTTATCGTTTTTCCAGAAATATGCAAATCATGTGCAGCTTTTGTTGACTTGCACTGCTCATAATCGCTTTGGTAGACCCCTATATACACGACTGTCGGTAAAACATCACGATTGCATTGGTTAAAATTTTGGTGTTGCGATATTTGTCATGCAAATTAGAATATCTACAGGGAAAGGACAAAGAGTTTGACTGAATCATTCCATGGTCGTCAGAAGACGGCATAAAGGGCTGTGTACAAAAATACCAATCCAAAAATGTTTAAGGGGCGAAACTGATCTGCACTGACACCGAAGTCAAATACCGGGTGTGAAGACTACTTGGAAGCCGTAAAACTGCACGCAGGACATAAAATGATGGATTGCCCATATTGTGAAGAAAGTAAATATGTAAGGTTCCTATATAATATGCGTGGTGTGCTGCCTTCTCGTCTCGCCTGCTCCAATAGTTTACGGATTGAAACACAAAACTAACAGTACCACGGCAACCCCATAATTGTAAACCAGTTACGTCGAATACGTGTTATAACAGAAGAATGAGACTCCCAAATGTAATCATTTAATCCTTCCTGGTGACCCTCTTATACATCTAGCTTTATTTACAACATTACCGTCCTCACCTCCTGGCCTACACACTCGACGCCGGCCTGCTCTTCCCCCCGATGGCTCCACTGCCACAACACGCCCCGCCTTATCTGGCTCCGCTGTAACACGCCGCCCCGCCATCGTGGCATCACTTACACCAACTCCCAGTGTCACAAGTCATCATTTGCCGGCACGACGCGACTGCGGACGTTCGGACAACAGGACACGGCCGGCCATGAACGTCACTGGCATCTTGCTGAGTTGTGGAGGTAGGCCCCTACACGAAGTGGCGGTTGACGTTCTTTAATTTAAATGTTATTATATTATTTAATTTTGACGTTTCTAGAATCCACATGTTATTGATGGCTGCTTTCCTTAATTTGTCATTTTTATTCATATATCTGAGCTTTCGTCTTTCTTTCAAGGGTTATTAAACTGTACGCATTCCGGTATGCGTGTTTGCAAATTCAGATTGTAAAAGATTGTATACCTATCGGCCTACTTCATTAAGCTCACGCCTAACGCAAGGCCTTAACCTCTATGGAGACCAAATACATTTGTATCAGAATTGATGGAGAAGAGTAGTCTAATAAAATAAAATCACAGTATAATGTTTTTCGGGCCCCAGAATATAGTTTAGGCTTAAAAGTGAAAATATGGATGGACTCCCTGAATTTATTGTACTCTATGATATCACTTAAATGTGAAGTAGCTTATAACCAAACCGGCGAAGCAACTTAATGTATAGATACTATACGAAATTCCGTTGACATCCTATGACTATAATACTAAATATGTATTATATAGAGGATATTGCACAGAGAAAGTTGAATACCACAAATACTGTTCGAGTGAGAGGTGGAAATTATAACCCACGAGACGCTAAGCGAGAACTCAGCCTTCAATGTGCAATATTCTATTTATTATTTATACCCTATCAGTATCGTGATTTTGAGCACGTTAAAGAGTTTTCGGCATTTTTTCCAGCCGTAACATAACCTGTACATGACGTCGTATCTTCTGGCGTGACGTGAGAATGTAGCGGTTCAGTAAACTTGCATTATGACGTCATTCTACTGAGATCAGATTGGAATTTTATAAAATAAAACGTTTTTTTTTTTTTTTGACGTCATGACGTCTGAGTGTGAGATGTCAAAATGTGATATTTCACTGCAGTGAAAATAATACTTTTATCAGCGAAGGAAATGCTGGAATTTCACTGATGCTTCTGGACGTGAAAGCAAAATTGCTTTAGTCGATCCGTTGACGCTCCAAATGTGTGCCGTAAAATATTTGTAAATATTAAATGGCAGAGCGTATTACATGTATTACAAAAGGCTATTAAAGGGCGATAACTCTCAGGGTTTTTTTTTTTGTTGTTTTGTTTTTGTTGATGCTTGGGGCCCATTGTTGACATCGCGGAAAAAGGAAGAAATCGAGCTGGACGGAATGGCGTTGTGATGGCTTAAGTTTTTTTTTTGTGTGTATCAAACATCTCCCCGGGAGCACAATGTTATTCAATAATCTGCACTCAGGGAGAGCCTGTCGCCGCTTCGCCCTGTCTCTCACAATATTATTATGATGTATTCCATTTTTGTAGGCCTTACCGCGGCCATTGTGTTTGCAGCATTGGCAACCGATGCCATAACAAAATTTGGTAAGGAAAACCATGGCATGTTTTTCATTAGAAAATCTGCTTCTTCGAGTGATTTGTAAAGATTGAGTACACATGGTCCAGGTCTGAATTTCTTTCTTGTTTTATGTGTACAGGTGGTGTTTATGAAAGCGATGTTTACTGGCACCCACCCTTGGAGCTGGTGGAATACAAATCGTACCGCAGCGTTCGCTTGCTGGAGTACGTCATTCCCGAGGAGTCGGCCGAGGCCTGGTGGGACTTCCAGGCCCTGAGCACTACTAAGAACTGTGGGGTCCGAGAAATCATCATGTAAGATATTGCTAAAAGCACCTAAAGCTTTATCATACGAAACATATACATACATGTGTCAAATGTTGGTTCAATGGTATGGTGCACTGTATGAAACATATTGAACAGGCTGAAGAACAATGACGTCACACACTCATTTTGGCTGTTAAATAGGCGCTGATTGTCATATCTCCACATTAAATACAGATTCACGTGTAGTACTATATGTACATTCATATGAACATAAACAGATAGCAGTTCAAGTTAGCTGTGTGGTATGAATATAGATATTCAAAGTCCATGTGTGGTCTGTGGTGTGAAGGCAGTGATGCTCTGTGGCATGAAGGCAGGTATCCTAAGTCCATGCATGATACGTGGAATGAAGGTAGGTAACCAAAGTCCATGTATGATATATGGAATGAAGGTAGGTAACCGAAGTCCATGTATGATATATGGAATGAAGGTAGGTAACCGAAGTCCATGTATGATATGTGGAATGAAGGTAGGTAACCAAAGTCCATGTATGATATATGGAATGAAGGTAGGTAACCAAAGTCCATGTATGATATATGGAATGAAGGTAGGTAACCAAAGTCCATGTATGATATATGGAATGAAGGTAGGTAACAGAAGTCCATGTATGATATATGGAATGAAGGTAGGTAACAGAAGTCCATGTATGCTCTGTGGCATACATGAGACAGTCCTTGGCAGAATTCATTATTAAATAGTCCTGATCTAGTACACATGAATTCTTATGGTATTCCAATTTTGAAGAAAGCTGTCCCTTTTTTCTTTTCCTTCAGATATATGCAGCATGGTGGCTATCCTGTGATAAATCCCTATAATGAGTCATTCCCTGAGAACTTCTACCTTGGCCGTACCATGATGCGGAAACTGACCCTGAAAACAGACAACTCTTCAGCTCCCTTTGTTATCACCAACCCTCTGCCTGGGAGCTGGTTTGCCACTGTGGTCTTACCCAAGGGGAAAAGCCGTATTGGACAAAAGGTTAGCACAAAGGCTTCGTCCATGTTGGAACATACAAGTACATGTGTTAGGCTATTCATGTACAGGCATAATCAAGGTTGCAGGAGGCGTGGAGGATGGTCTGTGTTGAGCATGTTCTCATGTGATTTTTTTTGTAATTTAACATGACAGGGTGTATTAATGTCAAAGGAGGAGTTAAATTTGCGTAAAAATTAAATAATTATCAATCACAGGATTTTGAGTAATTTTAGATCACTGACATCTAATAAATTGTGCTTATCATCACTGTAACTTTTTTTTTTACCTAATTCTGCTTCAGCCATGGTGCTAGAGTGTATGTAAGTTGTTGCGTTTTAAATACCTATATGATCAGTTAAAAGGAAAAGACAACACTAGACCAAATGTATACATGTATTGATAAAGAATACTATTCATTAAAAAAACTTCACTGTTTATTTTTGTGATGTAGGATAACCTAGATATTGCAGTTCAAAGTAATCAGAAATGCCCAAGTGGGGAAAATCGATCAGGCCACTACTCTCTCAGTTTTAACTAATCATGGGCAAGATATTTCTATCACTGGAGAAAACATCTGTTTCCTCTGTGATGTCTCCTGTACATAGTTCACCACTTTGTCAAATAGAAGTGGTGTTAAATCAGCTGTTTTCCTTGTGATTATGAAACAATTCTGATACACTTTAAAGCCATTTTCAACAAAAAAACGGTAGTTGAATACGTCTGGGGTTGTTCCCCAAGATTTCAACCAGGATCTCAACACAGAGCGTGGCCTTTGATTGTAATAATAAAGGGGACCATAGTTTGCATAGAACGGAGTACCTCACCCCAAATACTGAAAACCCTAGGATACAGGTGACATGACATCATGTTTCCTGTTTCTCTAAAATAGCATATCCTATGGCCTCTTAAGAATTCCAGAATAAAAGGTGATTTATAGAGTTACCAAGCACATCATAAAAAATGTATCTGCCCATTTAGGTCCTCATGGACCCCTATTCTGAAATAACTTTGGTTATATTTTTATGTTGCCTTCTCTTTTAACATAAAGCTCTAAATGAGGCAAAGTGGCAAGAAGCCAGATTTCACCAACTATCAGTTGTCACTGCTCTGACTTGACTCTCTATGCTGTAGTCTTTTAAATTAATTAAAATTGGAACGGCTGATTTTGTTGTGTCAAGAGAAGCTTTACATTATCATTTATAATGTATGACAATGACGTAAAACAGATATATTTTCTTCTGGATAAGTGTCAAGTACTTTAGGAATTATAGCTTCATAAGGTGCATATAGACACATAATAAACATACTGTGGGTTTAACTTAACTCTACACTGTGTGTGAAAAAGGCTGGTATTAACGCAACATTTAAAATCAGCTGCACAGCAAACCAAGACAATGTTTTTTTGCGACATGCCACATGTTCAATGTTGGTACACTTCTAGCGTTTAACTACCATTCCATGAAACTTCATCTGCTGAGGAAGTAGTGTTAGTACAGTGGGATCACAGCAAAAACTCAAGGCCAAGTTGTGTAAGAAATTTCATTCAAATCAGTACTCAGAGCTTTTTTGGTGCCAGAGCCTCTATGTCTTAAAAGCAAGGTGAAATGTAAAAAGATTGAGATAATCTGAAGGGCTTTCCTAAATTTCAAGATGCCTTTGCCTGATTTGTTTTGTCACCAGGGTCTGAGTCGTCCCTTGTGTACATACGCTGTCTCAGCCACTGTCGTCTCTACAATCAGAAAGGACATTGAGGAAATCTCACTCTCAGATCAACACCACGTGACCTTGAAATCTGGCCAGTCGGACTCTGTCTTCAGGTACCTTGTGCCGACGGACGTCCACCATTATCAGGTTAACGTGATCAACTGTTCGTTATCAAGCAACAGCTCTGTGGCGGTTATCCCCTGTCCAGTCTTGTTTTCTGTCAGCAGCCAAGTATTGCCAGATTCTGATAGCAGCTCATCCAAGATTGACTGCGGGGCTCAACCTGCTGGTAACTGCTACATTGGAGTTGCCTCCCCTGCTGTTAACAAATGGAGTTATCTCCAAGTCACTAGGTCTCAGGGAAATTTTTCTGAAAACACTGATGTCTCATTCAGCTTGGAATTTAAAATGCATGGTGAGTATGTTGTGAATTTATCAGTGTATGGATCCATTTCTAATGATGGTTTTAGATTGTTTTGTCACTGTGCAGCAGTTTCCTTGCCACCTTCTGATTTTATGATAATAAGAATAATGTCTCTATTTTCTAAGAGTTATGCAACTCAGTCAGTATATTATTGATCTTCCCTGAGGCATTCCATACATCAACAACACACACAGTCATTTACACAATATACTGTTATATCTAAAAAGAAATGCAAATTGTATACAAAAAACATAACAGTAGTCCAAGGAATATATGGTAAATTAGGCTAAAACTGCTTGTTTCTAAGTTGGTTGTGGGAATTACTCTTCATACAAGAAAACATTATGCAGAAAATGAAGCTACCCTTCAGGTATGTTGACTCACCACTTGCTGTATAGATGTTGGAATTTCTGTACTGACGAGGCAGGCTGAAGATTGGCAGGAAGAGTGTTCCAGTGCAAACTTTCATAATAGGAAAGAATCCTTTTTCCAAATGAGGAAAAGGATGGATTAATGAGATAGTCTGACTGACTACACAAAAGGGCCCAAATCGCAGAGAAACACAGCAATTTCTGCCGTGAGGCAGCAGTGTTTGTGTACTACCTAAATGCCTTTTTCAGCTCACATGCACCTAGAAGTGTAACGTAATCCAAGAAAGTACAAAGAAGCACATGGTTCTGGATCCCTTTGTTTAAGGCAGGAAGGAGTTTTACGAGTTTCCCATTGAACTGTTGATTTTGATCTTAGTTGTCTCTTTGTTCTTTAATATGCAGTATGCTTTTTCATATATTCCGGGAAATAGTTGTTCAGAGACATGTGGATAGTTAGATCTTTCAGTTATTTATTTATTTGATTGGTGTTTTACACTGTACTCAAGAATATTTCACTTAAATGGTGGAAGGAAACCGATCATCTGCAGGTTACTGGTTAACCAGTTAGATCTTTTTTTCATATATAGTTTTCAGTGTTAAGGCTTAAAACATTTCAGTTCAAGTACAGGTCATGCTGGCTTCCTCTCTGGAAGCCATGCTAGCTGTCATTTAAGTGAAATATTCTTGAGTATTTCAGAATCATTTCAGATGTGGTTGTACATGTACTGTTGTCTAACATCAACCGCACTGCAGTCTTTTGCAGTTTATACACTTTTTCCCAGCCTTTGAGCAGTTAGACCATGTCATACATCTGTTTTCCATGGCAGTGAACTAGGCACAATGTGATCACTATAGGAGTCAAGCTCTTTCAGATAATGACTTCATATTTGATAGGCAGTTTTTTTGGACAATTCTCTTTAATAGAAAGAAATGTGATGGTGATATTCTTTTCAGGCTGTCAGTTCTTTGTTGGAATGACGGTTGCTCAAGCTTACCCCTTGAAGAAGAAGCACAGTTCTCCTCGCGCAGACAGTATGGTGTACCATTACAGCCAAATGAACAAGGTGGTACCATCTAGCGAGTGTCACCTGTTACCCTCCCTGGGAAGACTGAGCATGGTGAAAAAGGACTTCACCACGGCGTTTGTCTTCCCCAGCCCCTACCTGTTACCCATGCCAATGAATGAGCGAATCATCCCAGATAAACAGACGCTCGTCACGTCTTTTGAGGTCAAAAAGCTTATAGATTCAGGAGGAACCCTCAAACTGTTACTCCAAGTGGACGAAAGCAAGGTGGTGAGTACAAAGACACACTAATTAATTGAAAAGTTGTGTACATATATATATCTGGCAGATGTTATATTATCTGTTTTTCTTTTCTTTTTTTTTTTCTTTTTCACCATTCAAGGTGAGAGCTATGGTTACCAAGAATATTGTCAGTGGTCAGTGCAAGTTTATTAATGTGTAACTCTATATGCAGTCAATAATTAAGAAAACTGTTTTTGACAAAGTGAAGTGAACAATTCCACATGTACAGTGTTATTTTTCTCAGGATTCCACGCAGTTTGCAGCTGTGACCATGTGTACTCAGAAGGACCACCTCCCTGCCAGCATTGCCAATGGTTCTCTTCCCTTGGATTGCTCCCGAGGCATCAAGCTTTCTGTGAACACCACCCAGCCCAATGCCACATACGCGGCCATCTACGTGCCGTATCCTGAAACCGGCACCTGGTTCATCACGCTGAAGAGCCGCTGCATCAACAAGGGGGCTTACGCCAAAGGCTCAACCTTGTATGAGGCTTGCAAGCACGGACGTGCACCACGGGCAGAGTTCAGCGCCACAATGGGGCAGTGCGTGCAGGGACAGTGCGGAGCTCACGGCACCTGCAGGGAGTACATCAGTGGCGTGTATGTGTTCAGCACATGCAACTGCGAGGGAGGCTGGCGGGGCTACGGCTGCACGGACGGCTCGCAGGCTGACAGTATATCCCAGGAGCTCATGTCGGTTTTGTTGCTCTCTCTCAGCAACCTCTTCTTCATCCCCGCCATTGTGCTCGCCATCTACCGGAGGTATTACATCGAGGCACTTGTCTACGCTTTCACCATGTTCTTTTCAACAGTAAGTGCTTGCTTACCTTGTACCATCAATTGCAGCAAAACTTTATGATTAGTAGTTTTTATCCCTCTGCTAAAGAACTGGCCTAGGGGTATTATTTTACTGGTTGACATCAGTTCGTCCATCTGCCCATTGCTTCGTAAACACTGTACATGCACCAGACTTATACCACATGTAGAGGCATTGGGAATAGCCCTATTTTTTTTCAACGATCCTTGTCAGGGGCAATGGGGACATTTTATAAGTTATGACAGGCTTTTAAACACAGTTTATCTGAAAATCTTCGAACTGTTTTCAGTAAATTTACATCACATGCTTTTGTTAGTGTAGATGAGCCCAGTTGTTTTTTATTGACGACCTGTTTTTTCTAGTCCCCTTTAAAGATGTCATCTTTTGTAACTGCTAAGGGATATTTACTTCATGAACAATGTGTAGGGTATTTTATTACTGAAAAGTGAATTTTGCTTGGAACTATAAATAGTGATCCTGTTGGGAGGAAACTAGCCAGAGCCTGGGGAAAGCCCACGACCAAGTGACTGGTTGCTATGGTGATGATGTGGGAAAGTCGCATTGCTGTAGTCACGTTGTCACGTGAAACATTTCTCATAGTTTTTGTTGTCCAAAAATACCCAAGGAAGATAACTGTAACTGTGTGAAGAGCTAACAGTGATCATGTTTTCTGCTGCAGTTTTACCATGCCTGTGACACCAGCTCAGTTTACACATTCTGTATGATGGACTACAATGTGCTGAGTTACTGTGACTTTTACGGCTCCATTCTGTCCTTCTGGGTGACCTTGCTGGCTATGGCCCGCCTGACCTCCAAGATGCGCTCCTTCCTGCACATGGCGGGTGCGCTAGGCCTAGCCTTGGGGGTGGAGTACGACAGACATGGTTTATGGGTGTTTGTCACACCAGCGGCCTGTGGAATCGTTGTCATGGCCATATCATGGGTGAGTAGCGATTGCATGCTTTCTGTCCATGCATTCTTCTGTCTCTATCTGTGGGTTTGTGAATAGTGCAATACAAGCTCTCCTATGGAATATGTGCGTATACATCAGTGTTAATTTCCATATATGGTCTCACAGAAACTTGAAGAATTTTTCTTCGCATCCAAGAGACTTGATTCCTTGGCATTGTTTTCATGTCTTTGTTTATAAAATGAGTATAATATAATACAAAGTATTTTGAGTAATTCCTGACCAGTGACACCCAAAAGTCCTGGTGGTAGAGAGCAAGCAAGGGTACCACTGTTTAGGAATTGGCATGAATAGTTTTGAGAAACACCCCTAACTGAGGTAAATTGACGAGTTTGAACACTCATTATGTAAGATCATTTGCCAGTATCACACCATCTTCATTTGCTCTGGATTTAATGTGTTTTATATTGCCAGTTCATGGCAACTTTTGAGGCATCAGAGTTTGCCTCTTAAATCAGAACTAGAACTGCAACACCTACCCCCCATAAAATCAATAGGGTCTAATTTGTGTAATGATTCATTTATTTATTTCATTGGTTTTTTATGCTGTACTCAAGAATATTTTACTTATATAATGGCGGCCAACATTATTGTGGGAGGGAGCCGGGCAGAGCCCTGGGGAAACCGACAACCATCTGCAGGTTGCTGGCAGACCTTCCCGTATAGGAAGCCAACGTGAGCTGAGTTTGAACTCAAAACACACACATTGGTGAGATGCGCACAGGTCATTATGCTGCACTAGTGCGCAAACCCCTTTTGCCACAGAGGCTCCTTTGTGTATTCATTCTTGGCTATAATGCGGTATGTTTTGCCATTTTTTTTATCTTCAGGTTCGCATGTGCTGCAAGCGGCACTCCTTGTTCCCAAGCTGGAAGAGATATTTGTGTTTCCTCTTGCCGGGTGTGATCTGTGCTGCCATCGGTCTGGTCATCTTCGCCTTTGTTGAGACAGAGCAGAACTACAAATTCACTCACAGTGTTTGGCATGCCGTGATTGCAGTGTCCATTGTCTTCTTACTCCCTCCGCGTCAGAAACAGAAAGGTACCCTCATATCCTGCTGCCCTAATTCGCAATGTTCAACGGAACAGTATATACTGGAAGAGGCATAGACAGAAAGCTCACATTGTCTCCTCTCGTAGAATCTGCACCATATCTTCAGATGTTTTCTCTAGTCATCAGATGTGCATATTAGTTAATTCTCTATGATGTAATTTCCCAACATTTTCTCAAAGTTCATTTTATGGTTACATTTGTTTTTTTGAGAGCACTCAGTAAAGTGGTCATAAAACAGTAGTATTTTTGAAACCAGGAAGTAAGTCTACCAATTGGTGCAGCAGTGGTCCAGAAGGATATTACATGGCCAATACGAGACTTAACATGTATTGCAAAGGGGTGTCAGGCACCTGTTTACAGACTTGCTGAAATCTGTCCAACCAAAAGGTGCTTTGGCTAAGAAAAGTCAAGGGCCTATATAAAAGCAAATTCAAACTTGCATTTTCTTGTGTGAAAATGTTGAGGTATTCGGGTAGCTCTTGCCACGTAACAATTAGTTAGTGAACAGTTTGTGCACAAACTCTTGCTTCTCAAAAGGTGCTTTGGCTAAGAAAAATCAAAGGCCTATATAAAAGCAAATTCAAACTTGCATTTTCTTATGTTAAAATGTTGAGGTATTCTGGTAGGTCTTACAACAAAACTATTAGTCAGTGAACAGTTTGTGCACAAACTCTGTCACGCTGCAATATCAACCTAGCATATATGCATCAGCACCTTCTCGCATTTCACATGCAATTGTCATGTATGTAATTCTGTGACCAGTTTTCCTCTCTTCACCATATTTACCTTCTTAGCACAACAGATTTACCTATGGATTAACAAGTTCTGAATTTATTCTGGATAGCATTCTATTTAGTCACTAACAAGTTAGTGACATGAAACAAACATGCCTGAGTGTTATTTTACAGAAAGCGTTTTAAAGAGAGTGAAAAGGAAAGTTATAAGCGGATAAGTACCAGTTTATAGACTGAGTATCTCCTCAGGGGATCGTCTGAGAAGGTCTTATCCCCCTGTTTGATGGGGTTTCTGGATTATCACATCATACATGTAGGTACTGAAAAACGTTCAGGTCATGGCCTATAGCTACATCAAAAAATGATTGAAATTAAATTCAGAAACAGTCCATCCATAAGTAGGGTTGTAGTGGTTTTATAATCAACATTCAACTTCTAAATACCACTCAAGGAAAGTCATTAATCTGAAATGCTCAAATCTCATAAGTTGATTTCCATGCAATTAGCACTGTGTCATGATCATTTCTAGGTCATAAGTCTTGAATATGGCCATAGATGTATAGAGTGATGGGAAAAGACAGAAATGCACCTTAGTATGACCATGACTGTAGACACTCTTGGAGAAAAGACACATACACTGGGGGAATGGGTGGGGGATACAGGCACACCTGAGTATGGCCATGGATGTATTGAGTCATGGGGAGAAAGATACAAACGTGCCCAAATATGGCCATGGAACTACGGAATCATGGGGGTAAATGTGCACAAATGTTTAAGCCTTTTTTGAATCAGTGGCAACAAAGCAACATGGGAGTGCATGTTTATGTCTTTGTAATATAGATGCAAGCTGATGGTCTTCTACATGTATTTTTTGTCATTTGACATCAGACTTTCCTCCCACCATGATGCTGGCCGGTAAATGTATGTGAAATATTCTAGAGAACTAGAAAATTCTAGAGTGTAATGACATGAATGAATAAATATCGTTTAACAGGTTCAAATCTACAATAAAGACCTGTTTGAGTATTGTCTTCCCATGAGTCAGCAGACATTTTGGATGTGAAATTCAAAATCATGTTTTAAAGCTAGACTTGTGTCTGTCCAGTCATTTTGAGAGAAAAAAAAATTCAGGTTGGTAAACAGGATTTCGCTTTACATATAGGTCTACATGAACTTGATTCCAGTCGTTGTAGTGCACATCAGTAGTGTGATGTGAAGCGAAAAGTTGACATGAAATTGGGAACATGCCATGATATTGTAATGACATAATGAGACATCATGCACATCAGGCACTAAGAAACCTTCTGTCAATAATACATAAAGTGGCATGAAATTAGGAACACGTCATGCTATTGCAATGACATAATGGGACGTTATGCACATCAGGCACTGACAAATCTTTTGTCAATAATACATAAAGGGGCATGAAATTAGGAACACCCCATGATAGTGCAATGACATAATGAGACGTTATGCACTTCAGGCACTAAGAAACCTTTTGTCAATAATTCACAAAGTGGCATAAAGTGGGAAAATGTTGTGACATGGTCATGACTTAATGGATTCTCATGCATCCAGGCACTAACCATACTTTGTCATGGACACATGTAAATGTAGTACCATCTGTCTGTGTTACCTTGCTTTTTCACTTCTAGTCATGCAGCGAAAAAAAACATGTATACTTTGAAAGTGAACATTTCTACTGCTCAGGACGACGATTTTATCTATTTCTTTGCAACTGTGATCTTGTCAAACTCTATTCAATACAGTTTACATCAGCTGAATGAAGGTTTTATTCTAGTTCTGTAGGCTTTCTACATGGATAGATGGGAAAGCTGAAATGTAGTGTTTAAATTTTCTTTACATGTAATAATTCTAGGAGTTCTACATGTAGGGTTTGATTCAGCGTGTTGACTGATTTGCATAATTATAATTTGACATATATAAAGGATAGTTTATAGATTCCATGTACTAAAGATGTTTACAGACTAATCATAAAAAAAGTGCTGAGAAGAGTGTTGAACACACAGGGTACATGCACAATGACTTGACATGAAGACCTAATGTCACCCAAAGATTTGTTTGTTTCTAAACTTCACTTAATACAGCATTTCACTTAAAGCTACTATGGAGTCACTCTACGACTTACTATAGAGTCACCCAGTGACTTCATATAGAGTCAGTCAGTGACTATTTTTGGACATGTTGATTTAAGGTTATATATTTGATTGTATAGAGTCATTTTATATACATTCTTCTTCAAAGACCAGTGGGTTTTTTTTTTTTTTTTTGTCATTCATTTTGACACAATATACTGTGTACTGTTGGTTTTGACTGATACTTTCAGTATGCACCAGACTTTTCCTCAACTTCATGTGTTTTTCTGATTGGACCCTCTACATCTTATCAGAGTGGTTTACGAATATGTTAAAAACTGTAATCACGTTGACTGTCTTTTGACATCTCTCACTTATTCAGATGATGATATCTGGATTTTTTTACGTGTAGAGTGCAATTTTATGATTTTATATGAAATAAAAAGAAATGTAATGTTTTCAGCTGAAGGATAGCTTGCATTTGTTTTGGTAGATAGCTTTAATTGGTAGTTTGTAATTAATATTGATTGATGGCAGAACTATGGTTAGCATTCAAGAATCCAGTATCCGCATACAGTATACGACAACTTTTAGATGACTACTATATATGGCTGGGTCAGTGTTAAGATGATAACAAAGTTTTGGTCAGTGTTAAGGAAACTAGTGTAATATCTGGATGAGTACGTTAAGATGACTGCAGTACAATGTACTGTTAATGTTAGAATGACAGTGTTAAGAAAATTGCAATATTCTGGTTAATGTTAAGGTAACTAATGTTAATGACTGTAATATCTGGGTCAGAGGTAAGATGATTGCAATATGTTGGTCACTGTTAAGGCATTAAGCTAGGGTATTATCTTGACAAGTAAGTTAAGGTGACTGCAAGACAATATACATGTACTTTAGAATGACTGCAGTGTCTTGGTCGGTGTTAAGATAATTGTAATATTTTGATAGTCTCTACTTGTTTCCAATGTCTTGGACAGTGTTCAGAGAATTGTCCCTTAAATGTCTCTTGGAATTATATCTTTATATTGTTTTATTATAGTGTGTGATTGGTGACGTGTTTACAGGTTTCCTAGTATTTATATCAGTTGATGGTGTGATTTACCCACTGTTGTGCCAAATACTTCACTAGCTCTTCTCGCCATGGTATATATACAACTTTATGGACAGTAAGTAGTATTCAGAACTCTGGGCAATGTTCACGAAACTTTGTAAAATCAAATTTCTCAACATTTTTCACAAACGATGTTTTTAGGGCGATAATTAGGCAACATTGTTTATGCGAAAAGTTACAAAGAAACTGATGATCAAAGTTTTGTGTAAAGTAGGCCAAAGCTAAACCCCTAAAATTGTTCAAGTGAGCATGGTTGCAAAACAGATAAGACTGTGTTGAATGTGAGTTTTAGACATCCAATACTATTTTTTGCAAATTCTTTGTCCTTCAATGATGTAAAATTATGTCAAACGGGTTTATCTCATTATTGAACACTATTCCCATACAATGTCATTGTTTTGTATGATGTAGAATGTCATATGACAGTTCACTCTTGTAACAGATATATTAGCCATAGCCACCTTGCTCAGAGGAAATAAATACAACAAATGTGACCAAGGCTCTTGTTCCTTTTTGATGTTGTGATAAACCATGTAAAGGCATGCTGAAGGTAAAGAGTAAAAGTTGACTGTTTCAAGCTCGGTTTAAATTAATGCGTGACATGCTTTATTAGAACAGTATTAGGAGGACACAAATGTACTTTTCAATCTAAATGATTTCCATCTTTTAATAACAGTACACCTCAGTTGTTCCCTGAAAAAAATGGCCTTCATAATCTCATACCTCAGACATTAATTTTGCCTCATTTGGGATGTACATGTAATATTTTATTAACAATAGTAGCCTGAATGTTCCAAGACCAGTTTGTCTGCAAAGTTGTGCCATTCTATTAGAAGCTCCCTAACAAAGCACCATTTGCAAAACCCAAAATATTACACCAAAACTGGTTGCACTTGAACTCACTTGTTGAATCATGCAGCTCAGGGCTGTACCCAGCAGATGGCATTGAAAATGTAACAGTTTAAGGATGTTTTAGATGCCAAGACCATGAAGTGCTGTGGTTCAACTGTATGGGCCACATGGTTTTTCAATATGGCTGTTGGTAGCATGGCGTACTATGGAGTTTTTTGCAGATAGTATGAGCTGACTGCAAGTAAAAGCTGTCCTTGATAATAAAGACAGGGGGTTCTAATTTAGAAGATACACTTTAAGAATCCCGAAAACAGAAAGAAGGAAAGGAAAAAGGAATAATTGTAACCAAGGTGACTTTGCCCACAAAGGTGACTTGGCCCACCCAGGTGACTTTGCCCACCAATGAAGAAAAAAGGTTTAGAATGGTCTGTGATCTGACTTTTGGTGAAAATTTGTACTTCAGGTGCACTATTTTCATTAAAGTTAAACATACTGACAGACACAACTTTCATTCAGATGGATGGGCAAAGTTAACTTGATGGGTTATGAAGCCCCTCTGACTTTATGGAATGTATATTGTGCCTTATCGTTCAAAGCCACACTTGTATACCAACAATCCCAAGTGGAATGTCTTGGCCAAAGTGTTAAGATATGAAAACAGTTAGCTGCTGATCCATTGCAATGACCTATTATTATGACAAAGGGGGCCAATAGAGTCCATGTTGCAATATTAATTTCAAAATATGAAAGTAGTTTGGCTAGATTGCCAGAACTCAGGCCAGCAACTTCGTTGGTTGATCTCAAGTGGAATACAGTAACACATCATGGAGGTTGATTAATGGTAGTGTTTGAACAAGTATGGGCCAACTCATTTCAAGGCTAATAGTAATTATGATAAGATGACTATAACTGGTTGAGCTTGGCTTAAAAATGTACTTAATGGGAATGAACTAACAAATACAGGACTCCCCACCAAAAAAAAGTTGCCTAGTACATTTGTGCAAGGGTGTGGGTTATAGTACAGTGGCTCTTCACTAGGTGGACCAATGATATTGTTTTTAATCCTCCTGAAGACTTAACCAAGTAACAGTTGCATTAGCCTATAGGACATTGGATGGTTGACATTGGCTTAAAGCACCTGTAACACTTGACTGGAGTGGACTGTAATGATATTGTTTTAGCTTTCCTCAACAGTTGACAAAGTAACTGATGCAGTATAGCCTATGGGATGTAGGTTGGTTAACCATGGCTTAAAGTACCACTTGATTGAGCTGTACTAATGATATTGTTTTAACTCCCTTTAAAAGCTGACCAAAGTAATTGTGACATTATGGCCTATGGGATATTGATTGTTTGACCTACGCTTACATTTACGCTTGACCAGGATGGACTAATGATATTGTTGTAACTCTCTTCAAACATTGACCAAGTAACCACTGCACCAGCCTACAGGCCTCAAGGCCATAAAGCTGTCTTAGACTTAAGTCAGATTTAGTCTTAACGTGTGGTGTTATTCCTAAGCTTGTGTTTGAACTTAAACATAGATTATCAGTTTGGTCATGAACATCTGAGACAACTATGAGTATTAAAATCAAAATACTTATGGCAAGTTCCAACTATAAATTGTTTTGAAATTCTGAAGACTTAAGTTTAAGACAGCTTTGTGATCCTGGGGACAGATTGATTGACCATACAAGTTACAGTCATGCTATCAAACTGTGCTTCATTTCAGTGCTTTTGCATTAGAACTACCTCAGTTGTTCAAAATGAAATATATCTTAATGAATTAGTGTAAGATGATTTTAAGAGCTCCCTAACATGAGATATTTTAATTTGCATTTTGCTGTGTTCCACTCCGGCCGTATACGTGGGAAGGTCCAAAACGCCAATCAAATAAATAAATAAATTTGCATTTCCATTGTTGGCCACATGCATGGTCATCAGGTGTAATACCACAGCCCACGGAAACTTGTTATTGTGTTTCACCTAAAGTTTTGCTTTTTTTGTACAAGTGACATATTTTGCTTATTTCATATTGATTCAGCCACCATATAGGTCCACTTCAGAGGGGTTTTTTTTGGAAAGTTTGATTGATTTCTTGTAAAAAAAAAAAAAAGTTAAAGTGTTGGCATTAAAAGTATCATTTTAATGTGCATTTTGTGAATATTTATAAGCCAAACTTGAGGTGAAATACAGTGTTTTTATTTCTTTGAGCTTGCATGCCTCTCCTCATTCCCTAAATTGGTTTGTTTCTTTTGTTTCAGAGATTATTTTAGACATGCCTGCTGAAGGGGAAGCAGTGACCTTATTACAGACAGATGCATGTAGTACCAGCAATTCCCAAGATCTTCTCTTATAGCTGTACAGGTCTATAGATTTAATGAGTAAAAGATATCATAAAACTACATGTGTACATCTTGAAACTGCACAGTCCCTGCATATATAAAATAACAAAACGTCAGTCCCATATTTTGTATCTAAATGACAACCCTGTTCTATATTTCTTCAGATAACAGTATTCGTCCCGTTTTCATGAAGCACACTTAACTATGAGTAAATCCTTAGATACCATGACATCAACATATATGTTGTAGAGGGAGGAAGTGCACTAAGCTGAGGACTTCTTAACACTAAGTACAAGTCACGAAACTGGGCCCCAGTCTTACTCAGACAGAGAATAGCAATAGAGCTTGTATCGGTCTCTGTCTCAGGTTTTTGCTGGTTCAGATATTTTCAGATGAGGTTTGATGGCTGCTTGCACTTTGAAGCAAACCATGTCTCAGTTTCATTACACCTCAGGTTTCCCCAACCCAGTTTGCTTTGCCTAGTTTCCTCTTAAGATTCCCCTCGCCCCCCCCCCCCGCCCCATTATAAACCCAGTTTGGCTCTGTGAAGTGTTTCTGCTTCATTTCTGTGAACATGTATTTATGAAATAAATACATTAGATATCTGTTTACTGGTAAATGTTTGTTTCACTGTTGTCAAGGTAGGCCTAGCAATGTTAGCAATGTTATAATTTATTGGTGCATTTTAATCGCTGTCCCTGGTCAGCAGTAAATGATGTAAAATTGTGTCCATGAATAAGTTGCTCATTTTCCTTTCCCCCACCCCTACCCTCTTCCAACTCTGAGAACTCTATTCATTTTAGGAAACTGTTTTGAGGGTCTTTGGGTAGGGAGGATGATAACCTAATTGGAATATTCCAGCACCAAAAATAATATTTTGTGAAAATAATTAGCCACATTTTGGGAAGAAATTTTAGGTCATTTAGGGTAAGCAATATTTAAGTGTTTGGAGTGTACCTTTACATATGTATTATTTAAGTTTACATTTTTCTTTGTACAACTATATATACAGTTAATGTAATAGTCTGTATTACACTACATTGTTAATTACATATTTACATGTGACTTCACAATTGTCTTCTCTGTGTTACGTCAGACACATGCAGTGTGTTCCCGTATTAAGAATCGCTTTTGATATGGCCAGATGATAAATGGAAATAAAAATTTCGTAGTAAGCATTCTGTTTACGTTTTGCTAAGGTTTCTATAAAGTAGTCTTAAGTGGTTGGCAAGTTGTGGAGTTACTGTTCACAATTCACAAGCCCACAGTGAAAAAGTGACACCCATGGATAATGAGGATGGCCCCAACCCTGCAAGAAGTATTAAAGTGTGTCTGATTACCGTCCACAAAAAAAAAACTTGATTTTTGCTATAAAATCATCTGGGATGATAGTGATCGAGGCACTCTACTTGGTGAGGTACTTTTTTACCAGGTCTGTCCAGTTTCCTCCATCATTGAACCCAGTCATCTGTTTGACTCTGAAGAGTATATTGTTTATTTGAAGGCGTATATAAGATTTGCAAATATTAAAAAAAACCTGTCCAGATCAAACAAAACATGCACCATGTCTGTGGTCAAATTTGATGATTTGGGGTAGTTTTCAAGGACGACATTAAGCACAAGATGAACATATTTATTCATCATAATGTATTTGTATGTAAAATTAAATGTGGTAAATAACACCTTTAAAAAGTTCATTGATATATAGACCTTTCTAGGTATTTGAAGTACCAAATCTAAGCTGAACTTTTTCGGTATTTAGGGCCTCATTTCAGTGACAAGTCTGAAGTCGTAAATCTTAATCTTAATCTCATTCTTTTGTGAAATGGTCATACCATATCTGGCTGGACTGATACAGCAGACAGGTAAGATATATGGGAGAATTGTGCCTTTGATGAAAGAAGCATGACTTTTGGCACTCTGGAGCCAATCCTGGACCTAGGGTCATCTCAGATTTTTCCTGTAGCATTAGTGGCAGCTATCCTACTTATGGACCTTTCGTATATCATTTGCATGCCACTGTGTTTAGTAAAATTCATCTGGCTTTGGTGTAGTATGAGAATTAAATAGTTAATGGAAACGAAGACATCAAGGACGCAATGTTCATATGAGTCTAGGTCCCATGTTGTTAAATGTCCGGCAGTTTGAAAAATGTACGCCATATTCAAAATGTTTGCTGTTATGATCACAAGTTGGCCTTATTGTGCTAGGAGTTCATCTTCAATGGTTCCCCCTGATAAAAGCTAGTGAAATTGCCTTGACTTCAGTATAGTGCTAAGGAACAGGTCAAACAAATAAATAACTATTCAGATGCATCCAAACATCCAGGTGTGGATTGCATCCTGGTAATGTTTGATATACTACACATTGAGATGACAGATCTCAGTGTTCTTGGCAACCATCTGGATGGACAGTTGCTATAATTCAAGGCAGTGATGCCACACCTGAAAGTTTCTGAAAGCTTGTGCTGAGACCCTAACGGACTTTACTGACATACAATAGTTTCTATATCTTGATGAAGAAGACCTGTTTGGTACAGCACATTATTCTTACAAAGTGCAAAGTAATATCGATGAACGCATGGCGCTTTTGTCAAGTCTATGTCCCACAGAAGAAACTCCATGTGCTGGTCTGAGTGGCGTGCTTTAGATGTTCACAGATGAATATCAATTCACTTGCAAGATATGCTTTCTCAGAAGCAGAACTAACCTGGTGTCCTTGATTTTCCTCATAGAAAATCTGTAGCGAAGAACATTCAAATGTTCTCTTCAATTTCAATTGGCCATGATAACCATGTTGGCAGAGATCTAACTCATAACACATGCTTTGTGACGATAGATGGTACACGTATTTTGTCACATGATGGCTGGCTTGGCAGGGGACTTCCACGGCTCTGCGGTTGTCACCACTGACATAGAAAACATTCAGGCGCATAAATGGCATTGGTTCCATGAAAGCAGCAGTGATCTTCTTGTACTGGACAGTAGAACAATACAGATGCCAACATTGTGCGTCAGAATCCAATGTTTTAGTCGTAACTTTGACCTAACGTCTTGACTGTTTGGAGCGAAGTGTTGCTTTGCTGGCCCACACCTTCAGTGTTTTGTGTGTTTTGTGAAAGAGGCAGGAGAACTGCATGTGGGGCCTGGAACACATGACAATGTCGCCACAGCATTCTGTGTCTCTTCGAAAGAGCCCTCATGTCATAGAGCTACGGATAGGGAAAGCAGTTTGTGCTGAACACCTGTACCAAGAGGGTAATCTCATACATCAAACGACGAGAGCCAATCATCATCAGGCTGATCACTAGTGGGCCCAAATGAAGGACTTGCATTGGACTTTCCACTGAATGACAAAATGACAAATAATTTGGACTTCTGTGACAATCAAAATTGATGGATAAAGCCAGATGCTGAACTTGAGTGTGTATCATTAGGGCAGTATCATATTATTCTTGAAACAAGAAATTTCAGTGACTATTTACTGATATATTGGTTTATTTCAAGGGTGAAATACTCAGGAGTTTCACTTATACCACTGCAACCAGCATTATATGATATCATTTATACTGTCAGCATTATATGAGAAGAAACCGGGCAAAACATGACCCTCTGCAGGTTGCTGGCAGACATTTGTACATTTCACTGGAAAGGAAGCCATCTTCAGCTGCATTTGAACTCACATCGACCACTTCAATGAGAGGCAAAGGAGACACAGTGCAGTGCTAGCACCCTGACCACTTGGCCACGGCAAAAATCCCAGAACCATTTTTAGCTAAACTACTCATTTCCAAAATATAAATCATGTTCCTCATCCTCCTATTGGATTTGGTTTAGTTATTAAATGTAGTATTATAGTTAATGTCGGCCATCTTGGATCTGGAGAAACTGTCGCAATTGACTCTCATATAGTAATGAGCATGGTGGTATGGTAAAGTATTTGACAGGATTGCATGTGTATAGTTTTATAAACTCCTTCTGTAAGCTTAGTAGTTCTTGTAAATTTGTTGTTTGTTTTTTCAACCATAGCAAAGCTCATGTTCTGCCGCAAATAGGCATTACAACTGCCAGTGGCACCCCATTTTTTAAAATTCAGGTTAGCCCAACAGTTAAAAATGTAACTTCAGGCATATTCCAACTGTGTGCCAAGGTTCATGCCTCTATAATCAAAGGCAAAATTTACTTTCATACCTGCTGTGCCAGACAAAACCTGAACAACTTGAAAGAATGCCACAGCTGGTCCACTGAAAGCTGGCTTTGATTTATTTATTTATTTCACTGGTGTTTTATGTGGCACTCAAGAATATTTCACTGATATGACAGCGACCAGCATTATGGGGGAGGAAACTGGGCTAAAGCAGGTTGAACTCTTTGATCAAGGGCTGGTGTTTATGCATGAAGAACACATATATATAGATCTTGAGGTCATCTCTGGCCTGTTACACAACACAGGAGCTATGACAGCAAAGTTACGCGAGCATAGTGACACAGTGACATCTTCCCGTGAAGCTAGTGGTTTTGAACCAAGATTCTGCCAGCAGTTTTTCTTAAATACTGCACACACACCACGTCTTTCAAACCAAGAACTGGGATTTCAACCTTTCTGATTTCACACATTTTTTTCTTGTTCTTTATAACTATTCCAGATACAATAGTAACACATTTCAACAAGAAGAATATCTTTTCAATGGCAGCTAAGAATGAAAAAGGATATTTTTAATGGATGAAATATTTACACATAAATCAATAATTCTGTTACTGCAAGAACAGCAATATTTTTCAAGGCACATTATACTTCATTTGTGAGCATCAGTGAAGTCTTTCATATTCAGGGGACAATAACAGTATGAAAATGAATTTTATTTCCTCTATAACATTCAGAAATGAAAAATACCAGTCCTACAGGTATGACCTGCAATCCACAAAGATGCTCAAGAAAAACTAAATAATGCACAAAATAGAAATCACTTACAAGAAATCTTCAAGTCAGTGACTTCTTCAAGAAGCTCTAACAAAGCCTGTTTGGAATTTATCTAGGGGTGGAGGTGGAGGCCTTGACAAATCGTGTCTCCATAATTGAACTTGTCAGGGACATGCAACTCCCTTACGTCACCAAATTTCAGCACTCGTACTTTATTGATGACTTGGTTGAAGCCATGTACACACTGCATCATTTACTGCATTGACAAATCAAATGAAAACAGTACAAACGGTATTTTATAACTCGCATTCACTGGGTACTATGAGAAGAATTCCATGAATTCTGCAAAACAGCAAATCTGGACAAATCACATCACATGAGCATGTTTAATGCAACGCAATCAAATTCTGTACACAACATGCTTTCTGCACTGTATAAAGCTGTACCTGTACACATGCATGTGTAGCATTCAGGAACAGCAGAGATTCACCATGTGAATCTGCAAAGCAGCACTTTTCACTTAACAGCAGAATTAAGTTATTTACTTATTTGATTGGTGTTTTACGCCGTACTCAACGGCGGCCAGCATTATGGTGAGAGGAAACCGGGCAGAGCCTGGGAAAAACCCGTGGCCATTCGCAGGTTGCTGGCAGACCTTCAGACCGTACAGACAGAGAGGAAGCCAGCATGAGCTGGACTTGATCTCACAGTGACCGCATTGGTGGGAGGCTTCTGGGTCATTATGCTGCTCTAGCGCGCTAACCAATTGAGCCATGGAGGCCCCTCAGTAGAATTAAATAAACATATATACACACATGTATTACTTACACCAGCAAAGCATCTTTGCTAATTATATGATCTGTTTCAACTGAACTTTCGATACTAAGGACGGAACAAAGCAGGCTACAGAAAGGTCTCAAGTTTGTGACACATTTACTTATTTGTGTTCAATGTCATGCATGTACTCCAGAATTTTTCACCTATATACAAAATGGCTGTCATTTTCATGGTTGGAGGAAATTGGAGTGCCTTGGGTAAACTGATCTTTGGCAAGATACTAATGAACTTAACCACATGTCACATGCACATCATAATTGGTGGAAAATGAGAAGTGGAAGTCAGAGATCACAACTTCCATGTACATGTATATTTAACCATGTCTGACTTGTGGCAATACTGGTAGCAATCTAGCAGTCAAAGTCACTGCACTGGAGGAAGTCATTAGAATTGTGGCACTAGCACAATTACAAGTCAGTGACTGGATTTCAGCACTTAATCATCAAACTCGTCAAACTCATCAATGATTATTTCCTCATCTTCTGTTGGCACTTTGACGGTGGACTGACTGTTCGATATGATAGTGTCACTGCTGTCTTCATTGTGACAGACCACTGAGAGCGTGGATGCTGAGTTACCTGGAAGACCATCCTCATCTTCCTCCTGGATTTCGGTCCCTTCCTTGTCATCCAGCTTTTCTGGATGTTTCATCCCAGCAAACCTGCAAATCTCCTGTAGAAAGGAGATCTGTCGAGGGTTGTGCAGAGTGATGTTAACGAGGGAAATGTACGGCAAAGTTTCCACAAAGAGAACCTCTGACGTGCACCAATGTGCCTGGAACAAAGCCTTGCCAGCGTCAACTGTGTCGCGTGTCTTTCTGGCGGAGGCGTACAACTGTGGCTTGTGCAAGGGCTTCCAACCTGTCCCGGGTCCACTAGCAGAACCCAAACAGTTAGAGTGCATCAGACCTCTCGCTGCCACAGACGAGGCGTACGTCTCAAGGAGGCGTTTGGAGGACCACTGCGATGTGAGGAAGTCAGCGTCACTGAAGTACTCACTTGCTCGTTCCAGGTCCTCGATGCTGGAGAAAAACTCCACGTAGTTCTGCTGTAAATACGCAGTGAAAAAGTCTCCTGATATGTGACACCTGTCGATAACTTCCTCTGCATTGACCTGTAACGGTGTTCTGTCATAATGGCTCAAGTGTGACGGAAGCAGGGCGAAGCTTTGGGTAGCATCCTCAGGGTCACGTTTAGCGTACAGCACCCTGCCTAAAGCACGGAACAGAAACAGAGACGAATCCCTGAACCCCAGGGCTCCTTCCTTCCCTTCCCCAGAGCCAGATTCGGATTTGCTTTTGGAGGAATCCTTCAAACCTCTTTGTGCCTGGCCTTTCTTGCCATTTCCTTTGGCAACCTTTACTTGTCCCTTCACGATCTCCCCCTTTCCTTTCAATGACGCAAACTGCAGGGCGTTGACAGCGCCCCTTATATCACCTGTGCAAGACATGGCAATAGACTCCACAACTGCAGTCGTTGGTTTGGTGAACGTATTGCTTTGTCCTGACTGACTAGCTTCAGAACTGGCAATACGAGACATAAGCTTTGTCAGCAATGTCATGGCCACCGGATTAAAGCTGATGTTGCTGATGTTCAGCTCGGCCTGTATGTAGGGTGGAAACAGAAGTCGTTCATTTGACTGCCCTCCAGCACTGTCACTGACAACAAACACCAGGGGGCACTTTCCTTGCTGCTTGTATTTCCGAAGCACGTCATGAAAATTCTGTGGGTCCTTGAAGAAAAAGTTTGGAAAGTCTTCGATGAGAACAACTTTTCCACGAAATCTGTTCCCATCAAATATCTGAAGGGACTGATATTTATTTGCTCTGAGGAGAAAGTCTTGAAAAACTTTGACTTGAGACTCGCTATCTGAATAGTTCCTCCCAATGAAACCCTCCACAGTCCAGTCGTCCCTGCTCCAACTCCCACTGTTGTTGGCTGGGTTGATCCACTCCTGCACGTCTAATCCCATCTCTCTCGCCAGCACTTTCAAAGTCGCTGTCTTTCCACAGCCTGCTGGTCCAGTTAAAAGCAGCAGCGGACATGCTCTTCCAGCCTTCCTCTGGTAATTCTGAAGCCACGCCTCCACTTCTCCCACTTTCTTGGGATGAACAGCTAGGTCAGCTTTAGTCTGGGGAGAGTGTTTTTCTGACCACAGTTCTTGGACACTGACAACCGACCTCTTCCGCACAGACCTTCCAAGGAGGCTTTTGATACCCGTATTGTCCAGTGAACGAGATTGCTGTATCCGAGATGAAGCAAAAGAATTTGAACCTGCAAAGTTCGTTTTTGATAATTTTGTCTGTTTAGTTTTGACAGGTTTCTGTGAGCCTGTGTCCATGAAATCGTCAAAACTGTCAAAGGACGAAGCCACCCATTGGGCTGGTTTCTTCGTTGTTGCCTTGTTTACTTGTGAAGCTGCCCAATTTTTTGCAAGTTTCTTTGAGTTGGGGCAGTGTGAGCCCACAATAAGAATATCATCGTCATCGTCATCAAGATCCTGCCAATCTGTAACACACACACAAAAAAAGGTACAGATCAATATGAACATTGTCAAAACATCCCCACTATATCTGTCAAATGATCTTCATGCCAAAATCCATAAAATATATGACTATAAAATAATCACAGATCTATTTACATTTATATGGGGCCATCTTTAAAAATATGTTTGTTGGGCGTAACCCACATGACCCTCCAAAAAGAGTATTACTCAGAAGTTTTTATGGTTTAAGTTTCTTTTACTAGGTTTCTCTTCCATGTTCACGAGCCAAATCAGAAAAAAAGAATTCCCTACTAACCGACCCTGGGTACCCTGCAGAAATTCAATTAACCTGCTAACACACTATTTAACAAAAAGAAAAAAAAATACATGGTATGCAGGCAATTCCAAAAGTGTATTTATTTCTCATGAAGAAGAGCTTTGTGGAAAAGACAACAAGAGGTCTGAATGATAATGACATTAATTATTTGATTATGCCCAACTACGTCATGGCAAGGTAGGTCAACCAATCAGCTACCTTCTTGATTTTAGCGTATAAAATTTTGAATTTGAATGCAAATCACTCTTCATCTAGAGAACCATATGGTGAAATCTGAGTGCTGTTTGGTGCGTTATCCTTTCCTCTTCAAAGATATAACAAACAAGAGGGAGCAGAAGCAAAAATCCGGATGCCTGCAGTGGGTAAAATCAGCTTATTATTGACATTACGCTGTCGTGTGAAAATATCTCCTGCAAGCCGCTTGATGCTCACTTGAGCCCAGAGTGCTATGAATAACAAATAATAAAAAAAAACAAAATCAAAAAATAAAAGACTAGCTACTCCAAACACCACAAGCATGCCAAGTTCTATCAAGTTGGTGTGTTAAACTATGAGGCACTTTCCACCACAGATACTGATGAACTAAGTTTCACAATATACACATATGTAAATGGTATTCAACTGCACGATGGGCTAAAATGACAATGCGAGCATCTTTACTTCAGAACGGAAATTGAAG
This sequence comes from Acanthopleura granulata, assembly GCA_016165875.1. Classification (NCBI taxonomy): domain Eukaryota; kingdom Metazoa; phylum Mollusca; class Polyplacophora; order Chitonida; family Chitonidae; genus Acanthopleura; species Acanthopleura granulata. Next base: position 4,388,346 of record JABBOT010000007.1, on the reverse strand, counting down.
GTTGAATACTTATGACATACATGTACACAGATTTGTGCAGGAAAATACATTTTCAGTTTTTAACGGGTTAAGTGTAAAATGGGACAGCCGGACGGTGGAGGGTATCCAGTCCCAGGTTCAGAACAACACCCCAACCGTCCGATAGTATTCGGTACGAGTAGACGGTCATTCGCAGAACTGGAATCAACGGACTGCGCTATGCCAGTAACTAACAGTAGTTGTTGTTTCACTGTCAGACAACACACACGACATAGACATAATGCGATTCATACATAACCTAGCGGTCTGGTGTCAGAGAAATAACAACTGTTTCTAAGGGCAATCAAATAGCTTTGAAGAAGCCATTTATCAAGGGACTGGTCTGTCATAATTGTCAAAATACTTCTGGTCAATTTTACCCGATTTTGTAGCCGCCGCCATTTTGTATTATCGCAGTCATGTGTTCCGACTCGTACATTTACAAACTCTTGATTTGATCTTAATCCCACGTGCTTCTTCTGCGTTGGATATATAATACACTATGTGATAACGCAGAGACGTGTGATACCAAAGGAGGCGAACCGGACTGTGGTGTTGGATAGAAACAGGTGTCAAGATGGTGGTAAGATCAATGTGCAGGTTCCACTGTTAGAAGTTGGCGTGATCTGGTTTGAAATATCGTTTGTGGTTAAATTATATTGCGTGAAGTAATTTGTATGTTTGCAGTAATCTGCACGACAGGCTACTAGTTCAGTTGCCATTCTCTTGCCCTATACCAATAGGCAGTCCTACTAATTCACTTAATTGATTCCGAAGCATTACTTACGCATCATGCACATATTTCGTTACATTAGTCTTATATGATTTTATGACAATGACCTAGTATTTTAATAAATGACAGTTTTGATTGGGACGTACTCTACCAGCCGTTTCGCAGTCCATGAAAAATTTGGCTCATCATGTTATGGCCACAACAAAAAGGCTATCGGTATCTTGATCTCCATGGCATTGATTAATTCAGTTGTGGATAAAGATTACAATACAGTACGTATACTGAGTGACTGATACACTGTGTAAGCCAAATCGGCATATAAGCCGTCTCGCGAGATTAACACTGTGTTGGCAAGACATGGGTGGGTGCTCTTGCAAACTAAAGGAAAAAGAAGTGATTTCGGGTAGTCACTATGGAATACTCATTTGATAAACACGATTCCGCAACCCCATTTTGCTTTGTGTGAGCAAAGTCCAGAAAAATAACAAAGGAAAATTGACTGAAAGGGGATCGTGGAACTCAACCACTGAAAATCACGTCTTTGTAGCATTGTTTTGTGTTAGTTTGCAATAGCACCACCCGATGTCTTGCCCAAACAGGGTTCATCTCGCCAATGCCGATTTGGCTCATTCTCACAGAACTAAGCAAGAACTACTAACAGGTCTATCCCAGGCACTCCACTCTTGTCCAACTATAAATCTGACCATCACAGTGTAAGTGACAAATTCCTGAGTGTGGTGTTAAGCAAGGTTCAATCAGTCAGTGATTTTGATGTATAGTTTACCTGTGTTATTCTCCCGGTTGTGTGTCACTTCCGTCACTCAGCATAAGTGTATATTAAAGCTTCTGACCGACTGCTGTCAGATCAGCAGTGAATATGATGTCATTAAGGAACACAAATGCAAATAAATTGAATACCTGAAGAGTGTGCACTGGGTCAGTACTCAGGCTTCACTACGGTACTGGAATTGTAAATTTATTTGTTTCCTGTTAAACCTGTTCATTTTATTGTTGTTTTATGCTGTGTCCCAAGGATCTATCAGTTACACTAAGAGTGCCAGTATTATGGTGGGAAGAAACCGAGCATGGCTTTCAGGAAATCAGTTGTTATTTCCAGGAATGAAATGTAACTTAAAGATACAAATAGCGAATCATGGTTATATATTCCCTGCTGTAACTATTATTATTTCAAACCAATTCATCACAGACTTACATCTGAACTTTTCTGGTCTCAAATGAGAAGTACATGATTGTACAAAAACTAAGGCCAGGTTTTCTTCCTGTGGTGTACTCACAGGAAAAATGCTCTTTATTTAAACAATATTTGTATTTCAAAAATCATGATGTTTGTTTGTTTCAGCTGGAAATCCTCGATGCAAGATCTCAAAAGTCACTGGCAAAGCTGCCTTCGGTGAGTATAATTTTCAACACATCACAAAGAAGCAGCAATAAAGTGAAAGAGAAAAAAAAAACGAATTACATTATCTTGTATTTATTTATTTATTTGATTGATATTTTACACTGTACTCAAGAATATTTCACTTATACGACAGCAGCCAGCATTATGGTGAGAGGAAACCAGGCAGAGCCCAGAGAAAACCCACAACCATCTGCAGGTTGCTGGCAGACCTTCCCACGTACGGCCGAAGAGGAAGCCAGCAGGAGCTGGTCTTGAACTCACAGCGACCGCATTGGTCATCATCTCGTAAAGCATCAGTGAAATGATCTCTGTGTTCAATGTCATTTTTGAAATTGTGCCAAATGTATCACTACCTTACTACTGTTATTACAAACTTGTTTTGCTTTTTCATTCCACACATTGATTTAATGTTGCAGGGAGTTGCTGATTTATGTGCATTGTTAGACTTTCATGTGTAAAAACAAACAGAATTTCTTCCAAAGTTGAATGTGGAAACAGTTTCACATCCATGACATCACTGGAATGTAGGGAAGAGCATAATTAAACATTCAAAACGTTTGAATGAATTTTACTTGTCAGCCTAAAATAAGCTAAAAATACAAGCAAAGAAAGTACAGCAATCTTTTGACTGATGGTTATTGCTTTGTTTTCTCTCATTCCACTACAACCCTTAAAGCAGATTGGTACTGCTGAGTATCAGGATATTTTAATCAGCTCTCTTGTAAAAGTTCTTAATTACATGTTGTGCAGCAATCATGATGGATATGCCTGATGATTGGTTAAGTTATTTGATTTATACAATTTACGGGAAATATCTGAACATTTTCGTTCATTTAATTATTTGTCATTATCCTTGGTGCATCACTTATTTGTCTCTTCATTATATGTACAGGTCACACCAGCTTCCACTATTTTAGATGTCAAAAAGGAATATAGGAAGATAAGTAAGTGTTGTTTTGTATAAAGTAGCATTCGAAGAAATACTCAGTGTTTTCCCTGTTCTCACTCTTGGTGGGTTGTTGAACTTGAATATAACTTGTCCTCCACCAGTATGTTGTGAATATTTGTACTTCACACATTGGAAAGCTCATAAGTAACATGCCAAAGGCCGGTATTTGACCCCAGCCACTCTGCTTTCTTTAACCCTGAAAACACCATGGTATATAAGTCAAAAATTTTTTGAGTATGTTGAATATAGCATTGAAGAACAATATATGAGGATATGAGGCAGAATGCACTGTCTAAAGACTTAAAATGACTTGGTGAGAAAGCCGTAAAATAATAACATTTACTTCTGTGATTCTGAGGAATTCATTGTAGCACTCTTAAAAGACTACAGAGAAATGATGACAAAAGATGTCTGTGTTTTAACACATTGATCAGTTTACCCTTCCATGGTACCAAAATTACAGGCTAATATTTTGTTTGAGCTGGTTTTTCTTTTTGTTAAATGTTAAATCATCTTAATGTACTGGATGGACATGATATGGGAATACTTTGTAGGTGATGTGTATTTTTGAGTTGTGTTCAAATGCTCTCTTTTGTTCTTTGATTTCAGAAACAAGTCTTTACCCTGAGAGGCAGAGTTATCGTTTGGAACCTCGTAAGTGTCTGTAAACAAGTATAATTTCATGTTGTACAAACTTGAAAGTGTTAATTATAATTGCTCCTAGCCTTTTGTCACCTGCATGCTTACTTGTACATGTGTCCGCAGGATCAAGGTGCATGCTTTTCAATCACCAAGGCTTTCAATCCCATTCGTGGACAGTGAATGTCAATAAAATATTTTATTTGGTGCTGAAACATGCTAAAATCAGCAGAACTTTCAGAATCAACAGAAATGAGCAACTCTAGTCACGCACGAAATTTTAGGTCTTTAAGGTACCTTTACTGACTACTGATAACATTTTCAGGTGGACGGAGTCTGAAAGATGAGGACACTCTATTGAGCCTTGGCTTAAGCTCTCAAGGTGTTCTGTACTTCAAGGATTTAGGACCTCAAGTAGGATGGACCACTGTAAGTAGGATACCTGTCCATGAGAGGAGCAGGGTTTGGAACTATTTGTTCGTATAGTTTAGTGTAATTATTCCATACATATATTTCGGTGTGAGTGGTGAATTTTTTCTTTTTTTTATCAAAAAGTATGAAGTGTTATCATAATTATGATAAAATGTAAATTTATCACTGTGGGGACTCATAATGAAGTGATGTAGGCTGACTGGTTGTAATGTCATGCATGATGAGTGGTTGGGAGGTGACATCAGGTGAATATCTGGGATAACATGTATTAAAATTGGTTGCAAAAAATATGGTGACTGGTTGGGATACGTACCATGACTGTTTGGGATATGTACTGTGACTGGTTGGATTATTCTTTCTTCTAACCCATAGGATGCATTCTGGGATCATGATTTCCTAATGATGAAAGATGAAACTTGACCACCAGCTTTAATGTTTTTGTTCAGTTCAATTTTGTGTTGATAGCAGTCACGCGCATGTGCATTGGGATGTTTGGGATTTGTAAAAACTTGAGTTCAAAAATGCATGTACAAAGGAGTTCCATAAAAAATTAATGTTTGAGCCAGCAGTGTCTCTGCGGCTATAACAGTCAAAGTATCGAGTCAAGCCACAGAGATGCACTGGGTTTAGCTTCAGCTGTAAAAGTGCGTATCGTATTTTTCATCTTGACAGTAATGACAATCCATTGATAAACAAAGGTTATTGTGCACAGTTGTTGCCATTTGCAGGTATTTCTGACGGAGTATGCAGGTCCACTTTTGATCTACCCCATCTTCTATATCCGACCCTCCTGTATCTACGGGGCTGGAGCTACGTCAGAACCCTATGCTAAAGCTGTACAGTAAGCCCTTATATCCTCTCTCTGTTTGTATGAAGACTTACAATAGAAGTGTACTGGAGCTACTATTTTGTGTTTCCTTGCTTTATAGCAGGATATTGTGTAGGTTGCAACACAAATATGAACTTATCAGTGTTTCAACATAAACTGTTGTGGACTGCACAGTTTATGTTACTAGTGTATGTCTTTCCATCATCATTCATAACTATTGATTTGTTCTACTTCTGGGACCTATCTTACTAAGCTGGAGTAAGGCTGTGACTGGGTGCAAGCCTGTTGGACATGTGTCGCAGGAAAGACTGACCGCCTTACAAAGCTGGAGTAGCTGCGACTTGATGTGAAGTTTGGCACAAATTTACACCTACCCTCGGGCAGACGTAAATTCCATATGTGTACTAAATATGGCAGCGCTTGTGGTGTTTCGTAGACATGCTTTAAGCATTGCGACAACTTTAGCAAGATGCCACTAGAGGCTGACGAAAGCTGCTACTAAAGTGGATGTAAACGTCTACGTCTGACGTAAGCTAACCCAGCTTTGTAAGACGGTCCCATGAGTAAAGATTTACTGTATACTTAACACTAAGTACGCTGACTGGTAACTGGTGTCCTTGTTGTTTCAGTATTGCCTTGGCCTGCTGGACATTCCATTACGCTAAGAGATTGCTGGAGACAGTGTTTATCCATCGCTTCTCCCATGCCACCATGCCTATCATGAACATATTTAAGGTATGTGCATGAATTCTTATACCTTGTGAGACTGAGCATTTCTGTACAGCTAAGTATGTTGTTGTTTGAGAATTTTGAGTGTCGACCCCGACATCCCATTACGGTGGTGTGACACTGTCGCTTTATGGATTAGCAAGGACAGTCAGTGCTATAGTGAGCTGACCATACACTGCAATACATGTACTGTTGAGTAAAGCTTAAAATTCTTTAATGAGGGCTTCCCTGGTTAACTTGTTAGTGTTGAAGCACAGCATAGTGAGTCAGGAGCCTATCGCCAATGTGATTGCTGTGCGGTTCGGCCCTTGATGGGTTCCTCTTGGGCTGTACTTTGGGAAGGACAGCAACCTTCTGAATGAACATGGCTTTTCACCAGGCACTGTCCAGTTTCCTCCCACTGGTATAAGCGAAATATTCTCGAGTACTGCATAAATCACCAATAAATAAATAAATAAAAAATTTATTAAAATGAACTTTTAATTTCAGAATTCCTTATATTACTGGGGCTTCACAGCATTCATCTCTTACTTTATTAATCATCCTATGTATACCCCTCCAGGTATGTAATGTGTTATTGGCTCAGTCAACGCTGATGTTATTAAGTCGTCTAGATTTTTGTTCCAGTTTGTAACAGCACTTTTAAAGAGCTTCTAACTGAAACAACTTTTTTGTACTTATTTTGAATTTTTGAAAACATACAATATGTTGCCTACAGATACTGTGTCCAGAAGTTAAATCAAAACAATAATCTGGTCAATTTGAAATGTGGTTTAAAATACTGATGAACAATATTTTCTTTCCAGCCTATGGCGAGGTACAGCTTTATGGAGGTCTAGCTCTGTTTGTGGTGAGTTGTTGAGCTATTCAAGTAGGTGTGTTTACAGTTTCTTGAATGAGATAAACTTTCCTGAACATTAGTAAAGTAACTTTAGTGTAATTCTTCAACCTTTTCGCATGTTTGCAAAGTGTTTATTCGAACATATTTGGAAGGCATCATTTTGTGTTGAGTGCTAAAATTATACTTTTTGTGAAGTCCTGACACTGACAAATTCAAGTAATGTAGTTTCGTCTCTGAAGTGAAATTAAAAATGTGCATAAATTGTACATAAAGTTGCTTTTTCATATGCCAAAATGTTGGGGAATTAGAATAGGCCCTAGTGCACTTAAGTGAGTCGATACTGTAATGGCAGGCTCCGTCCAAGCATGGTGCCTTCAGCTGTGCTTGAGCTTTATTGACTTATCAGTGAACTCGTCTCAAATTACCTTTAGCCCATCACTGGCTACTTTCACAAAACTTCATAAATCAGTTATTCAGAACGCTCCTCAGAAATGACCTCGCCTTATGGCTTTATGACCTGAAAACAACGTCGTTTACGAAAAGGCTACGAGAAACATGATGTACGAAGTTATGTTGTCTGTCAAGCACCAGCCAGGAGATAACAGAGCTTATATCTGTATGCAACCGGCCTTCAGGAAATGCCTTTATTGTATGTTGTGCTTTTGTTCTCCTAGATTGCTGAGTTGGGCAATTTCTCTATCCACGTGGCCCTGAAAAATTTAAGACCTCCAGGTATGCTTAGCCTCAGCAGTTATGACACACTATATTTCACTTAATGTTTGACCGATAAAATTGCATATTGAGAGGCATATAGTGGCCAACAAATTATACTTTTGATGCCAACACTTAATTTTTTATGATGAGAAATTGTATTTCACTTAAGTTTCGTGTGTACAAATGCATGTTCAAGGCCTAGCTCTGTAGGGTTGTGATAACGTATGCGATCACAGCCTTGGCATCTTCCATAAGCCTACTTTAAACACCTCTGTACTCCCCCTACTGTCCTCAGTACATTGAGCCTGGGGCTGTTAAAAAGTGTTTGTCCATACTCATGGACATCTGAGCTGTCCATTCCAGGTAGGTGTTGCCACATGTCACCACTGGTAAATCAACACGAACGTAAAACTGGTTGAAATTTGGACAAATTTTAGCTCCAACCAGCATGTTTGAATGCATACTCCTCACAGCGCCAGAACCATACATATCATAAAAGATACCACTGTCACTACTTGATAAGATTGACCTTTTCTGCAACAAATGGGCTGATTTTTTAGGATTAGTCTAACGAGTAATGACCTCTAGAGAATCTATAAACAGCATTTATAAATAAAAAGATTTCTGTATAAAACATGATAGTGGTGTCAGTCATGCAAAGCTAGACCAGAAAATTGTCTCATGCTTACCTCCCTTGTATTCTTAGGGCACCGTGCTATGAGGAGCATGCATTTCAAACATGGACTTGGAATTTGTCCAAGTCTTTGTGATGGCCCTAGTTTTTAAGGTGGAGGTGGGGAGTTGATAGGAAAAAAAACTGTTAAATGATCCTACAAGGTGGATGATTCAGTCAGAAACAAGCAAAATGTTTCCGAGAGAAAATGCTAAACTTAAGGTGAAATGCATTTATCAGACTGTAAAAAGACTCTTAATTACCCCTATGAATTAGTCAGAATAAAGCAAAATGTTTTGCTTGAAGAAGTTTTATGTCAATACCAGTATGTAAGACTAGTTAGTGATCAAGGATTGACCCAAACGGTTGAAATTTTAATGTCCAAAGGTCAAGATTTCCTGTTTTCCCCCACCAACATTGTACTTTTATCGACTGATATTGTTCTTAGAAGTTGCTTTCCCCAAGTCCAGCTCATACTGACTTCCTCTCTGGCTCTACCTGTGAAGGTTCGCCAGTTACCTGCAGATGGTCATGGTTTCCCTCTGGATCTGCCCGGTTTCCTCCCACCATAATGCTGACGCTTATCATATAAGTGAAATATTCTTGAGTAGAGCATATAACATCAATCAATTAAATAAATAAGGTAATAAGAGTTGCTTTCAATTCTTAAAGTATACCAATGTACTTAGCCTCTTCATGAGAAACAAGGGTGGGAAATTTAAGACAGTTTCATATATCTGTGAATTTCCATTTTTTTTTTCCTTTTCAATCCTCAGGAACCAAAGTGCGCCGCATACTGAACCCCACAAGCAACCCCCTGACCTGCCTGGCCAGCCTGGTCTCCTGCCCAAACTACACCTACGAGACTTTGGCCTGGATCGGCTTCAGTGTACTCTCACAGTCACTCCCAGGTAGGTCACCTCTATACTCTCACGGTCACCTCCAGGTGGGTCTCTGTATTATAACAGTCACTTCCAGGTGGGTCTGTACTATCACAGTCACTTCCAGGTGGGTCTGTACTATCACAGTCACTTCCAGGTGGGTCTGTACTATCACAGGTGTGGCTCCTCTATAATCTGACTGTTTTTTCCAGGTGTGTCTTTTCTATACCCTCACAATCACTTTCCAATGTGTCTCCTCAATATTCTCACAGTCACTTCCTGGTATGCCTCCTCTGTGCTCTTAGAGTCACTTCCAGTTGTGTCTTGTCTATACTCTCACAATCATTCCCAGGTGTGTCTCCTCTACATTCTCACAGTCACTTCCTGGTAGGTCTCCTCTGTGCTCTTTCAGTCAGTTACTATTGGACCTTCCCTATCACTCCCAGCTGTGTCTCCTCTATAATCTCACAATCACTTTCTGGTAGGTCTCCTCTGTAATATCACAGTCACTTTCTGGGAGGTTTCCTCTATACTCTCACAGTCACTTTCACACGTGTCTCCTCTATAATCTCACAGTCACTTCCAGGTGGGTCTCCTCTGCACTGTGTCACTTCCTGGTGGGTCTCCTCTGTAATCTCACAGTCACTCCCAGGTGGGTCTCCTCTGTACTCTCACAGTCACTTCCAGGTAGGTCTCCTCTGTACTCTCACTGTCACTTCCAGGTAGGTCTCCTCTGTACTCTCACAGTCGCTTCCAGGTGGGTCTCCTTCCTAATCCTGCAGTCACTTAAATGTGGGTCTCCTCTATACCCTAACAGTGACATCCACATGAGTCTCTTCAGTCTTTTTCCTTTGATCCCATCATACACTGCAATTGTAGTACGTTCTGTGCCTGATTGTAATTGCCTACTCCTAGTTGTAATTACAGGAGTGCTACTCCTAGATGCTACAGTACTTCCTTGTAATTACATGAGTGCTACTCTTAGATCCTACAGTACTTCCTTGTAATTATGAGTCCTACTCCTAGATGCTACAGTACTTCCTTGTAATTACATGAGTGCTACTCTTAGATGCTACAGTACTTCCTTGTAATTACGAGTCCTACTCCTAGATGCTACAGTACTTCCTTGTAATTGCATGAGTGCTACTCTTAGATGCTACAGTACTTCCTTGTAATTACGAGTCCTACTCCTAGATGCTACAGTACTTCCTTGTAATTACAAGTCCTACTCCTAGATGCTACAGTACTTCCTTTTTCTCTTATTCTGCTTGATAAGGCTGTCACCAGAAGGTCTGTCTATTAACTAGTTCTTATTTCCGTGTTCTTATTTCAGCGGCTTTGTTCACAGCAGCAGGATTCTACCAGATGTCCTTATGGGCACTGGGTAAACTGCGCAATTACAGACGAGAGTTCAAGGAGTATCCGCGTAGCAGGAAGGCCATATTACCATTCATGTTATAGACCTGTTCCCACCTCAGGGCTTGTGTGCTCATCACATGAACATGTACATCCAGAAGTATGTGGGCTGTAGTAGGTAGAGTCATTTTGAGTTTGTACACTCAGGTTTGGGTAGACATGAAGTAAAGTCTTTTTTTTCTCATATTATGCTTTTTTTTACATTTAAGGTGTTTTATTCACAAGTAAATGTCTGAATTCAGTAAGTTTTGTAAAATATAAATCATTTTATTTTTGTTCGTGGTTGTGAAAATATACTCTCAAATACCCACCGCAAAAGCTCCTTAAAATTTTGCCCATTGTTATTTCTTCTCATTCTGAGAGTTCTTTTTATTTTAGGTAGTTGTGTTGAGGTTTGTTTAGAAAGTTGGATGATACCCTACTGGAAAATTGTAAATTTCATCACCAGAAAGTTGGGGTTTTTTTTTGGCCTCTAAAGATGTAATTTTTGGACGAAATTTTAGGTCATTTACAGTAATTGTGAGCCCACTGCCTACTAATTCATAATCCTCAGATTTCAATTTTGTTGGCCTGATCTAAACAAGCATCAAGATCTCCTTGTCTTCAAAGCAAGGTGAGATGATAAAGACTGAGATCGTCTGAATTGCTTTCCTTTTGTAAAATTGTGAAAAATTGCAGTGTATTAAAAACTGACGTACGTTTCTGCTGGGAACACAGAAACAGAATTTTTCTGTCCTTTCCACTTTGCCTGGTGGACACATGACCTCACCAATTACTGATATATATCCCTATATAACAATGTACTTGAACTCCCCAATCACAAACATATGCACACAAATGATGCCTTATTTTCAAGTGCTCTTGAAATCATCCCAGCATAATGGACTTACTCGAATCTTACTCATATCTGCCTGATTCAGTGTCATACAAGGAACATTGTCAAGCCACACCAGGAAAATTTTAAGAACACTGCCAAAAATGTGGAATAATTTGTGGAATGTTCCATTATAGGGGTTAAATAGGGTTGTTCATCGTAAATCCTTTTGAGTCATGGTGTTATCTTTGTTCCATAGGATGTCCTTCATATCATTTTGACATTTCTACCCCGTTTATGTTGTACTAAAGTGGCACTTTAACAGTTTGAAGTACATGTAATCAGTTGTTTTATTGTTGTAGGAATGGTTTCATTTTTTTACACATGAAAGAATAAACCTGTTTTGATCAAGGGACTACACTATCTGCTGTAAACTAAAAAATTATGAAATGAATTTCTCGTTGATGATAAGGCTTGATATTCATGTACAAGACAAAAATGATCACGTTGACAAGAATCTGGTTATGTTATTAGTAGATGTTTGTTGGTGTAAACGATGATGTCCAACTGCCATAATAGACTGGAGAGGGGATCAGTATTAATGCAGCATTGGAGTTCTGATTGCTCTTTATTGTATGTGTCCAGATAAGCATCATGTGTCAGTCCCTTGTTATGCTAGGCTTCCATGGTGGTACATGCATTTGTGATTTTAGTAATTCTTATAGTAAATGCCTGTAGATGTATGTGAATTGTGTGTGATTAAATGGAGACCAAAAGGGATGTTTTTGTTGTTGTTCTTTTTTTTTGTTTGTTTTTTTTTTTAGATATATATATATGTTGCTGTTGTGAAATGTCTGATATTTATTCCATAAGATACCACTATAAAATGGACGACCAAGTGTAAATCATACTATGGTCTACTTGATATGACCAAAAATATTTCAGAGTATGTCTTATTTAAACCAAACCTTTATATAGTACGCATTAAATTCAAGCAAGGCAAAATAATGCTTTCGGGTGGGTGATATTTGTATTTATATCAGATAGACTTGTCATTGTGATGAACTTTCACGCTGAGAGACTGGGTTTCATATTCCATGAACTTATATCTGTCACTTATAGGGCTGTGTTCTGCTCTGCCTCGTTTTGTTTATTCATGACACTGTCAATCTTACTCATTCTACATTCAGATATAAGCTCATGCTGGTTTCCTCTCGTGCTGTATGTGGGAAATTCTATCAGCAGCTTGCGGATGGCCGTGGGTTCTGGCCGCCGTCATATAAGTGAAATATTCTTGAGTACGGCAGAAAAAAACACCAATCAAATAATAAAAATGTTGAGATGTTCATGACCAGGGTGTAAAACCTCACTCAAATGAGTCCTGCGCCATCCAGCAATCTTGTTTCATAAACAAAATCACCATAATGGGCCATGGGCAGAGGTTTTCCTCCATTCGTAATACTGACCTTCATCGTATAAGTGAATAGATGTCCAGAACAGTGTGAAACATCGATCATTCAAGCAGACACGGCCAGTGACTAATGCTGGTCTTGTGTTTCAAGTCAGTATTTCTTGGATCAACAGCATCAGCTGGTCAGATAACAGACAAGGTGCTTTGACTTCCTAAGGGGGTGTGCCTAGTTTTCTCTACCAGTCAGGAATGAAATAATCTTGAGTGTGGTGTTATCAAACAATAATCAAAAAATATAAGTACTTTTCAAGAACATGCTAAAGCTAAATAGAATGGCAGCAAGTATTATGATGGGAGTAAACCAAGCAGACTTTGGGGAAAACCCACAACCCTGTACATGAACAGGTTGCTGGCAAACCTTCCCACATATAGTCAGAGAAGCCAGCATAAGCTGATCTTGAACTCACTGTGACCACATTGGTGAGAGGCTCTTAGATCATTGCACTAAACACCATGGCCATGGATAGAAATACTAATTTCAATGCAGACCATCTTTTCCCCTGTAAACTCCTTTTCTACTGAATTAGTGAAGTTTTCATTTCTTTTATTGAAACAAACATTACAACAGGAATAGATGTCTTCAGTTTTTTTAGGTTTTCTTTATTATGTAAATGGTAACAATATCACAGTTGCTGAAAAGATTCAATACTGCCTAAAAACAGCCATAACACAGAGTTCAGTGCTTAAATATATACCTTTACAATCTTAGTACAAACATCATCCTTTTTGTCCATAGTTATTTGTGTGGTGCAAACTCTGAACAGATAGGAGAGTGAATTGGGCCTTCTACTGGTTACAAAAATAATACTGAGACATGCACAAGTGGACTTCATGTTTGCATTAAGAAGAAGACAGCAACCCTTCACAAACAACACTGTATGAAGAGACTGTTTGATAGAGTCAAGAGAGGAAACCCAGCTGTGTGAGATTGCTGCGTTATGGGCCAAACCCAGAGACTATGCCGTCTGTTCCATGGGAGGTAACTTCATATTTCCTGATGAAGTCCGACTCATTAAGCCGAACTCATCGATCTGATTTCGTAGTCTGCGGATTTCTATTTTCTGGAGGTCAATGATTTTCTTGCGTTCGTCCAAGTCCCGCTCCATGAGAGCCCCGGGCGTTTTGGCAGCTATGATGGCCAGAGCATTCTGGTCTGTGTTCTTCTGCTTCCTGTGCAAGCCCAGAGCGGCTTCCAGATCGTGGATCTGCGTACGAGCCATCTTCAGCTCGCGCCGCAAGTCGTTGATTTCCTTGATCAGTGATACGTTCTCCTGGAACAAGCACAATGTAGTGGGAATTTAGTTGTAGGCATCTCATAGGACGAGACCACCTTTAAATAACGCACTCATCATCTGAATAGCCATTTCATGCTGATAAATATAGTTTTGATGATCTTTTCACACTTTTTACAATGAATAAAATGACAAAAACAAAATCTGAGGTTTTATGGTGGGCAGTGACTTCACAGATTGCAACTGTTGTTTTTCCACATTTATACAGATAAAGATGAAGTACTGCATGAACATATATCTTGAACTTAGCAATATACCAATCAGAGGATGTTAAGCAGGCAGAGAGAATCTGTGATGTCAGTGTGCTTCAGCCTGTTCAACATGGTCCAAATCCACCGCAAAGCCAGGCATGTGAATGGAAGTATTCCAATGCATCTTACACAGGGTATTTCAGACTTTCCTGACAAAATCACTTGTGATGTTATGAACAATAACTGAATGAGACCATTATACATCTGAATATCCGATGATTACCTGCATAATGCGGACGTTATCAGCTCTGTGGATCTCGGAGTCCTTTGTGAGTTTCTTGCGCAGGGAGGCCACAGATCTCTCCAGGTGTTCTCTCTGTCGGCTGTACTCTTTCTGGATGTCTGCATCCACACTAGCAGACTCCGTCTGGTAGGGAGAATCATACAAACATTCTACATCTCAACACAAAAAACTAAAGACTAAATATATTTACAATGTAAGAGGAGAGTCATCTTGATTTTGTCAAGTCAGACACTTCGCCTATAGCTATGTTTTCTGCCTTGATCCAGCCAGGCAGAAATAACTGTTCCACCTGACTCGATATCTGATGAATATTAATGTAAATATATTACCCAATCAAACGGAAGTTCCCCTAAGTGATGGATAGCAAAGACAAAACAACACACGTCCGCACACACAGCCGATGGCCGTTAAAATCTTAGAAACACAAGAACTTTCCCCACCTAATTAAGGATGGGGACAAAACTGGCATAAACAGACAGATGCTGGCATGCTGTCATATTAAGATGTGGTGTCAACATACTCCCTGAAGCATTCGATCATTGAGTTAGAATAGCATGAAACCTCTTGATCATTCAACAAGTCATCCTGTGATTCAAGAGGTAAGACAAGAGCGAGACGTGCCAGACCTAGTTGCCCACTGTGCCTTTGTACACTGAATCATATGTCCTATGTACGATAGAACATATAAGGAATCACAAATGCATAGCGATACAGGGAGTATCTGGCTTGATATAATGAAGACGGAGAAGAGTATAAAATAAAACTTTAAAAAATCACCTAGCGGTTGTATCAAAAACTTTCCTCATGAAGATATATTCACATAATCTGAAATTCTTAAAATCATGTAGATGTGAGGTAGATGAGATGGATTTTTAGTTTTATTTTCATTCCAGTTTTGGATTTTCTCACTGTTACCCGCAAAACACAAAATAGAATTTGTGTTGTCTTATGACGACAAAAGAACTTCATGAAAATCTACTCACGATATCTTCTTGCACATGCTTCTGGTAGAGTGCCTTGATGCTCTCCTTCAACATCTTGGGATCCTGGATGTAACCGACGCAGTTGTGCAGGTCAGTCTTGAACCTGCGCACCACGGCCTCCACGTCACGCACCCGCTGTCTCTCTTGGTGCATCTCCTTGTCCGTGGCCTTCAGCTTCTGCCTCAGCTCTGTGATGTTCAGCTCCAGCTGGGTGTTCTGTTTGTGGAACCGCTCCAGTTCACTCTCCATCTGTAGACACAATGTCACGGCGTGTTATTATACTCATGACGACTAATGTGCACTAGCTCTGTACTTGTAACAAGAACCTTATCACCCTATTTGATGTTTCCAGTACACACATATCTTGTGTGATGGGTACTTGTACTAAAATCTTAATATTTCTACATTAGCACTGTGATTTGCACTTGTAATATCACCTTATTTGCTGGGTACAGTACTTGTAACAAGAACTTTGTTATTATCTTATGTGCTGTGTATTTGTAACAAGAACCTTAACATTTCCTTGTTGGCATTGTGTTTTTGTTATCACCATATTTTTTTATGCACTTGTAACATATCTGCGGTGCACTTGTAACACAAACAACTGGTCATCAATTTACTTGTTATGTACTTGTAACAAGAGCACTTATCACCTTTTATGTGTACTGGCAGTGTACTACAATTCAAAATGTGTTTTCAGGGTGCCATTGCATTTATTTCTCCCAGAATTCAGCAACCACGTAAAAAGTGTGGTGTCATGAAACTCACAAATCAGCCTGTGTCAAAGACGTGGCAAAACAGGTTGGTTTACACTTCAGGGTGAAGATTTCTGCTGATAATCATCTGGCTAAGTTGGATTCTTATCTCACGATATTAACTTGACTCTGACAATGTAATAAATAATCCTCATTTCTCGTCAGCATTTTTTACTCTGTCATAAACACATAATACCATCCATGCAATCTTATTTCCTCCAATAATAACCCTTACCTCTTGAATCTGTTCTTTCATGTTCTTGATATCATTTTCTCTTGGTTCAATCTGTTTCTTCAGTTCCTTGATCTTGTAATCTAGTACAAACTTGAACTTCTCCAACTCCTGGTTTTTCTTTTTCAGATCGTAAATCCTCTTCTCTTTGTCCTGTATGGTTTCATCTCTCTCCTGTATTTCCTTCTTCAAGCCAGCAATATCTTTCTCCAGATTTCGTATGATATTGTTCAGCTTTTGGGTCTCAGCCTGGTACTTCTTGATCTCCTCTTTGTGATCATCAATCTCTTTCTGCAGGCTGGTGAACTGGACAAATACAAATAGTATTTATCTATTTATTTATTTGATTAATGTTTCACACCGTACTCAAGAATATTTCACTTATACGATGGCAGCCAGCATTATGGTGGGAGGAAACAGAGTAGAACCCAGCGGAAACCCCTGGAGAGGAAGCCAGCATGAGATGGACTTGAACTCACAGTGACTGCATTGGTGGGAGGCTTCTACGTCATTGCGCTGCACTAGTGCGCAAACCGACTCAGCCACAGAGGCCCAATACAAATAGTAAACCATGTATCTATATCTATGTATAAATGGACTAAAAATCAACCATCTTCCTCATGATTCCTCTTAAATTTTATTTCAAACATGAATATCTATCAATTTCAAAGGAAGTGAAAGATCTAGTATCAGTAACTAGTATTAAGCAATCATTGCTCTCTCAAAGTTTGGAATTGGTGAACTATACCTGAAAACAGCATAAAGCAATCTAGACAAATAAAAACATACAACAAAGGGCTCAGCTGGAACACAGAGGGATAAAATTTCTTTGTTAATGAAAAAAGAAAAAAAATAAAAACACTGAAGTCATCAGATACTAGGTTTTGATGCATTGAATACAAATCTGCATTCTCTGCCAAAAGCTCTTGAGCATACTTGTAAGAAAGTGGCCTTGTTTGTGCTCAAGCCCCAGTGGTCAAGCAATAACAGGTGTAGTTACCTTCTTTTTCATGATGCCTGTCTCACCCTTCAGTCTCATGTTAGCTTCTTTCTCATCCCTCAGTCTTCGCTCATACTTGTTTTTAATGTCCAGTATTTCCCTGTCGGCATCCTCCTCAATCTGCCGTTTGGTCTCCTCATACTCACGGCTGTGCTGCCTGGCTTCCTCGCTGGACTGTGGGCGGAAACATGTGGCCATTGAAAGTCAAGGGACACACATACTGAATACTTGCCTTGCTATTAGAAAAACTTTTCAATTTGCCATTGTAAATTTAATCCAGATTTGGGAAGGCTTGAATCATTCTACCTTGTATGTCATTCTTGAAGACATTCACATAAAGCAAATCTCGGCAATGTGTTAAGTCAGCCAGACGATAAACTGTAGATACCCATAAAAGTTAACTTAATCAAGATCCACACTCTACACAGTCCACAATGTATTTTGTTACCTGTTCTAACTTAGCTGTCATTTCCTGTAGTTTAATTTCATAATATTCTGTCAGCTCCTCTTCAGAGCGAGCCTTGGTTTCCTCCATCTCCTGCAGCTGACGTTCATAGTCTTCCTGCATCTTCATCATCTTGGCCTGCTGCTCCTGGAATTTTTCATACTCCAACATCAGCTTCTGGTTGTTGGCAGATTCTGTAGGGAGGACATAACGAAAATACTGAAAACATCACTTGATATCTAAAAATGACCTTACAGTAATTCAGTCACATCCAGCAATAATTGCATCAAATATACAATAACATATGTTAATTTGGCTAGATGTTACAGTAACTTAATCATATCTTACAATAATTTCATCAAGTTTACCAGACCATATCTTAACTTGGGAAGATATTACAGCTCTCAGTTATATCCTACAATAATGTCATCAAATGTACCAGATGGTATCTTAACTTGGTCAGATTTCACAGTAACTCCATCATATCCTCTAATTCCATCAACTCGATCAAACCATACCTCAACTTCATTAGGTCTTACACTAATTCAGTCACATCCTGCAATTGAATCTACCAGACAGTATCTTAATTTAATTAGATCTTACAGTAACAGTCACAACCTACAAAAGCTCCCTCAAGTCCACCAATCCATATCAAAAGTCTGTTAAATCTTACTGTAACTCTGGCAGATGTGACTGAATCAGCTAGACAGTGCAATTTTTAATGTCACACAAAAAATTCTATCAAATGTTTTCACACACTCTCATATGAACAGCCAGATTTTACCACAATGAACATTATCTCTGCAATATCTTACAGGAGCTTACCTAGATCTTGTAATTCCTTGGCCTGTTTTTCCATCAGTTCTGCTGTTTCCTCCTCATGTTTGGCCTCCTCTTTATCTTTGTCAGTTTTTAAAACCTACAAAGTTGACATAATATGAGCTAAACAACCTTATACCGAGCAAAGAAATAACGAGATAAAATTATTAACTACTTAACAGTTTAAATTTTTTTTTTCCTAATGATAAAAAAGATTAAAGATTGAAACAGATCTATGCCAATGTTGAATTCAAATTCTAACCTTTCGGTTATAAAAGCTTTTATGTGGCAGCAATTTTTCCCATTCACACCTGACAGAAACACACTACTCATTTGCATAAGCTATCACTCTACACTTGCATGTGGCTTTCTTTTTCTCACTTCCTCTCACCTGGTTTTTGGTTTTCAGGGATTCCATCTCCTGGATAAACTTTTCCGTCAGTTCTTTGATCTTTTCATTGTAGTTCATGTCCTTCAGTCTCAGCTGATATTCGTTCTCCATTTTCAGCTCCTCGACTCGGGTTTTCAGTTCTGCCATCATGGAGTTCTTAACAGACAAAGGTACAGATGTCATTCTTAAGCTCTGTACCTTCATTATTCAAATATGCATGTACAGCACATGTAGTACAAACAAGAAGAAGCCAGTTTGGCAGACACCTTTGGCCTGAATAAAGTCAAAAATGATATCAGCTCAAACAATTCAAAAAAGTTTGAGGATAACTCACTGAACACCTGACAGCACCCAACTACCACTGACAGACAATCTGCTTATGCCCGATTATTTAGTTCATAGTCCCGTTCATTAATTTTTATCATCTTTTCACTTGACAAAGTGAATGTTTTCCTTGATGTGGTGTTATACCTAGACACTAAACCATTCTCCAAGTTATTTTTATCAGCCACATATTTACGAAACTATGTATGTCATCAAGCCCTAAGAATGCCTAAATTCCTTTGAACAAGTGTATGTTTTCAATACTATGACATAAAGTACACTCTATTCCTTCCTTCTTTTGACCAGCTATACAAATTCACCATTCTAAATCGGTGACACACTTCAACAGAAAGTTTCTTCTGTGTAACCATTCATTATTCTGGTGACATACCTTTTCCTCGAGATCACTCTTGGTGATGAGGATCTCCTCAGCCCAGCCCACTTCCTTGTCCCTCTTCAGGCCACGCCCCTCTTTATCCTGGATCTTCCACAGGATGATTGATGAGTCCTCGGACACTGTGATTAGGTACTGGTCATCGTATGTGATTTTCATCTGTCACAGGTGAAAATTGATATTATTTGCATGATATTTTTTTTCCTTTATGTTCTTATCAATAAAAAAAAAACTTTTATGTTATAATTTTTACTTAACATAACATTATTTTTGATAACAGCTAAAGAATTAACAGAGTGTGTGGATGTTAATGTACAGGGTTAAACCCTAACATGAGTTATGAATTGCTTCAATTGTCTCCCCTTAGAATGCTCAGTCTTTCAGATTAGACTCAAAACTTGTGAAGCGTTATGTGTAAGTATAATACCTTAGTAATGGCAAGTCCATGACCTTGGTGATCCTGCCATGCCCCAGGGCTGGTCAGTGGGTACTGGACAGACCAGAGTGACCCCATGTTAGTACCAGCAAACAGCATACGGCCAGAGTGGGACAACACTACTGATGTAAGCACATGTTCTTGGGTAGACATCTCACGCAGAATCTGAAAAGTAAGAAATAAAATGTATATTGTTTAAATGGCCAGAAAAGACTTTAAAAATCTTCTAGAAATTTTGAAGGACAAATACTCTAAACCTAAAGAGATATATCAAAAAATGAAAAGTCTGACTATGATGGTGACTTGTCTTACATGCGTAATGACTTTCCTTTTTTATCGTTATATTTTCCTTTTTTTTTTTTTACTACACTATGAATATGAACCCATTAAACTTAGGTGAAATAAACATACCAAACAATAAATTTCATCTTCTCTTTACATACCAGACAAAACACAAAACACACTCCCAAAAAAACCAGCCTGAATTTTAAGTGATGCAGTGATAATCACTGATAAACCAATGTTAGACATTTGTGAAACACAATTTGTTGTTCAACCTCTAATACATGCATCACTTCTCGATTTGAATGTTTCAGTGCTACTCCCTCTGTTTTTCTCTAGATTTCACATAGTACTGCGTTCATGAAGTCTGCTTACCGTAGAATCTGCAATCTCCTTCATGGAGCGGTCGGACCCCACAGCAAATGTTGTCTTGCCGTCTGGTGTGACAGTGACACTAGTGTAGCTGCAGGACTTGAGGACGCTCTCCCCGACTCTCTTTGATGAGAATGTGTCCCACTCGTAGACTGCACCATCCATGCCGCAGGACACCAGCTTGCTGTCATCTGTGCTCCAGATGACGGAGCGCACTTTACCATTGTGGCCCTTCAGGTTACTCACGTTGTCAAAGGTCGTGGTGGAGAAGAGGTGAATGACATTACCATTGACAGCAGCAAACATGTGACCTCCGTTACTGAAGGCACACTGAAACACATGCATAATCATGTCATTAAAGACTGGACATATGGTTGGCACTGTGAGGGATTGCCCATCAAAAGTAACATCAAACAAGGCCTGTGTCAAAATTACTGGTCCGAAGTGTAATTCACGTTGTTTGGAAATGAATGTTGAAGGATATCATTGTTGGAATAATTCATCACAAACATTATCAGCAAATTAAAACACATAAAAGTTTATCTGAACTGATAACAGTGATTTCTGTAACACTAAAAAATCTGCTGGCAGATTCAGTTTCTGCATGAGTGCCGAGTTTGATGTGCTAGTGTTTTGCAAGTTCTGTGTGATTTCATGCACAGCTCACTGTCATCAGCCTATTTACTAGCAGCAACTCTGTAAATTAAATGTACTGCTGTGTTTAATCAGATGAAATGTGTTTGTGACAGTAAAATGTACTGAAAGTCAGGCCTATGTCTCACCTCCCTGCAGCCACGGACAGTGAACTCTTTGAAGGTACGGATATCATCAATGAGGATGTTCATCAGCCGCAGCTTGTCACTGAAGCCCACCAGGATGTACAGGCCGGAGGGGTGCAGGGCAATGCTGTATGCCTCCTCAGCAAACTCCTTGTATAAATCCAGATTGCTGTAGACACAGACACATCCTTTACAAACTCACATTTAAACATCATTAAAAATACAGCAGGGCTGCAGGGATTTTTGTCCATTTTTACATTTTACAGAAGATTTTAACACTGACAGAGAAATAAAAAAATAAACAAATTCAAAATCATAATAAAAATTTTAGAGCAGGAATCTCTTTTGGAGGGTTAGTGGGTTTACCGCCCAGCAAAGAAACAAACATTTATTTATGGCCTCACAAGAAATCTGTACTGTAAGAAACCAGTCACATCTGCTCCTCTTCCTTCACTGCATTTTGTTCACATATGCTACTGTTCATCTGAAGTTATGAATTGTTGCATTAAAGAAATTATGAACTATTCAATGTTCTTCGTCAAAGGATATATAACATGCAAATGTACTTTACTCCAGAGTGTATGCAAATGTTATTTACTCCAGAATGTAAAGCATGGGTGATGTTTCTCAGAGGTATTTGTGAAAATATCAGCTCACCAGGTTTCATAATTCCAGATACGAATGGAGCGATCCATAGAACATGTGGCCAGCAGTGGTTTCCTCATGCAGACATCCAGGCCTGTGACACTACCGTGGTGGAAGGGCTGGGCCAATACCTCAAAGTGGGCCAGGTCTCCCTGAAAACAACAATCAGGAACATTTAGATCAAATATTCTAGTACTACACTGGCATATTCACATTTAACACTCCAGGCAAATCAGCATAAAAAACAGATCATGACACGCAGACATAAGACAGACTGTATCTTGTAAAATGAGTTGTTCGTAAAGCTAATTTACTTCATGGATGGAATTAAATATAACACATCTACTCTGAACGTTTTATGTAACCTTTATCTTGATTAGTTTCCATTTGTACGACAGATGCCAGCTTTGATATTAAATGCTTACACAGGAAATTTCCATGTCACTGGACAAAGGTTCAACTAGTGTTTGAATACCTCACTACTCGGGCTACTCAGGGACTGCATTGCTCACAAGAATATTAAAGGAGAATGCTTTAAATTATGACTACCTTGCTCAGGTCAGCACTAGAGAGGGCAATGTAATAGAGCTGGTTGAGGTCTGTGCTGGCCACCAATGTCTCCTCAGATGGGCTGACTGTCAGACAGGTGATGATCTGATGTTCTGCACGAGATGGATCAGCGCTGCTTGTGTCGGCTGGAATCTGTCAAATTAATACAGTTATTAGCATTAAAAATAACATATGATGCTTGGCAAGGTCATCCACACTTGTTGTCCACACTGAGTCAATTCCTTTATTGTGATAAACTCTCTTTTTTTTTCAAAGAACCCAACGGCACTAAAGTGAAGCACATGAAAAATTGCATGACTTAAGGCTTGATCTATCAAAACTCCACTCTAAATAATTAAATATCACAATAATCAATCAAATGTATCCTTATATCCTGAATACCAGTACTTTTTATCTGTAATTAACAATAAATAATGAAATGATCAACAAAGGATTAAACAATATTATGCATGAAACGATCAAACTCCATGTGATCTGACCCTTCTTATAGACAAAAAAAGGTGTTTTCCTACATGACTTTATTCTGTCTAATTTAGTGTGAAATTATAAATTAGCTGCCTTTGGGTATACTTTTCTGATAGCAAATGGAGTTAGAGGATTTTTACGCCACTTCAGCTAAATTAACGTAGCAATTAATCCACCCATGAAATCCACTAATGTTACTAACAAAAACCTAAACGCTATTTATACTTTTATTTCCCTGGTCCTCTTGAAGTAGTCCCGGTCATCAGTTTTTTCATAAAGGAGAACAGAGCCTGTCCCATTAGCACAAGCGAAGCCTTTAGAATAGGCTACAACAGCCGTGATTTGTGGAGGGCTGCGCAGTTCATCATCCTTAGACCTTGACAATAGAAAAAATATTTTACTGAAAACTTGAACTCACATAGGTCATCAACAGTACAGGAGGCTGTCAGAATTATGAATTTTTAATTTCAGTTCATACAAATCTACTATGTGTGTATAAACATGCTTTGTATGAGTCACACAGTCCACTTATTTACTGGACCTCAGAGAATAAAACATCGATCGCACGGCACTATTGATCAATACACACTTGAAAAAGTAATAAGTACCAACAAAGAAAGAGAGAATACACACTTCATTACATATTTAACATCATTTTATTTATTTCAATACAAAGACTTTCTTTAAATAAAAAGAAAAAGACAGAAAAAGGATTCTTACCTTTCCTCCTTTTTGTCAGTAAGACTAAATTCATATTTTTGTTCCCCAGATTCAAACAGAAAGAGCCTTCCACTGTCAGTTCCCACAATAACTCTCTCGTCTGACACCCATGCGTGACACAGGTAGTTCTGTGGGTCTATCTTTTGGAAGTTGAATGGCTTCAGGTTTCCCTCACTGTAGCGGAAATGTTTGAAAATTCCATTGCCCACTACACAGAGCTGGGTATTGTCTTGTGGGTTAAATGATACCTGTGTGGGGAAAAATAATTAAGACTTTCTTAACTTATCTTAACTATAATATATCAGAAACCTTACCAGACATTGTAATAACTACATATTATAGTTACAGAATTTTCCTCCTTCTCCTCTTTTTTTTTTAATAATGCATCTATTACAGAACACTGAACATCATATCAGTAAGATTTACCATAATTCTTCCAATTTATAGAACAGGTATCACTAGTGCTGAAGGCTAAAATTCATCTTTCTCTCACAGTTTTTCAGCAAAGTAAAGGTATAAATGTGTTATTCTTTAGATGGTCTAACCATATGAAAAAAAAGAATCTGTGTATTCTGTTACAGTTGCATTTATATTGACTAAAAGTGGCAGACCAGGTGTCCCAATAATCAGAAGAATTAGAGTATATACTGAGTTACAACAAAATGGTGAACAGATATTACTTTAATCTACATGTATACATCAATACAATGGCTCTAGGCTTTTTTATTTTGTAGAAGTTGTATGCTTTACATTCAAAGTAAAATTTAACATCCATGATATTTACTGGTCTAATACCTGATAAATGGGAGGATTATTCTGTGGGTTGGATGTTTTGGTCGTGGCCAGCACTTTCGATTTTTCCCAGGTCCAATACAGTAGAGTCCAGTCCGGCTTGCCACCTTGTGCTACTAAGTACTTTGAGTCTGGTGAGAATGCCAAACTAACAAACTCTGTGGACTGAACATCTTGGGATGTCAACACCTTCTTTTTCCTCAGAGAATGCAGGTCGTAGATAGTTATTGTAGGCTTTTCTCCCTTTTCAGCAATTGCCACATATCTTCTGTTCGGGCTGACAGCTAATACTGTCATGCCCTCTCCCTTCTCACTCCCAGGGATGAATTTCTGTGATTTCTGGTCAATATTGTACAAAATACAATTTGACCCCGAAGGATATACAATGGTCTGTTCATCGTGGTAGCAGATGTTATTGCCTACTTTGGACTTCAGACCAAATATGTGCTTAGCGCTTGCTAGAGCAATAGACATTTTTCCAATTTGAGTCAGTCCAAGCTAGAAGAGAAGAAAAAAGAGAACATCTCAATAAACAAATGATACATGACTTACCTTTGTATTACATGACAAACTGCAAAATGAAAGTAATTAATTATGTCCACACAATGTACACGAAAGTTTATCGGCAGACGTGTGGCATATCCTGAAGATGCCGACTGTGGGGAATGTTAACGGTGACAGTTGTTTGCTTCATCGTGCTGGAAGTCAACATCGGTAGGGGTTGTTACCACGCACGCATGTTCATCCTACAGAGGCGCATAAAATTTTCTTACCTGCGTGTTTCGACTCCTCTGAGTTAGGACTAAAATGAGTTAAATTTGATGCTAAACGTTGGTGTCCCGACAGACTTGTTAGAACTTGGTTGCTAATGACAACATGCGCTGTCGTCAACTGCGCCGCTTGCTAAAACTTCCGGTGCGTGGGGGTCAACTTCCGGTATAATTTTGCTTGCAAACGACGCGTGCTGCCGCGCGCGAAACCGAAACCATGTCTTTGATGGTGATATCTCACTCAAAGCGGTTGACCAAAATGTTATTTTCACATCTGAGCTTGTGCTGTTTACCCTTCAGATGGACAAGGCATGAGTTTTGTTCTCAATCGGACTGGTTGTACGCAGCAACTGCGTCATCTCCGCCAAAGAGCGATATTAAACGAGTGTGTCCTGATTATTTAGAAGCCAGTGACAGCAGCACTGAGGAAATTTTAGCTAAAGACATGCTCGTTCACAAAGACTTTCTTAGTGAAAACGAAGAACGGCGTTTGCTTGAAGAAATGTTGCCTTAT
Source organism: Acanthopleura granulata (assembly GCA_016165875.1). NCBI lineage: Eukaryota > Metazoa > Mollusca > Polyplacophora > Chitonida > Chitonidae > Acanthopleura > Acanthopleura granulata. The sequence goes on along the minus strand of JABBOT010000007.1, from coordinate 4,362,312 downwards.
CTCTCCAGACTGCGATACGAATATGCCCACTGGGATAATGTACGTTAGTGAATGTTCAATAAAATCATTCTCCAAAACAGCTACTCCATCTAGATGGACTGAGGGCGATATCTTAAAATTCTGACATTCATCGCAACCTCGAGTCCATCACTCACACTCAAGAAAATCGCCACAGATCTTTGAATGCGAAAACGAAGGACATAAGTGGCACTCCAACTTACGTTTTTTCTGCCCATTTTTATACTATTTTTAGGTTGAATCTTTTAATTCACTACATTTACTGATGAAACTAATTAACCTGCAGTCTTGTGGTCACATTAGATGTGAGAACTTCAAACATACCAAACGGTTCACTGTTCGCAGCAATTTTGAAAAGTCACATAACCTACTCATGATCCTGAAATGTAATAGAGTTCTGGTTTGGAAAACATCATCAAAACTAAGATGTTTTCATTGCTGTTTGCAATACAAACCCTCATAATACAACCGAGAAGGGCCTGAAATTTTTCGTTTCTGTCAATTCAGTTTGAATATAGGTAATGTTATGTGACACGAACGCAGACCTCATTGAAAGCAGTTCCATCAACTTCAACTTTGGAGTTCTGTGGCGATTTTTTTGAGCATGGGTGATGGAGTCAAGGTTGCAGTGTATGTCAGAGTTTTAAAATAAAACCCTGAGTCCATCTAGATGAACTACATAAAACAGCAACACATAAGTCTAGTCACCATTTCATGTGTCACGCGAGATCACGCAGATTAAAACAAGACAAGGGGGTACTTGTGCAAGCTAGCACGGTGAAAGATGTGGTTTTAAGTTCATAGAAAAGGCTGACTATGCAATTGCGATGAAATCCCATCTTTTGCCATGTTAGCTTGCAAGAGGACTGTCCTTGTGTCACATCAGCACAGCTTAATGACCCAGGAGATTCACCAATGCGGTTGATGTGAGTTCAAGTCCAGCTTATGCTGGACTCTCCGGCCATACGTGGGGTCCACTAGTAACCTACAGATGGTTGTGGGTTGCCTGGTTTCCTCCCACCAAAATGTAGGCCACAGTTGTGTGAGTGAAATGTTCTTTAGATAAAACACCAATGAAATAAATTGTGTCACCTGAATTTATCTGCATGAACTCGTGAGATTCCCAAAATGCCGAAAAAAGTATGTACATGGTGCCTTAATGTTTACATTACAATGCCTTGGTTAGGTACCACTGACAACCCATGACAGTTCAATGCTTCTGCACTGGCACATACTCTTCTCTCAGTTCACTGTCTTACCGTATGCTGTTGCTCATTCCACGTGAAGCTAGGAGTCTGCACCGGTAACATTTTAGAGCCATAACATCTGTGTGTAAGGTGTCAAGTAAACGTCCACCTCACAATTCTTTCTCCGAGCCTGTGTGTCATTGTTGCGTTGTCATAACTTTCAACTGAAAGCTTCAGTTATCTGAATTTTCCATGTGGAAATTAAGTTTCCTGCACCCCTATAAACCTGTGTGAAAAAACAAAAAATTTTTTTTTATTCTAGCTGATGAAAATGATAAGGATTGTGAAGAAATTAACATGGAGAGAAAATAAAAACCTTCTATCAAAATACCAATAAAAACTTTTGAGTAGGCCCGTTTTGGAGGGTTGGTCAGATTATACCCAACAAACAGATTTTTAAGGACAGTCTAAGCGAAATCAATCCTGCTCTTGTGGCCATAATCCAGGAGGCATGTTTGGTGAAAAGCAACTGTTTACCAACTTGAAAAACCTGACTACCACTTCCCATTTTAAGTGAAAAAGTTGTGAGTCCAAAAACACTCATAAATTGTTTTCATACTTATTATCATGCATGTGCAAAAAATGCATAAAAACGTGCATGAGAAATATTCAGTTGGAATAATACTGACATCGTGCATAACCTCATACTATGTCTATTGGGGTCTAGATTTTTACCTCAGGATATGTGTGAAATGTTGCCTTATTTATTTGTTTACATATTTACGTATTTCTTTATTTGGTGTTTAGTGCCTTATGCTGACGAGTAATAATAAATGTGGAATAAAATATTCTAAAATATAGAATACAAAATCTATGATATTTTAAGCATTCAGTTTTGTGTGTAAAGTGCGTTCATACCCTTTTGTGTGATTTTTAGGCAATTCATGGATATAGAGAAACGGAGAGGAAGCACTGGACAGCCAGGAACAAGTTGATACTGGAACGAGTTAAGCAGCTAGCCTTCCCTCCTGCCGTGTCTGCATTAGCCTATGTGCACATCTTAGATCTGGCCGAAGATGGTTATATCAAACCACACATAGATGCCGTAAGGGTATGTATTCAGTTTCATTACCAATGGGTTAGCATGCTAGTCCAGGTGCTCCTCGCCGATGCAATCACTGTGAGTTCAAGTCCAGCTCATGGTAGCTCTTCAGCTGTATGAGGGAAGGTCTGCCTGCAACCTCCGAAGGTCAAGGGTATCCCCTGGGCACTGCCTGGTTTCCTCTTTCCATAATGCTGACTGCCATCACATAAGTGAAATATTTTTGACCATGGCGTAAAACACTAATCAAATAAATAAATAATTAATTTCATTAGTTTATGTTTGCTCTGGAGTAAGTAGGCCATGCTTCCATAGTCATGAATATCTAGGCCTCTGTAAGATACATAAAATATGCCGTGTTTAACCCAGAGTTGGCTGACAAAAATGCACTTTACAGAAGTACATAAAGGCCTAAAAATGATACTTTTCATGCCAACACTTAATCAAACTTCAGAAAAAGTGCTAAACTTCAGATGAAATACAGTATTTAATTGGTACATGCATCTCTGTTTGCTGATGTTGTGCTTTGTTCCTCAGTGTTCTGTATGGTACATGTGAATAAGAGATGTACAGTTGTTTATGCTATCGTTAAAAAGAAAAAATGTATAAATTTTTTGATATAATCTGAACGGATCCAGTAACCATCTTTCTAGACACATGCATATAGTGCTTATCAACAATTCAAAAGCTTTGCTTACGTAATTGCGAAATTGAAAGGGTAATGCACAGGTAGTAAATACTTGCTACAGTTTAAGAGCTTTTGTCATGTTGAGCCATTTATTCTCAAGATTTGATCATTTTGAGTATTCTACCATTGATGCCACTGTATTTGAGCACTATGAGCGATGTATGATGTAACTGTTCAAACACACTTAGATGGTTATAACATTTGTACATTTGATTTCTTTCAGTTTTGTGGTAACACAATTGCAGGTCTAAGCTTATTGTCACCATGTGTAATGAGGCTGGTTCATGAAAAAGACAAAGAGAAGTTTGCCAACATCCTTCTACAGCCAAGATCCCTGTATATCATGAAGTAGGTATTTCTATGTCATGTATCCAGATCACTGCCCCTGCTAGGAAATTTTGTACAGAAATTATCAACATCGCCTTGTGATTAAGTGTGTTGTGGCAGGAAGTGATGTCAGAAAACACAAAGACTCTGTCTCAACCTTTGTTTCTACTGATACTTGATGCACATCCATTTTACATGAAATATTAGCATTGTTCCAACAGACAGTTTTTTTTCATAATTTTCATAACATCTTGTCCTAAAAGTTAAACATTACATTACATGTAATTATATACATGTGTTTAATTTTAAATGTGTCGGAAACAGACTTGTTTGTTGTGACTGATCTGTTTTTATCCTTCTTTTCAGGGATAGGGCAAGATACGAATATACCCATGAGGTTTTGCCAGGGGACTCTTCTGTATTTAAAGGTCAGAACGTGCCTAAGACTCGAAGAATATCAGTCATCTGTCGAAATGAACCAGAAGAAAGCGACCCTTGACATATCTTGCAGTTAAATATTAATTTTCATTTTCTTGGAAAGTTTTAATTTTACTGTGACTTGCTTTTCGAAAATACAAATTTTACTCAACGTTAGCATATATGTAATTATCATTAGCAGTGCTTTTGCAAACATTATTCTAATAATTTTATAATTGGCAAATATGTGTACATTATGTACCACGAGCATGAAATTAATGACAATACTTTTTCAGCATTTCGCTGATATTTATCTTGAGTTATTGGAATTACCATGTAACACCTCAAGTTTCAACATTTGGTCACTGGCTACGTTGTATAAACTGTCCTCTGTTTAGACCTTTCATCCTTGACCTTTGACCAATGAGGTTGCATATTCAGATCCAGCCCATGCTAACTCAGCGTTATCTCAACACTTTATCAGGTGTATTGGAGTAGAATAAATCTAAAGAGGGGAGGCACTGCTGTGGAAAATGTCATTGCAAGTGAATTCGAGTGAATGTCTGTCCTTATTGACAGTGAGCAATGGCCTTGCTAGGGAAATGTTTTACAGTATGGCATAAAACCCCAATTAATTACATAAATTTCTGTACCTTGGGTAAGACACTTTTCAAGGAATGTTAAAGTATTACTTAGATCTTTTGTGATTTGGGTAATACATGTATACTTTAAAACTTACACTACTAAGTTTAGTTCTGTAAAGAGCATCTTTGATGAGTTTTCAGTACCATTTTGTGAAATATGTTAATACATATGTATATGTATATGAAGATATCAAGTATTGTACAGCAAAGATCAGCTACATTCAGATCAAACCAGTGGTAGTCATCGTAGGGCGTGACTTTTGCCTCCTAAGGTGCAGTTCACCTGTGTTTATTATTGACAAATATATGTGTGTTCACATGGTCTGTTCGTAAAATGGCATTATAAAATGAATGTTTCTTCTTTTCTGCAAATGAGAAAATGAGAATAAGTTGTAGAAAATAAATTAATAAATTAACTGCTGTTGTTTTGAGACATATGTGTTTACTTGTGTTTTGTACTTAAATAAGACCTATGTGGGAAGGTCCGGAGCAACCTTCAGATGGGTGTGGATTTCCCCCCAGGCTGGTCGCCATTGTATAAATGAAATATTCTTGAGTGGGACATAAAACACCAGTCAAATAAATAAATAAAATAAATACTGACAGTATTTTTTTTTTGATCATTTTATTGTTATATGGCTCTGCACATAATCTGGTTTTCAGTGACCTGAAGTCATTACAATGGTTTGGACTCTTCCATATGGCATCCAGTTTTATGTAAAACATCAATAATCATGCATGCAAAGATTATGCGAAATACATAATAATAATGAAGAAAAATTAATATATTGTTTTTACAGTGAAAAACACAATATCATTATCTCATAGAAGGTGATCCTTGTAGACATGATTTCTGCGAAAGCTTAAACTGATGAATTGTCAGTATGGGTCAGTTCATGTAAGTATTGACCGAAAACAGAATCTTACAGAAAAACAAAATTATAATTAACTTCACTGGGATAGGAAGCCTCAGATCAGTGCAATGATCAAGGAGTTCTCACCATTGTGATGGCATGTGAGTTCAAGTCTCGCTTAGGCTCTCTTCCACTTCGGTTGTACAGGCATTAGTGTAGATGGTCATGAGTTTCCCTCGGGCCCTGCCTGGTTTCCTCCCACCACAATGCTAGTCGTCGTCACATAAGTGAAATATCCTTGAGAAAGGCTTGGATAATCAACCTTAGTTACAATATGAATATACATGTATCTCTACTGAAATATCTGTATAACAAGCACAACCGTACAAAATTCAATACCATGTCACTTTTAAGTAAAATTACAAATTACATGTGCATCTTCGTTTAATTGAAAACTATCAAACCTGCCAATGAAGAAAAAATTGCAAATATTTAGAAATCTGGTGAATTTCTCAGAACAGACAAACAGTTCACCCATGGATCCCCATGTTTTTACCTAACGGATCACAGTTTCAGTCCCAGGGCTAATTAGAGTTCCCTCCCCCTGATCTCACAGCGCCATCAGGACAAGAAGATGGCGGGTCACGACAAGGGCTTGGAGAAACCTTGGCAAAGGGAACGGCGCATGGTACAACATGACATCAACAGAGGAAGCAAATATCCCCCGTTCTCAATCGAACATATGCCCCGTGAGCGACAGAGACTCGATGGGGCTGGTATGACCGATGCCGACCGTGCATTAAGACGCCAGTGGCTGAAGGATCAAGAGCTGTCTCCAAACGAACCTAGGGAAATACCGGAGTTGAAGCCCAAAAATATCGTTAAAAGAATTTACGGCAAGCCTTGGGATATATTCTTCGGGGCCTTTCGTCCAGTTTTGGTAATTCCAAACGCTTGAGATTAGTGTAATTAAGTCTATATGCCCGTGCTGCCTAATTGTTCCTGTTACGTGTAGACACTCGTCGCCGGGCGCCAGCGATCAAAAAAAAAAAAAAAAAAAAAAAAAAAAAAGCAAGAACAAAAACATTGGCATGTTCTTTTTCTATAATTACAAGTTCAGAATCATTTTATACATCATTACATGAATTGTAAAAGACAGAAAGTTGGGAAGTCCATCTAAATGACCTCAGTGTGCTGTTTTGAAGTTCTGATATTTATCAGTGTGACTAACTTTCAGTGAACATGGTGAATGTCAGAATTTTAAAGTGACAGAGACCAGGCGGTGTCTAAGATGTCAAATACAAAGAGTTGTGCAATCAGTTATAACAGAATGATGTCAGAAAGTGTTGACTGTGTTTAACATCTAGTTCATGTATCCCATCAAACTACTGTTTGCAAATTTGAAAATCAAAATTAGACATGAATTGCTAGCTTCATATATGAAATGTTTTGACCGATATAACAATTATTCTTTGATTATTTATAACGATAATTCCATGATTATACCTGTGAAAAAATAGTGTGACATGATTTGCATCAGTATATGTATTTAATATGCTGACAAGTATTGCACACAGACATCGAATCGAAAAGGACAGTAAATGTGAAGGGTGACTAGTGATTGCTTATTCGCTAGGGTACCGACTGGGGTACCTAGATCTCCAGAACCACAGATCCTTTTTGTATAACATTGGAGTGGACGTGTTCCTTGAAAATTTGCCTTCACACTGGTGCACAATATACACATAGATGGTCAAGCATTAATACGCCAAAACAGCCACAAATTTCTTTTTCACTTCTCATGCCTATGTCAAAATGACTAAGTAGGAGATAAGTGCAGAGAGGTTTCAAGAAATTATGAAAGAATTACTGTCGAACTGTTCACGACATTTACCTCCTGTTTTCTCTTGTGCATTTGGCTGCAGCCGCATTTCAGGCTGTCTGCTGGAACACTTGCCAGAACAGAGGTCAGATCATCACTCAGACACGGATGTCTGTCAGTTTTTATGCGCAAAATTTAAAGTAACGCTTTGAACTTGGCATTTTCAGTTTCTTCATTATTTCTGGTACAAGTTACTGTGAATGGAATTGTGATTTGCATTATCAAATTTCTATAAAATGGACATATAAAGTTTTATTTCATGCTCAAAGCATCCCTCTGGTGGTTAATGCATAGCCCATGGAGTGAAAATTAACACCCAACGCCCATGCCCTTCAATATCTCATGCCATTTTGATTAAAAATATAACCAAAAAAGTGATGAATGAGCTGAAATGCAAATATCGGTTATTATGTCATCTGTTCTGAAACTCGTAAAACAAAAAACAAAAAAAAGTCATATGAATAGGCTAGCTCTTTTGACCTGTCTTGTTACAGACTGACAATGGGGTTGTCTGACCATCCAAAACGGAAAGCAAATCTTCTACCTCTTCGATCAGAAGCGCCCTACACCCTACACATTCATGATGACTTTATGTTCTGGAAATTCACTGTTGTTGTTTTCATATAGATCAAGGGCAGTCTGTGTTTTGAGCTGCAGAATTTGCCACCATTTTTGAAAAAATCCTGGTCACCCGCACTTGCTGAAAAATTAAGCTTTGATGAGATATGTGATAGCATTTCTGTGAAACTTCATTTCATTTTTGCATGCCACCTTTTTATTTTGTAGGGTAATTATGGTGCAGCTGCAGGTCGGTTTTTCATCCCGAAAACCTTGATGCTCTTCAGCGGTATCTGGGCCTTCTATTACCATCTCAAGTATAATGCCAAGGTGTGTATGATGCTTTGAAAACAAGCCTGTCACATTTTGTAATATGTGAAAGATGGAATATATTTCTAACATCATTATTTACTCATTTATTATTTGTTACTTAGTTGTATTATAATATATTGAGTGAAAATTCAAAAATTTAAAGGAAAAGAGGGGGCTGCTCTTGCCAAGTGGATAGCACAGTATAGTGACGCAGGAGTCTCTAACCAGCACATGGTCACTGTGTGTGTCTACCAGCGACCTGCAGATGATTGTAGCTGGTCTGTCCGGTTTCCTCCCATCATAATGCTATAAGTGAAATATTCTTGAGTATGGCAAAAAACACCAAAGTGTGGTGAGTTGAAGTCCAGCGCATACTCGCTTTCCCTCTGGCCTACGTGGGAAGGTCTGCCAGCAACCTGTGGATGGTTGAGGTTTCCTTCCACTGTAATGCTGGCTGCCACAGTGTAAGTGTCGTTGAATGGTGTCCACAGTGTGACTGATGGCCACATATTGTGAATGGTGGCCAGATACTGTGACTGGGGACCAGATACTGTGTCAGTGACTGTGGACCAGATACTGTGTCAGTGACTGGTGTCCACATACTGTGACAGGTGACCAGATGCTATCAGTGACTGATGTTAGGATACTGTGACTGGTGTCAAGATACTGTGTCAGTTAGTGGTGTTCAGATACTATAACTGGTGGCCAGATACTGTGCCTGGAGCAGTGATGCAACTTCAATTTTTTGAGGTAATTGCTCTGAGGGCAAGTGATTTTCAAAGGCTGGTTGCCCTCATAAGAGTTGATGTGCCAGAAAATGATTTTGCAGACAGTTGTTCGAAAAATTGGCTTGCCTGTGAGAGCAACCATCAGGGATATTTGGCTGCCTGTGAGAGCAACCATCAGGGATATTTGGCTGCCTGTGAGAGCAACCATCAGGGACATTTTGCCTGCCTGTGAGGGCAACCATCAGGGACATTGTGCTTGTCTGTGAGAGTAACCATCAGGGACATTTTGCCTGCCTGTGAGAGTAACCATCAGGGACATTTTGCCTGCCTGTGAGAGTAACCATCAGGGACATTTTGCCTGCCTGTGAGAGCAACCATTAGGGACATTTTGCTTGCCTGTGGGAGCAACCACCAGGACATTTTGCTTGCCCACATGTATTTTCGCTTGCCCAGTGCAAGAGGCAAGTGTAAAGTTCCAGCACTGTGCTGTCTGGATACTGGCCCTGGTGTCTGGATACGGAGCTTAGTGTTAGAATACTGAGCCTGGTGTTCTCATACCATGCTTGGTGTCCTTATACTGTGACTGGTGTTGGAATACGGAGCTTAGTGTTAGAATACTGAGCCTGGTGTTCTCATACCATGCTTGGTGTTCTTATACTGTGACTGGTGTTGGAATACGGAGCTTAGTGTTAGAATACTGAGCCTGGTGTTCTCATACCATGCTTGGTGTCCTTATACTGTGTCTGGTGTTGGAATACGGAGCTTAGTGTTAGAATACTGAGCCTGGTGTTCTCATACCATGCTTGGTGTCCTTATACTGTGACTGGTGTTGGAATACGGAGTTTAGTACCCAAATACCAAACACACATTAAAATAGTTACTGTAATTCTTCAATCTTTTCACATGTATGAAAGGTGTTAGAAAGCTTATTTTGAGGACATTATTCCTTATAGATTAATAAAATTATACTTTTTTGTGAAGCCCTGAAATTGGTGCATAAATAACACTGCAAATTGCTCTTTATATGCAAAAAGGCTGAGGAATTAGGGTAATTGCAACTTAAACATGACGACAGTAGTGATATCTATCACTTGTACATGGGTAAACTCTGCTGTTTCAGACATGGGAGAAGAATGAGAGTTGGGATATCCTTACGAATCGAGATGAGATGCTCTTTGTGAGTATAAATACAGCAGTTTGTTTGAGATGCTATTTGTAAGAATAAATACAGCAGTTTGTTTGAGATGGTGTTTGTTAGTATAAATACAGCAGTTTGTTGGAAATGCTGGCTGTTTGTAAGTATAAATACAGCAGTTTGTTTAAAATGGTGTTTGTAAGTATAAATACAGCAATTTGTTTGAGATGGTGTTTGTTAGTATAACTACAGCACTTTGTTGGAAATGCTGGCTATTTGTAAGTATAAATACAGCAGTTTGTTTAAAATGGTGTTTGTAAGTATAAATACAGCAATTTGTTTGAGATGGTGTTTGTAAATCCATTAAGTTACTTCACACTTTTCTGTGCGACTTCATGAATTTGTGTACTTTTCTTTTTTGGAGAAGTTTTATTCAGATGTACATCTACACATTTGTTAACAATGGGTGAAAGTTATGAAATTTTAGTTGAAACTACATCTGTTAATAAGATATGAACAATTATGAGGTGGAAAGTTAAAAGCAAAGATTTAATAAACAGGGATTACAAATCAAGTTTTGTTAAATTTCAATGTTACAGGATCAACGCCTTCCACCAAAAGCCCATGATGACTTTGTTGACCGAGGATTCAAGTCACGGACAGCTTTGAGAGATATAAAAACCAGCGCTGTGTAGACACTTTTGCAAAGATTAGATATATTCCGGATTCGAGATGTGTGCCTGTTTATGACTGTAATGCTGGAAAGCCTTCAGGCTTGTGGCCACAAAGCTGATCTGTCCACATTGCAAGCTATAGTGCTAATGACATTACAGAAAACCGAACTGTGTCCAGTACTTTGTTTATGGTGTGATTTGATCCTGTAGTTAATAATAAATATAGATAACTGTGTTGAGAGGAAGTTTGGATTTTATTTTAATTCCAAGGAGTTTAAGTTTTCATTGTATAACGATAAGACCATGCATGAAAATCAGATTTTAAATATGGTGGAATAATGTAAAGCTATGTTCAAATTATCGTATCCACCTCACAATAAATGGACCACTTGAGTCAGGAGGTCTCAGATGAAACCCAGGTTAGGTCATACCAGTGACATGAAAAACTGGTCTTGTTGCTGTCTCGTTTGGCACTCAGCACTGAGATTGTAGAGCAAGGACACTTGTCCAGGTTTTATGATGAACACCTAAGTTTTCCCATAACTGCCATGACAACATAAATTCTAGAAATAGGAAGTGCACTTAGCTAAGGGTTACTTTAATAGCACTGGACTGGTAGACCTGGCGTCAGCATAATTAGACTGGGTGGGGTGTCATGCCTGGTGTCATCAGCATAGTGTTCTAATGGCCGTATGGACCGGCCTTGCCACAAGACACCCTATATATACATTCTAAGGACTGAAAAATTGTTAAGTGCGACATAAAACCCAAGCATACATACATCACAATAAATGGGTTCGAGAACGTGAATGCTTGTCTTTCGTTGGCCAGGTCACACAAGGTGTTGGTTCAAACCTGTCCTTAAACAGAGAAATTTTGGATTCCCATGCTGTCATAGTTTAATGGGTCTTGGTGACAGACAATAAGTGTTTGACTGCGTGAACAATCTAATGTTCATGAAGACCACTTTTCCTTCACCAATATGGTGGTGTTTTTTGTACATCTCTCATGAGGAAGGCCACTAGTAACTAGGCAACAGTCCGTGGGTTAGCCTGAGCAGCCTGGTTTCCTGGCCATACTCCTTATAAGACAGGTTTCATTATCTCTGCTCGTTTTATATCTCTGCCATCACAAGCAAAGTTTGAACAGACATCTTGAACATAAAGATAACAGGGATTGCATTAATGAGGCAGGTAAGGATGTCAGAAAAAACAAAAACGCTATTAAAGTCTTTATTTCTACAAATACTTGACAGCTGTGCATTCTCTTCATCTAAAGTATACACGATTCCAACGTACATCAAAAGCAATTTTGTTGATGATGTCAAAACTAGTTATGCACTTGGCCAAGCCTAAACAAGCCCATGTGAGCGCAGATTCGCTCATGCACTATTAAAGAGCTACTCTGGTGTGAAAACACCTTTGTTTTAAAAGCAAGGGGAAATGACAAAGATTGGGATGCTCTAAAAAGCTTTCCTAGATTGTAAAAACATAGCACTGTATTAAAACAGACATTATGTTTCGTCAGAGAATATGGAAACAAAATTTTTCGCTCGTTTTCACTCTGCCTGATATGACATCACGCAAGAACACATGATGTCACTAAGCGTTCACAAACCTTGCTGCCCTTTCAAATGCTCTTGACATCATCACTGCATAAATGCCTCACTCACATCAGGAAAATTCCACAGACACAGCCGAAGGTTTTCTAAGGAATTCTAAGACTTCTAAGGAATCTTAAGCTACGTGCGTTAAATAGTGTTGTTCATAACACAGAAAATACAAGTTGGAGAACAGAACATAACAAAACACCTATGTACTTTAAATTGTGTTTCAGCTCCATTTATTTAGCTGCAGAACGGACAGCTCAAAATATAAATAAATGAAATGTCAACTTTATATACATGTTTAACAAAAACCAATCACTAATTAAACACTAGTTAAGTTCAGTTTCTACAATGGGTGGATGCTCTAACAAAACTTAATCATACAACACATGTGGACATCAGTACATCTACACACAGATAAGTGACAACATGCTTCATTTTTATCTCAACAGAATGCATCACCAGTAAGGACGGTGGTGGAATGATGAATCTGCTTTGGTAAGCATGTGTAACCCAACTTTGTTATCTCTTGAATTCTACATATAAAATACCGTATCATCAATAGAGTGAAAAGAAAAGATAAAATGACACCTTCTCAAACCTATTCAACCTACATGTTTTAAACATACAGTACCCATAAGGCTAGGTCTTCTACAGGAACGCAGACCCTAAAGACACTGAAAATCAACTGTCTGATCTTGATGTTTTAATCATTTTCATGTGTTTCAAAGCTCTCATTCATGCTTTTGTTTTCAACAGGAAAAATTGCTGGGACAAATTTATTTTAAGTTTAATTTTTATACCCGCCTCAGACATTAGAAAAAGATTTATTCTGCCTGTAAAACAACAATTTAAATTGGTATGGCCCAATGGCAACTTGCAACGTGGAACACGCAGCTTGGTTATGAAGGTCAAACAAATGTGAGTATATCCTGGAATATGTGGTCCTCAATCACTAACCTACTTATACTCTAACAATCGTCTGCTAGTTCTTTCACAGGTCACTGACTGGCCTACTTATATTCTCTTCCCTGGTAGATGTCAGAAAAAGATGCATTCATATTCCACTGCTTAGAAGTTCTCCCACAGGTCACTGACTAACCTACCAACATTCAATCCCCTGATAGTTCTTTCACAGGTCTACCTACTTACATGTATATTCCATCCCTTGGTAGTTCTCTCATACATCACTGCGTGACCTACTTACATTCAATCCCTTGGTAGTTCTCCCAAAGGTCACTGAATGACCTACTTATATTCCATCTCTAGGTAGTTCTCCCACAGGTCCTTGACTGACCTACTTATATTCCAACCCCTGGTAGTTCTCCTACAGGTCACTGACTGACCTACTTATATTCCATCTCTCGGTAGTTCTCCTACAGGTCAAGGGCTGACCTACTCATATTCTATCCCTTGGTAGTTCTCCCACAGGTCATTGACTCACCTACTAATATTCCATCCCCTGGTAGTTCTCCCACAGGTCACTGACTGACCTACTAATATTCCATCCACTGGTAGTTCTTTCACAGGTCACTGATTGGCTTGCTTATACTCCATCCCCTAGTAGTTCTCCATGTACATATGGTTTCCCCTCACAAGTCACCAGCTAATCAAACGATCCTAACTGTATTCCATCTCCTGGTAGGTTTCCTTTCCCACCTCCTCTTCCTGCTCCCCTCCTGGTAGGTACTTCTCTATGACTAGCAACAGCTCTTCAATCTGTTCCTCTGTCAATCGTTCTTCGCTCTCCTCAACGATCAGTTGTATCTCCACCGCCGACACTGGCCGATGGTTCAGCAGCTGCAGTTTCTCTGCCTTCGTTAATTTGTATGGCTTGAGTGCCTCCATGAAGGTCTGTATGATCTCGGGGCTTTGATGTACACATGTTGTATTGCCCAGGTGTTTGGTCGTCTCATACACAATCGTAGACAACTGCTCTTGGTGCTTGCCTGGCTTCTCCTGGCTTTTCCCTTGCTGAATGTCCCGGAGCAGTGACAACACCTCATAGTTACTCAGCATAGCTGCACTATCCTGTATAACTTCCATTCTCAATTATTTTCAGCCGATCCATTTAGGAAACTCTGTGTCTTCTTGGCTATTGCTCCTGGTTCAGGCTTCAGCTGTCATGCATTGGGCTCACATTTTCTGCAAGTATTTTAGTGATGCAAATCGTCCAGCCACAATGACGTAGCCCCAAGCCAAAAGAACAATCACTAGCAGCAACTGAAACAAAGAAAGCAAATAAACACATTCATGTAAATGAAATTATATCTAGGCTGGTTAAGTCATTTTTAATCATTTTTCTCAGATTTACATATCCTTAGTTTTGCACACAGGGGCTCCTGCTGGCTCACAGGTCTTAAGCACCGATCTCTCATAAGGAGATGGTACAATGTGTAAACAATCAGAATACAAATCACTCAGTGAGAATTACATGTATAAGGTGGAATTAACTTAGCCAAGTATATAAATGGCATTTAAGTACACACTACAATGCCCTGGATGCCTCTAATTGAGACACTGTGTCGGTTTGACGTTTACCTCCTCACCAGCCCATACCCACGTCTCCCATGGCTCTCTTGCTGTCTCCTATCGCTTCTTCGGCTTACTGTCTTCACTGCTAACATTACACAGCCATGGCATCCATGCAGAAGTGCTACAGGCCTCGATTCATTACTGGTCTGTTGATCCCATGTCAACCAGATTGCCCACCATTACACACGACCCTTGTTATTCGTCACGACGTTTGGCCAAAAGGTCACATCGGAAATTTCACCCCATTCAACTTATATATCTGTAGACCTCATGTGTGTTTTTGTTTTCTTGTGCGATGTGACTATTCTGTGAATCATCCGTGTTTTAATTTTAACTGCTCTGCCTCCTGGATAACGTGTAGGACAGATTAACACTTTTGGGCAGAATAGAACAAGTTCCGACATCGCCTTATGGCCAAATGTTGTGACAAGTAAATGAGCTCATGTGCAATGGCGTGAAGCATGGATACCATGGCTGTGCAATGTTGGCAGTATAGATTTTTTTGAGTCAAAGAAACAGGAGGAGACACCAAGAGAGCCGTGGGATAATCAGGTATGGGTCAGTGAGGCGGTAAATTTTGAACCGACACAGACTTCAATTAGAGGCATCCATGGTGTTGTACTGTATACTTAAACGCCATGTATATACTTGGCTAGGATTAACTTTTAAAGGAAGCCACTGACATTTGAAGGAATTATGATTATAGCAAAGATGAGGTTGCTGGGCATGTCGCTTTCTAAGCAGCATGTGATGTCAGTTCCTTCATGCTTCCCTGAATGAGTCTTGTTGAACAATGACTGTAGCATAGAGGATCCCCTTTTCAAATGTTGTCCACGTGACAAAACCATGTGACACACGCACATGCGCACTGAATCCTTACTAAATTCATCTCTTAACCACATCTAAAAAACAGTTTTTAACACAACAACCGCAATGGTGTAGTGAAACAGACGTCTGCAATGAATACAACACTGATATCTGGTGGGAGTTCCAAACCAGTGAATGTTTCGAGAAATTTCAAGGTAACACGTACAGTACCTTACAAACACCTATGTGTCATCGGTGCGGTAAACACGTAACAATACCATGTAAGACTCCCTGTACTGCAGAGACTACAGGTTATTTACAATAGTTTTTTTTTTTTTTTCATACAATAAAAAATTCCATTTCTGAACCAATGAAAACATAGCACAGGCACATTACCATGGGAAAACAATGATGTCATACAGAAGTGACGCCCAGCAACCTGAACTTTACCACTCCCGGAATTACAATTCATAAGAACACCTATAAAAGTACTGCTCCTGGAGAATCCTGTCAGTTAACCTAAGGTTTGAACAACGGCCTTGCAACAGCCATGGTCAGTAGCAAAACCTATGTATCTTTACTTCATTTAATTACTTGTTTGGAGTTTTATGCCATACTCAAGATTATTACATGATGTAATAAGCTGACTAGCAGTGGTTTACTGGGCAATTGGTGATAAAATTGGTGATGGGCTTCGCGGATTTACGGGAAAATATCCAATAACGAATCAACGCGATGCATGCTTTGACAAGTACGGAGTTCTGTATCGTTTTTGTAAATTTTTCAGACATTCTCAAGCACATCCAATCATCACTGACACACAGCTTAAATAGCCTAATTGCTTACGAAATTCAGAATCCAATCCACGTGGCGTTTGCTTACAACAATCATAATGAATTTAACCCAAAACAAAATACTACTTTCGCAAGTCGCTACCACCTGTGTGGCGGCGTTGTCATAAAATACCGGAAGTGTGGAGTGTGCAGAAATGCCAGTGACGTGGAGAATGCCTGTTGACGTCACACGAATATGACGGCTTCTCTGTCAAAATGACTTGTTGATGATATTTTGATGTTTTAACACGGTTACAAAGGTAAATGGCTGTTTATGACCCATGCTTTTAGTAATCTGAACCTTTGTGATGCAGCATAAATTTAGTTCTTCAAGTAGTGGGACACAAAAAAGTAAAGATGCAAGGACTGACATTATTACGGTATGGCGTTGTTGTTGTTTCAGTCAAGCTTGCCATTCATTCATGCAACACGATGCATACAGATGGCAATGAAAACATCATAGCTTTCATGATATTTTCGATGCCAGGACTGTGTTACATTTCATAATCAAGAATAGGTTATGTCGCTTTTCAAAATGGTGGTCAACGGTGAGCCATCTGTCATGTCTTTTCTCACAGTTAATGTGACCACAAGACAGTGAGTTATTTAGTTTGATCGGTAATGGTAGTGAACTAAGAAGATAGTATTTGACATTCAGTCTGAAAATGACATAGAAATGGGCAAAAGTGACAAGTCGGAGTGCCACTTATGTCCATCGACTTCAAGTTTGAAAATCTGCGGCAATTTTCCTTGGGTGACTTATTTTGATTTTGGTATGAAAACATTTATTTTTACTAGCTTTTGTAGCATATGTATTTCTGATATGTAATTCATGTTATTTAAAGAATTGTTGCATGTTCGGACCCAGTTGTTGCTGATTCTGTTGTAGTCTTACATCTGCAAGTCATTTATTTTTTCAGTGTCTTGTATTTGCCCCCTCCCCCCCCCCCATTATCAGCGTAGGGCATTCAGAACTACCTGTGTGTAATGCTTTCTTTGAGAGATGCGTAGATGTATGGACTGTCATGAAAAAATATCATTGTATGCGAATTATGGAAACTACATATAATATCATACAGTTATATAATATTTCTTTCAGGACATTTGAGACAAAGAAACAATGAGTTATGGACCTTTGGTTGTGGAGATTGTATGTATATTCATAGTGACAGCTTTTCTCCTCCATCACTATGGTAACCTGAGAAAACAGCGTATCCTGGTGACTTTGGGTGCTTTTGTGGCCTGGTATTTCTCTTTCATGATCATCTTCATCCTACCATTGGATGTAACCTCTGTAAGTAGTTAATGGATTTTTGGCTGAGAGAAATCATTGAAAATTGGTTCACAGTGCAAGATTTTTCTTCTTCCAACTGTTAAATCCACAAAACACCTTTCAGAAATCAATAAACTCTCAGAATCATGTGAACTAAGCAACTTAGTAATGAACAAAATGTTATGTATGCAAAGTCAGTTTGTCTTTGTTCACTTCCAAGTTTTTTTAAAGTATCATGCAATGGTTTGTTATAATGTTTTGTGTATTTCAGACATATTACCGCCAGTGTTTAAGAGAAAGTAAGTATGATGTGAATACAGTCTCTCCCAGCTCTGCCAATACGACCTCCTCTCACGTAACAACGACCTCCCTGACAACACCCAATGTTAGTGGTGCAGAGGTGACAGAATCGGAGCTGAAGGTGACAACGGACACAACTGAGGTGACCAGTGTATGTCAAGTCCCCACTGGTCACGTGCCAGACTATGTCCTCTCCACCCTCTGGCATGTTGTCTACTGGACTTCACAGGTGTTAACTTGGCAAGTTGAACCTAAAAATATCATGCTTCACACTCTATGTAATTTCGTAGTTAATTTAAATGTTTTGCCTGAACTTACATTAAATGACATTGATGCTATATAGGATAAACATGGTCATGTCTTGGATGTGCCTCCAAAGGGATTTACCTTTTGAATAGTCTACACTCTGTACCTCAACGGCACGTGTTTAGATTTTAACCTAAATTTTAGAAGTGAACTTCCATTTTTAATTCAGGCTTATTTTACCGATGATGCAGTCTTACTCCAACGCTGGAGACTTCAGTGTGGCTGGTAAACTTAAGACATCCCTCATACAGAATGCCATTTATTATGGGACTTACCTCCTAATCTTTGGGGTGTGTCTTATCTACGTGGCTGCCAGGCCTGATCTGGATGTTGATGCGTGAGTTATATCTTTGTCGAGTTTTATTGATCTATTTTTCAACTTTGGGAATCATTGGCTGTGAATTGAAGATGCAAATTATCAACTCCAAGTCCATCATGGTATTGAATAAAATATTCTGTGATGCAAATGTACCAGGCTATTTCAACATACATGTATCTGAAAGCTTGTGAGGTTTACTGATAGTGTCAACTGCAGATTGAATCTTTAACATCAAAGTGAACATTTAGAACTGGAGGCTGGAACTGTTAGTTGAATTATCCAACTAGAATCCTCTGTTTAATTTTATAAAGTAGAGTTCAGATTTGGAATTTGAATCTTGAGTCTGCCAGTATGATGATATAAACATTAATGTAGTACAACGTGTATTAGCTTCGGTTTAGCAATGTAAGACGAGATGTCCTTGTTCTTATCGCCTAAAAAAGTGGATAAAAATGGCATGCATGTCATGTCTTTGTCTTATTGTATACTGACTAACAGAGAGAAGCTGAAGGTTATAGGTGTGACAGCCAGTAACACCTGGGGCTTGTTTCTGCTGGTCTTACTGCTGGGCTATGGGCTGGTAGAGGTTCCGCGTTCCATCTGGAACAACTCCAAGCGAGGCTACACGCTCTCCAAGACCCAGTTCAAAATTGCCAAACTAAGCACAGAGAAGTCAGAGGCTGAAGAAGAACTGGAGGATGTTCTGGAGGTACTTCAAATATCGTTTTTATGCCCTTTATGTGCTTTTGGATGTGAAAATTTACACACTAAACTTCAGTTGAAATGCAGTTGGGATAGAATTAATACTGATTATCTTGCAACAAATAGAAATAATTACTAACAACACAAATACGTAGGGCTAATTATAACAAAGAGACACGAACACAACAGAATATAGACAATGTAAGACTGTCATAGAGAATGAAACTAAATGTCAAGATCAAGGAGAAACCAGGGTTACAACAAATACATAGATGGTTATTAATATAAAACATGTCCAAATACTTATACAGAACATGCACACTTATTTGTTGAGAATAATTATTATAGACTGCACCACTTGCATGTTCAGTCAGTCAGACTCCTGATGATGGAGTGAACAAATTTATATACATGATATTACAATGTTTCAGCTTTTAAGTGGAAGTAAAAAGATTCAACCAGTCGCACTTTGTCGTGATTGTCAAAATTTGTTTTTATTTGTCCTATATTCTTGTAAAAAAAAGTGTTTATTTGTCCTCATTCTTTTCCATATACTTCCCCCATTCACCAGTGTAAGGTCAGGTAAATATTTGAGAGAGTTGAAAATGTTTTGTTGGAGTAATTTTGGATTTAAGGATTTTCATGTTTTGATGATTACAGGACATTAAGAAAACAGCAGAAAGCATCAAGTATAACCACCCACTGCGGAAAAATGTAGATACTATCTTACGAAAGGTGAAGGTTTCATATTTTGAAGTTGAACTTTTTTTTCAAGTTTTGACTATTTTAATTTACGTTGCTGATAAATCGGTTGACTTAGGTACTTATGTATCATGTGTTGTAATAGACCTCAAATATTCATGTAACTGTAACTGCCGAAGTAAGGTAAGCTAACATGAAAGAGGTCGGTGAACAATAACTCAGATGTGTGAGATCAAAACTGTTTCATCCTTAATCATAATATGTAGTTGCATACATGGTGTTTAAAACACTGTGAGAAATGTCACCTGTGGCTGTAAATATTTCACCTTTGTGGAAAGAAGTAGTAAAAGCATCTCACATATTCTTTTCCATTGTCACTCTACTACGTCTTCGAAAAAAAAAAAGGGAATGTGAAAAGGTGAAATTGTTACTGTAAACCCCTCTGCTGTCGGACTTTCCCCAGTGCCCTGAGTCATTCCTGCAGACGATAAGGAACATGGACGACTTCCAAGACTACAACATGTCCACGGAAACCCCCACGGAGAAGTCACTGATCCGCCTCCACTGCAAGCTTATCCGTGCCTTACAGAACCACTTCCGCACACGCTGTCAGTGGAACATGCTAATACAGAAGGCCCTGGAACTGGAGGATGTCGTGGCCAACGAGAACAACACTGACAAGAAGTACAGGAAGGCATTCAGCCAGAATAATTACCACCAGATCATTAGAATGGTCTACACGCCAACTGTAGGTGAGTCTCTGTTTCAACATTTTTAAAGGAAAAGACAGGATAAAATGAAATTATCATTGTCAGAGATGGTATTGAAAACTGTATCATCACCTCATCCTCTTTTGCAAACTTTTTTTGAACAGAATTACAGGGTATTGCATTACAGTATTTGAATTCTAGGACATTTTGGTATTGACTATAGCTTCATGCACTCCTGCTGTTCTACCTCAAGAGTGGTCTTAAATCTTAAGTATTAAGTCTTAAATGAAACCCTGACCTTGTAGATTTATGCATTGATGCACAGATAAATCATGTCTGCATACAACTGTAGCTTCAGTTTTGTGTTCCGATCAAAGCGTAGTGTAAATCCTTGGTGTTTTGACAAAACATCATCACTTTGGTGTACTTCCGCCATGTTTGGGCTCTAAATATCACACACTGATCAATTTCATGTCACGTGACATCATGAAACCTCAATCTTTGCATCATGTGGTTTTGTTTACTGGGTTTCCTTGAATTTTACCAAGGGTCACATGCAGTTGAGGAGAAACGTCAGAAGGTGTCAAGTGGGAAGTGTATTAATTGCGACTATCATTTTGCCACAGCATGGGGATATGTTCAAAGATTTTCTGTGCATTAAGTTCTCAAGAAATCAAAAGAACTGTGGAATGATGTTCGTAACCTTTGCTGTAGAGGTGAACTGGAGCTCTGGGTGACAATCGATTTATTTATAGCTTGACAGCTTATGACGTTTCTGGTGGGAAACCCGAGTCACGTGAGGCGAGTATGGAGGCCAAAATGGCAACCAACCCATCATAGCGAAGACAACTTGTGCACCGAAATCGTTTGATTTTGTCATATATATTGGAGTAGGGACTATGCATGTTTGTTTTGAAGCATCCCTTTACGTGTTGTGTCTTCACAGAAACCAGTTTTATGAAGGTTAGGACAAAATAAAATTGTTTAAACCCTAATGTTCTGCAGCCAGTAGTCACAGATCTGTTTGATACCAGCATGTCAGTGTGGCTCTGTCTGCACGGCACGTCAGTGCATCGTTTGATCAGTTGAGGCACATATGTGCTAGTATGGACTATACCCATACCAAACACTAACAATATTGTAAGTGTAGATGCAGTTCAGTATTGAAGTTACAGTATTGTTTCTGATGGTGACAACTTCCTTTATTGTTCCCCATCAGGAAAATCACTAGATATACATCCGTCAGATTACATCATCCTTCCATCGATAACCTCACTTCTTTTTGTAAAGACAGCTGATCAGGGGAGGTAACTTGCCTGTTACATTTACTGTTCAGTGTGTAATTGGATTCCATTTATATGTGCATTAAGAAAAATGCAGTTAAGATTCTGTTCAATGTTGCACTTGATTTTTTTTTTAACTGAACCTGCTAATTGATTACATGCATCACCTGTTCTGTTTTGTTCCCAGAGTGGTACTGGAAAGTTCAGTTCCGACCAGTCACGATGAAGGTGGCATCTGTCCTGCTGATGGTATTTTCTTTCATGGTCGTCTGGTCTGAATGTCTCTTCTTCATCAGAGAGCCAGTTCTCTCTCTTTTTGCTGTCTTCATAAACTTGGCCAAGGAAAACTATGACTACCTGTACATTGAGGTATGAAGATTTCCTCTGAACATTTATAATAATAAACATATCATAAACTAACTAGTGTAATGAATGTTCTTTTTTTTAGCAAGCCATGTATTTGTTTAAATTTTATTTTATTTTATTTTTATTCAGATTTTATTTTTTTGATTTTTGTTAAATTTTAATCATTTGTTCAGATTTTATTTATTTTTTTGAATTTTATTTATTTATTTTGAATTTTATTTATCTTTTTTCGAATTTTATTTATTTTTTCAAATTTTATTTATTTTTTCAAATGTTATTTATTTTATTTATTTTGTTTGATTTGATCGATGTTTAATGCGGAAATCAAGAATTTTTCACTCATACAATGATGGTCAGTTTTGTAGTGCAGGAAATTGGATTGGCTGCCTATTCTGTACAGCACATGTGCCTCTCTCTATGCTCACCTTGCAACACTGCCACCACTCGAAAAGCTTGATCTTTGGAGCTTGTGTGACATTTACAAGCTTTTTCAGACATATCCTCATCACTAACCTCCTTGTGTGGACCTGTAATTAGCATTCATAGATAAAATTGTTTCAAGACCTTAGCAGAATCATGCCTTGCGTTAAATGAAAAAATTGCATGTGTATCAAGTATTCGTAGAAACTAAGAGCGTGTTTTCTGACATTACTTCCTGCCCCATCATCAAGATTTAAGTCATGCCAGTGGCCTTTTGTGTTCTTCAAGATTTTTACCCGAAATGTGTTACAGGTTGCAGTGATTTAAAGCAAATGCAGAGAGCAGCTTATGTGCTGTATGAAGTATGAATTGGCCGGAGCAAACCAACACCCTTCTCAAGGCACATGTACATTAAATCTGCAATTAATGTAGGAAGAACTGGATTCACCTTGCCACTACAGCGAGACCATTAGCTGATGCTTAAACAGCCATTTGTAGAACGAAACTGCGAATGACCCTGGTTATTTCAGGGCAAGAATTCCATCTTATGTCGTATCTCATTAATACATAAAAGATAATGATTAATAAACTTTGTTATTGTTCTTGTAGTTGGCCAGCATCATCGTCATAGGGTACCTGTGTATCTGTGCCTACTCCAGCATCTTCCAGATTCGCATCCTCAACTATTATTACATAGCCCCACATCACCAGACTGATGAGAACAGCCTGCTCTTCTGTGGAATGTATGTGTACAGCATGTGTCTTACACTGTCATAATTCTTCCAATTTTTGGGACTTTTGGTTTGCTCTTTTTAGCAAGTATACATGTTATTGTATGGTAAGTCCATCTAATGAGCAGTATACCCCAAATCCTTACTTTTCTGAAAACACTGGGAAAGATATGGAACTATTTGCTTTTAGCATTCTAATATCATCCTAAAAATTGGAAGAATTTTGATAAATCAGAATATAACTGAAGGCTCTTACAAATGATGTTGTCACAAGGTTGGATTTCAGTGATACAATCTGTTTCTGGGTAGAGGCTTAAAGTGTCACTCACTTTGTGCAGTACCGTATGTATCCTTAATCCGTCAGCTTCACACATCTGAAAGATAAACTTTTAATGCAATGTGGGAGGACCTGCATGGCTCAGTCGTTTAGCATGCTAATGCAGTGCAATGACTCAGAAACCTCCCACCAATGTGGTCGCTGTGAGTTCATGCTGGCTTCCTCTCCGGGCGTAAGTGGGAAGGTATGCCAGCAACCTGCATGTCACCGGGGCTCTGCTCAATATCCTAGAAGCATAATGCTGCACACCATGGTATAAGTGAAATATTGAGTATAAGTTCTTGGTGTAAAAAACAAATCAAATAAATAAATAAATAAATTAATGCAGTGTACAGAACAATGCTCTCAGAATATGCTTGAATAAACACTTTTGCAAACATGCAAAAATTTTGAAACTTCATTTGTTTCAGTGCTACAATCTGCCGTGCATGTCTTTGGGTAGAATGTTTTGGGTAATATTCAATCAGAAGCAAATTGTGGCAATCCATTTCACTTATCCTGAATGCTTTGTGAAGTAAAAAGGATACAGACGTTAAGAAATGCTACATATCACACATTTATGCTGAAATCTGTGTTCTACAATGTTAACATATATGTTCGGCCTTACCGCCATTAGGAAAAACTTGTTTTTATACACATGATATTTACATATATTTCATTGATGTATTTGCCACCAGGATGTTGTGTCGCCTAACCCCGCCCATGTGTCTGAACTTCCTGGGCCTGATCCACCTGGATAGTCACGTGATCCATGAACACCTGGAGGAGACATCATACACTCAGGTAAACCAGGGCATTGTGGGGGATGAAAAAAAATCTGGATTTGTGGACTGTAGACATGTTGACTTACATTAATTCCAGTTGCGTGAGAAGGTCTATCAGCAACCTTTGGAGGGTCGTGGGTTTTCCCCAGGCTTTCCCCAAGTTTTCTCCCACCATAATCCTGGCTGCCATTGTATAAGTTAAATGTTCTTGAGTGTGTATAACATCAATCAAATAAATAAATAAATAAACAATTCCAGTTGACCTTGCTCATCTAGGAAGGCTGACTGTGGTCTAGTGGTTAAAGGCGCATATTTTTCAGTCATTGTGGTCAAGTAGTTAAAGACCTTTGTATTTCAATCTCTCTGTTCTAGTGGTTAAAGGCTCTTGTCTTTCAATCACTCTGGTCAAGTGGTTAAATGCCCTTGTATTTCAGTTGTATTTCAATCACTCTGTTCTCGTGGTTAAAGGCCCTTGTCTTTCAATCGCTGTAGTCAAGTGGTTGATCTAAGTAGAGAACTATGGCAACTCCAACAAATGATACCAGGCAATGCATGATGTAATATTCCTACAATGAATTTAAACAACAATGATTGAAATGAAGAAATAATCCTGTCAGTGTATGCTGATTGTAGTGTTATAAGAATGCCATGGGGAGAGAATTGGCAATAGCGAACCACACATATGCTTTGTAATGGACACCGAAGATACATCACATTTAATGGCACAAATTTATTTACATTTGTGACATTATTACTGGTTGTACATGTATGAAATAAATTGTTTTTGATGTGCTGCTGACTCAATATTATTTTTGGATGTTACACAAGCAGAATGCTTTAGCTTGTCTATTCTTTTGATATCATGTTCATCAGCCGGTATTTTTATTGTTCCCTCCTCAGATCATGGGCCACATGGATGTTGTGTCATTCATCTCTGATGGGTTTAATGTCTACTTCCCAATTGCCATTGTGCTGCTGTGTATCTTCACCTACTTCAGCCTGGGCAGTCGCATTCTCCACTTCCTGGGTTTCCAGCAGTTTATCGGGGAGGATGACATGACACAGGAGCTGGTAGATGAAGGGAGAGAACTCATCAAGAGAGGTAAGTGTGTGGAAAACGACCTTTAAACTTTTCACTTGGTGTTCACAATGCTCTGTGCTGTACAAACTACACAAGACCTGGTAGATGAAAGAAGAGAACTCATCAAGAGAGGTAAGTGTGCAGAAAATTAATTTTAACATTTCCACTCTACATTCACCCTGCTGTGTGCTGTACAAATGACACCTGAGCCGGTGGATGAATGGAGAGAACTCATTAAGAGAGGTAAGTGTACAGAAGATAACAAGGATCAAAAGAATGGCTCTTCATAGCCTTTGCACAATCCTTCACAGACTTCATAAAATGGAAATTTTGATACTTGAACAATGAAGTAAAGTTGCAGACTTTTATTTTTTGACGAATGCAATGTTTTCTCCATCACAGAGAAGAGAAAAAGGGAAAGAATTATTGAGGGAGAGGAAAGACGACGAATGTGGAATGAACGATTTGGAGATGAGAGGTCGGGAGGTCATAACAGCCAGTTAGAATCTCATAAGCGAGGTAGGGATGACATTTTATTTTATTTTGTTTATTTTTCTTTTTGTTGAGATGATAGTATCATCTTCTACGTTACTCCTGTATGTAACATAGTAAAGAATAGCTTTTTGTGGTCTTCATATTTCGGAAAGTTTATTTAAAGCCTCGCTCTGACTTCAAGTATACTGGAGAATCTCATTTAAACGCACTAACAATTAAGTGTTGCATATAATGAGAAATACATATAATAAATATGTATATTAATATACTGATGCTTTTATCCACAGCACCAGACTCCCCACTTCCAGGTATTGGTCAGAATCTTTACTTACTAATATTAACACCAAAACCTTTCACTACTTTAAAGAGGCTTTTAACAAAGTACCACCACTGGGTTCTTACATGACTCCTAATTTCAATTTAGGTAGTCCACAATGCTCATTGTTCATTCTTGAAGCTCTGATTAACAATGATGTTTAAATCTACAATTTAGATATTGTGAACTAATGAATCAGAAATTGTTATCCATATACCCTAATTCCTCAACCTTTTCTCATATGAAAGAGCAGCTTTCAGTGCAATTTTTAAATTTTATTTTGGAGACAAAACTACACAATGTACCTTGGTTGGATTGACAAAATTTAGGGCTTCACAAAAAGTATAATTTTACCAGTCTACACAAAGTAATGCTCTCAAAATGTGCTTGAATAAAACCCCTCTCAAACAGATTAAAAGGTTGAAAACTTACGGTACATGTAAGAAGCCTGTGATGTGACATTTCTGTTTTTGGCTTCCTGCTGCTGCTAACACTGACCTATGCTTACCTGCTGATGGTATTCTCTTCCAGCTCATGTTCAGCATGTAGATCCAGGGGCCGGTTTTTCACCAAGGATTTTTTCGACTTTTGACATATCATACATTTAGTTGCACAGCTCCTTGCTTTAAATGAGGCCATCCTTAAAAAATTCTTTGTTGCGGTAACACAGCCCTGTCATAAAACTTAGGGTCAGTCGATAGGAATTTTTTTTCGCTCTTGATTAATGAACTAAATAAAGGTTTTAAAGAAATAGACATGGACAGAAAAAAAAGGAATTCCAACTGAAGCCCAAGGAAACCTTTAAAAGTAGGGCCCTTTTTTGGAGGATCGATCGAGTAACCCACAACAAACATATTGTCAGAATGGCCTGAGTGTGCGCAAAGCATGTATGTAAGGGTTTATGTAAATATAAATGCACAGCAAAATTTTTTCAAGTGCACAGTAAACCAGGAACATTATTTGATTTCATGTTTGTTCAGTTGTCAAAACTTTCTTTGTGACATCGGTATTAAAATCTATCTTTGAGCTGAAACACCTGTTTCATTTATTTGTACTGTGTAAACAATTGTGAATATTGAAATATCTGCATGTACTTAATATTTCAATATTTTAGTCTGGGACCAGCACCAAAACCTTTCAGCTTGAGTGTTATGTTAAACCAAATCGTTGATTTTGTTTGAGTAACCCTGTCCTATTGAACAGTAAACATTTAACTGTGGCTCTCCGTGTACAAACAGATAATTAAAAAAGTGATTAATGCCTCATTATGAACATCAACTTTACATCCCATATGGAAAGAGTAAGGTATGCTGTCTGTATCACCCTTTGTATGAGCTAAATCCTATCTTTGTAGAAAGCACTGGCTAATCCATCTTGTTCTTTGTAGAAGTGATATTGTACTGATATTGTTCAGACTTATATTCTTCTCTTCAACTCATTCTGTCACATAACTCAGTGAACTTTGAATGAATAACCAAGGGAAACATTTCTGTAGAATAGCATTGCCTTCTTTGGTTTTGTAGAGTTCTGCTCTGTAAACTTTCCTGTTGCTGATTGTACTTTGTGGTTTCCAAAATCTTTGTGCTCAGAGACTGTATCTTACCCTCACAAGCCATTCTTGTAAAACAAGTAAATCATGCATGTAGCCAGATTGCTTTCTAATTCTTCAGGTTTTACCTATATCATCTCTATTCAATACCTGAGAGTAGACATATGAAGTACCGAGGAGTAATGAAATATTTAACATTGATTAGCTGGCTATCTAATAAATATTCCCGATCATGGATTAATGAAATTTGTACAAAAGAGTTATCATGGATTCCATTCTTGGAGTTTCACTCATTGTCATTTGAACTAATGACATTTTGTGAAAATTTCAGAAAACTGACAAACTCAGTTTTTATCTTTCTTTTGCAAAGCCAGTGTTGATGAATGCTCAGTGTACTTAATTAGGAAGTAGAGCTCTTAAGAGTAAGTTCATAAGAAGATGCATGTTTTCTCTGTTGTATTTTTCAGGTCGACACAAAGTGGCCCGCAGTCCAGATGAAAATGACCGCACGGAGCTGTTGAAAGAAGTCGAGCCTGTGGATTACACAGGGGAGGTAACTGATAGCCCTGACCTGATGTCAGAGCGGCACCAACCTTCGTCAGGGTACCAGTCACAAGTGGGTCGCTATGGATCAGCGAGATCTGTGCCCCGTCCACCCCGAGGGATCTTTGACGATATTTAGGGCAGAGGGCTGAGAACAGGATAAATAGATGTGCAGGTTTGACTCTTGTACAACTAGAATGTGTATCTTTAGCTTTATAAAGGTTTGCATTGCTGATTCACTAGACCACATACATGTAGCTGGCCTGTATTTTTGTCACCTTAGGGCGTTTTTGTTTTTATAACATAAACAAGCTGAACTTTTGGTTTTAGTTTCCATGGTATCTTCTTATGTAATAGGTGGCGACAATTTTTGAGACATGCAGACACCAGCATGAGAAAACTCTTCCCTGCTCAGAAGTACCTGTGTGAGCCAAAAGAATAACATGTTCAGGATTTAGCTAACCAACTACATGTATATTGTACTGAAGTTAACTTGTACTTTCAGTAACACAGTCTCAGGTTTTAACTTTTTTAAAACTGTGCTTTATTTGTGATTTTCATCTGAATCTTAAACTTACGTTTGGGTTGCATTTGTGTTAATGGGTATATGAAGATAGGGGTAGAAGACTGTAATGATCTTCTATACACCAGTGATGAAAGTGCAAATTCTTTAGGATATTCCTCAGATCTGAAAATCTTCCATAACAAGTCATTATTTTCTTGTTTGTGATCCAGTAAGATTCAGGAAAGCACTTTCAAACTTTTAGCACACAGTATGAAACATGCCCTGTGAAAGCTGTCTGCTGTATTGTACTGTTAAGTCTTTAACAGCTGGAGAATCTCCATGCATAGTGAATGTTGTTTTAGATGTTTTACTGTTTTATGGGAAAACAATGCTTGGATATATTATTTAACTACATGTAATACATGCACATACTTTGTTTAATATGCATAATAAGATATGAGTGATTTAATGTATGTATTTAACATCATGTTGATATTTATGATTTATGGCAGTCTGCTTTTCAGATATAATTTGCATATATGGAATTCAGTGGAAGTAGTTGTAGTGTTTCATAGAAGGACAATTTTTCATGTAGTGCCATGTATAAAGATATGTGTGTATATATACATGTATATATGTGTCTCTTTTAAGCTGTACAAATGCTCTGACCAGTCAGATTTCACATATTATTTATACATGTTGAGTATTCAGTAAAAATGTACAGCTGTTTTCCTATTCAGTTACAGGTAGTTAGCGTTGTTTGTTCTTGTAAGAAGTAAGTCACTAATTTATCTGTAACACTACAAAGTACATTTAAGTATCCCTTTATTATGAGTACTTTCCAGTCTCTTGTCATATTTATTTTTCCGTCCATGTTGTGTACACGAACTCTGCAAACTGTATGCATTTCTCTAATATGTTGTCAACTTAAGCATTCCAAGTTTTCTGGTCAAGCAGTTTTATGTTCTACAAAAGTAACATATCTAAAGAAGCAGCAAATTATAATGAGGTGTACGTGTATCATGTATGTTATTAATATGCCATGGACATCATATACTTAGAGGTTTGAATTCCGTTTAATTCATGTATAATAACGAGAATTCTGTCAGTGTTAGAACATGAAAGAATCAGCCACTGTAGAGATTGACCAAAGTAGTTGCGTCTTAACAGTTTGTCAGACATCAGTTATCTTTCCAGTTGTTTTCTTCTCTGTTTTTCATGATTCACAAAAATGTGTTAAATTAAATTTTTATACAGTTTCTACGAGTTTCGATAATTGTGCAGAAAATGCGTACTTTCAAGTGATCACCTTTTTTTTTTATTGATTCATTTAATATTTTGTTTTAAGTGAGCATCAAAAAATGATTCATTACTTTCGGATCAGATAATAGATTTCACAAGTAATAACTGACTTGTGGGTTCATGTACATTATTTTATCACTAGTTCTAATGTTGGTTATAAAACAATCTCTCAACTAACACGTTATTTATTCCTTGGCAGTTTTACCAAATATTGAATAATTCATTAAGTTACCCTGTGTGTGTTTGTTTTCTAACTATTCTGGTGATCTGAAATGTTTTTAGGACATGTTATTATTTCAGGCTGTTCATATGTGTACAGTGTAAATTTGTCAGTACTGTAAATATGAAGAAGAAGTCTTAACTGCTATTTTCTGATACCTGTTGTAAATGCAAGTAGCTCAGTTGTAATGATGAGATTTAAGCATACCTTAAATGACATCTACCATAAATCTTCAACCTTGTCAAAGCAGATTTTAAAGGGTACTGTGTGCACACAGTTATTGTAAAAATGAAGCCCAAAATAATTTTTTGTGTCATCACAGCTATAAGCCTCATAAAATTGGGAGAATTATATCTCTAGACCCTGCAATTATCCCCCAAAATATTGCCTTCCGTGGCAGTTGAAAAGGTTGAAGAATTAGGGTATTCCAATGAAAAGTGAAAACTACATGTATATGTACATATATATAAGATCAGTAGTCAGTTACACAAGTATGTGTATGGGTAAAATGCATGATATGCATTGTCCCATGGTTCATGGCACAGAACTAAATCCGGAAAGCTATTTAATCTGTAAACATGTGTGCATATTAAAGGCAATGTGGGTAAACCTTGATATTACCATTTATTAAATTTTTTGGCATTGTTTTGTTAACTTTAAAATCATTGTTATATATATATTTCAGATATGATCAGTGATTATGAATCTTTATTTATGAATCTTATCTGTTGTATACATTACATTCCAACTGTGATTATGTATGTTCACAACTGGGTTATTCATTTACTAAATAGACATCAACTGCCATTTCTAGTTATGTAGCTTTTTGGATTTATAATAGTTGTTCACACTCCACAAGGTTAAAGTAAATTCTGGACATCAAGGTTTTCTCTATTTCAGAAGTTTTTATATTGTGAAGTGCAAAAGTATTCATTTTCTTGAACCCACAGATAGACATAATGACTTGTATGTGTGTGCTTGTATATAGTTACGAGTTGTCTTATTGATATCTGTTCTTGTTCATGTTTCTCCTGTCACAGAATTCACTGGACCTACACATTTAACATAAGACATTCACTAATACATGGCTGATGTACATGCACCAGACATTAGACTGCACACACCTGAATGACATGTACCACAAGATATTACACTGCACACACCTGAATGACATGTACCACAAGATATTACACTGCACACATCTGAACTACATGTACAAGAAGATATTACACTGCACACATCTGAACTACATGTGCAACAAGATATTACACTGCATACATGTAGTCATCTTGTACAACAAGGCATATTACACTGCACATGTGAACTACATGTACATATATAACAAGACATGACAGTGCACAGAGCTGATCTACAACATTAAACTTAACACATCAAGTCTTGATGTGCCATGAGGCATTACACTGCACATATATACTAAACCACACGTACAGTGAGGGATTTACTGCACACATCTGAATTTTGGGGATTTTTTTTTCAATACTTTTCGTGGGGACCAGGTATTGAGGTAAGCTTGTCAACAGTTGTACCTGTAGATACCATTCAGCGAATGAATGGCTTGATTAGCTGCACAGTGTACTTAAAATTAGTTTCCGTCTTTTCAGCTGTGTTATGATCACTGAGTCCACAATTGTATACATGCATGATGTGTTCCTACAGGTTTCTCTTTACCTGTACTACTTCTTGTGCAATTAACGTGTCTGTGTATATCCTGGTGATAATGTGGGACCATGCCACTCGGACAAATACAACCTTGTCGTGTAACTGTAAAATTCTGTGTTTTTGTTCTTACACTGTAATAAATCATTTTTATGGCAATACTTTAAGTGAGCTAAAATTTCATCCATAATAGAGCATTTTTAGAGACATCAAAATGTGATAAAACTGTTTTGGGGCATAAGACTTAATTTTTTTCTAGTAGGATATCATCCCTCTTTCAAACAAACCTCCAAACACCCTTCTTAAATTAGTACAACTCTCAGAATCGACAAAATTAAGCAACTTAATCATGGACAAAATTTTAGGTCATCCAGAGCACATGCATTTCAGGTGATGAAGAAAAATTTGGTCATAACATCAGATTTTAAAATGTTAATTAGGCCTACAGTTGTGTGGTGTAGGTGACAAATCTTGGAAAGAAGTGGAAACCATGTGAACACTGACTGTTAAAGTAGCAGCTTTCCAATGCTTATAACATGAGCTGTTACATCTAGAGAGAGCATCCCTTAAGCTTCATTGGTAGAGTGCTGGGATTCTGATGAGGAGATTGGAGTTCAAATCCTGGTGAGATCCACACAGGAAATCTTTCCCCCATAACACTACTTCAGTCCATGTGATTTACTTCTAAGGTTAATGTTTGAAGGAAATGTGGTGACGTTTGGTTTATATTCAGTAATATACAGGTATGTGGGATCTAATCAGATCTAATAAGAATATATATTGTTGCTTATTACCATACTTATGGGGGGCTTCCATGGCTCAGTCGGTTAGCATGCTAACGCAGTGCAATGACCGAAGCCTCCCACCAATGAGGTCGCTGTAAGTTCAAGCCGAGCTCATGCTGGCTTCCTCTCTGGCTGTACGTGGGAAGGTATGCCAGCAACCTGCAGATGGTCATGGGTTTTCCCTGGGCTCTGCCTGGTTTCCTCCCCCCATAATTTTGGCGGCCGTCATATAAGTGAAATATTCTTGAGTATGACATAAAACACCAAGTAAATAAATAAATAAATACCATACTTATGAATATTTCACTTATACAATGCTGATAAGTTTAAAAGTGGAGGTAACCTAAGTGCTTGGGGTAAATCAGTGACATTTGGCAAGTTACTGACAAAACGATAGAATGACAATCCATTATCCATTAACGTGTGCTCATTGATAAATGATGATTAGCATTTTTTTTTAACAAATTAAGGCTTAACTCTGTTTTCAATAAGATAAAAAAAATATATGATTTACCAACCAATATTTTTTGTTCAAATGCAAACAGGCCTACTTCTTTGTGACTGTAAGCCCTGGATACATCACTGGGCATTTATTTGTCATTCCAAACTTCCCAACGTATCCCTTATTGGGGGAGGGGGCTGGGGACACTAACGATAGGAATTACCTCCCCTTAAATCGCTCTTGTGTAAAACATGTCCGCGACCAGTGACGACAACGTGTGTTACCTGCTCAGAGTTGTTTTATTCGGTGATTGTTGATAAATTTTATATTGTGTGGACTGTGATGTGGTAATCATGCAAGTGTCTAATCCAAATAATGTGAAAATCTACAATCTGAGTGCAGGAAAGTCCTTGCCAGAGGTAAGATCAATCACAATTACATTTGCAACAACAACAACAACACTCGTATTTGTCAACCTATAAAGTAGTCCGACACGAACTGCGTCTGAATGCGGATTTAATATACTGACAGGTATTGCATACAGACGAAAATTGCCGTATTCGTGGTCGATTGGTGGCGACCGCTTGGTCTCTGGGGTACTCCTTCCCATCAATCGTCTTGATCTCCCAAACCACAGATCCTTTTCACATAATATTGACATGGCTGTGTTCCTTGATAATTTTCCTCCACACTGGTGTATAATGTGTGCATAGATGGTCAAACGTGGATACTCCAAAACGGCCACAAATCTCGTTTTCACTTCTCATGGCTCTGTCAGCAGATACATATATATTTTAGCGTGGATGGGGGTAATTTGTGGATGACATGATAAAGTTTGTGAGTTATGTACCAAAGGCTGATGGTTTACTCCAGGCACTCCATTTTTATGCATCCTTAAAAATTGATGGTGGTTGTACAAATGAAATATTATTTTCAGCACAGGTTGTAACACTAAGCAGTCATGTATAATTTATTTGATTGGTGAATGTTAGCAAATTTTAAATTGCCTGAGTCAATTACATAACTAGATTCAAATTATCTTGTTTCTTCAGTGGCTCTCAGAAAGAAAAAGAAGGGCACTTCAAAAACAAGATGTTGGTAAGTTACAGAACATTTTACTGTAATAAAATGAAGTCATATTTGCATGGACCTATTATAAACACACCCAGGACTGCCACCCTCTGTAATGTACATGTGCATATATCCTTACCTTATATTCTCAATCATATTCTCAATCCATGTCAGGCCCTCCTTTATAATATTTTTGGTGGGTGTAACCCAAGAGAACATACAAGTAGTTCAGAATGGGGTAGGTCAGTAGGTTTTTTCTGTCTTGCTAAGGAAAGAGAAATTAATGTTGAGGGTAAATACAAAGGAACGTCGAGCCAACAAACGTTCCTCTTTATGCTAAAAAAAGGTATTGTGCTTCCATGTTACAGATTTACACTAAATAACACTACTTAAACCCCTATGACAGTCACTGCAGAATCCTCAAAAATAAAATCTTTGGTTGATTTTGGTGTGATGGGATAGTGTTCCAGTTGTGAAGCTAAATCTGGCATGTCGTCATATGATGTCAAGTTAGACAGCAAGAGAATGTTGAGATTAAACTTCTTGGTGGCTTAAGATTAAAAAGTCCTACATACAGTGTCATTTGTGGCTCTGAGTGAGTGGCAGGTGACGCCATGTGTTCTTGCATGACGTCGCAGGGCAAAGGTGGACACAACAGAAAACTTTTGTTTTTGTATTATTTTGGAACCTTCTATTAATACAATACAAAAATTAATGATAAGCTATCTTTGTACATTTATTTTGTCACTGAGCTCTCAGTGTGTTTTTCTGTGACTGAGTATAAGAGTGTCCTGTGTCTTTAGCTTGATGTTGCAGTGAGTGAGCATTAAATTTAAACCTTATCAAAGGGAAGGCAGCATACTTTTTAATCCCGTGAGGTGGCGCTTGCGTGAAACAGGACCTTGAGCCATTATTACCTCAAAAACAGATTGTTGTGCAAAGATTTTATTGTAATGTTGCACTTTCTTTAATGTGACGTCATTACGATGAGCCGGGAAAGGAACATTTGACATCACATAAAGGTCAGATACACAATCCTTTAAAGTGCCACTCAGGTCAGAATACAAAATACATAGAAACATTAATGTTGTGTAAAAGAAATGTTACGGACCAAAGCTAATACCTTGGTTCAAAAGGACTTTCGATGAATAACACTATTTAACCCATATAACTCAAGATTCCTCAAAAAACAAAATCTTTGACTGTGTCCGTAAAATTTTCCTGATGTGACGTGATAGTATTCTTTATATGATGTCGAATCAGGCAGATGCGATGTGGTGTAAGGCATTAATATAGGGATGACGTGAAGGGCGTTTGAAAGGGTGCCGTCTTTTGTGGATACACGTCAGCTATTAGTGACGTCACTTCTTCATGTGTGAGATCACATAAGGCAAAATGAAGATGATAGAAAAATTTTGTTTCCGTATTCTCTGACGAAATGTACAATATCTGTTTTAATACAGTGTAATGCTTTTACAATTAAGAAAAGCTATTCAGACTGTCTCAATCCTCATCATTTAACCTTGCTTTTATGACAGAGGTGTTTTCACATCACAGTAGCCCTTTATTATATGGACAGGAATCATGTACAAGTAAAGTAAAACAAATTCAAAGTAAACAACAGCAGGGAAGACAAATGACTTTAGAGTATACATGTACCATGGGGCTACTTACTCATTTTGATATTCATGGTTACGCATGCATGTTTAATCTTGCCACCCAGATGTGCGACGCAGAATCCAGTTGCTGCAGGACTTTGAGATGCCGACTGTGAGCAGCTGTGTACAGGCCACTCAAGATGGACAGTATCTCTTTGTGACTGGTATGTTCTCAAACAGGTGGTGAGAGTTCAAACCCAGTCTTGGACAAGGAATTTGTACATTCCCTCAATCTCACTACTTCTGAGCCGTAGTGATAGTAAGGGATTGACAACTCTCATGTTAGTTGAACACCTCTTGTCTCTCAGAGGTTTGGGGTGTATATCAGTACCTCACTTGTGGAAATGAAGTCACTCACTTCATGAGTAGTTTGTTTCCTTTCTTGATGTTCTCCATCTCCATGTACTGATCTCATGGAGAGATTATTGTACTCCGGTTTTCTCTACCAATAAATTTGACCACCATCATATGAGTAATAAATTCCTCAATATGGCATTAAGCAACAATCTAAATTCAGTATAAAAAAATGCATAGGGGCCGTTTTTGTAGAAATTCAGATAAGTCAAGCATGACACTGGGCTAACATTGTGTTAAGACCACGTGTTTTATTGAGAAGCCTCTCAAGTCTAGCTTATGCTGGCTTCCTCTTAGGCAGTACTAGGGAAGGTCTTCCACCAAACCTGCAGATGGTCGTGGGTTTCCCTAAGGCTCTGTTCGGTTTCTTCCCACCATAATGCTGGTCATAGTTGAATCAGTGAATACATGTGTTCTTGAGTATGACGTACAACACCAATCAAATAAATAAATAAATAAATAAATTTCTGCCTGTCTGTCTGCTTGACAGGGACATACAAGCCCCGGGTGCGATGTTATGACCTCCACCAGATGTCCATGAAGTTTGAGCGATGCCTGGACGCAGATGTGGTCAAACTGCTGACCCTGTCTGAAGATTACACCAAGGTCAGTTTGATCAGTTGCTCAGTATGAATTTGCATTTTGAATTCTGTCTTGTTTTTTTTTTTGACTTTTGTAACAAGTTGAAATATCCATAAACAGTGACAATTTTCTTCTTCTTGAGAATAAAAGAAATTCATTTTTAGTTGCATGATTTATTTGCAAACTAAATTAATCCAGGTGATAAAAAAAAAAATTATTTTTGAAATTGAGTATTCAATTATCAATTTTGGTAGTGGGGAGAGGAGGACATGACAGCTGTCAAGGCAGTAGTCCTTCAGTCACTATGTCAGGTGAATTACTGGTGAAGCACTGGACTTAGACAGGGAGTTTCTAGTTTCTGTTTGTCTCATTGGTCACGGGGGGCCTTCGTGGCTCAGTCGGTTAGCGCGCTAGCGCAGAACACTGATGCAGAAAACCTCCCACCAATGCAGTCATTGTGAGTTCAAGTCCAGCTCATGCTGGCTTCATCTCCGGCTGTACGTGGGAAGGTCTGCCAGCAACCTGGGGATGATCGTGGGTTTCCCCCAGGCTCTGTCCGGTTTCTTCCCATCATAATGCTGGCCGCCGTCGTAGAAGTGAAATATTCTTGAGTATGGTGTAAAAGACCAATCAGATGAATAAATCAAATAAATCTTTGGTCATGAGGCCTTAGTTACAGTAAGCAGTTGACATGACAGGTTGTTCAATTCACTGTTCTGCCACTAGTGTTGCTTGTATATCTGTACATGTACATCACACGCAGGAAAGTTGGTCAGTAAGTTGACCAGTGCACTCCAGACTCCTATCCTTGGTACATATAAAGCTGATCATCGTTGTATGAGTGAATTATTAATTTAGAACTATGTCTTCTGTTCCAGCCATGCTTCTTACAAACTGACCGATATGTGGAGTTCCATTCCCAGGGGGGTCGGTACTACAGGACAAGGCTGCCTAAGTACGGACGGGACATGGCCTACCACACCCCCAGCTGTGATATGTACTTTGTGGGGGTCAGGTAACTGAGTGAGGATATTCTCTCTTCATGTACTCTATTAATTGAATGATTTACAAAGGGTTGATAAACTCGATAAACAAAAAAGTGATCTTCGCTGAGACACTCTCATTCACACATCCACTGACTCACGCTTTCAAACTTAAAGATAAGAGGTTTGAAGAAATAGTTTAATAAGAGGAAAACAATTAAAATAAAAAAATGTTGAGCATGCAGAACATTATGAGAGTTCATGTTTGTAAGAATGCACTCTCAGGAGGACATATAGGCCTAATAATGATATTTTGGATTCCAACACTTCAGTTTAAATCAAACTTCACAAAAGTCCCTTTAGAGGTCCAATAAAGTGGATAAATCTGTCAGAATCTAATGAAGTGTCATCTGGACAAAAGCTGAATTACAGTAAACATGCTTGTTGCTACTGTGATAGTTGATAACTGTGGACTAGTATTTGGGAGCATACCTACAGTGAGGTATATCAACAAAAATTTTTACATATGATCTTTTTAACAATTGCAATAAATTGATTTAAAAGTAAGATAAATGAATGACTCTCTGGAGGTGTTTGAATCATTGTGAGTTAATTTTAGATCACACTCTTTTTTTTCTTAAAGTCACTCTTGGTCTTGTTTTTTCCAGTTGCTTTTTCTGTCTTAGTGCCAATATTCTATGACATACAACAACTCTGTATTTTTTATTTGTATGTGCTTAGTTACTGGCAACATTTTTCTATTCCATTCAACAATCTTTTAGTTAATACTAATTTATCTTTCAGCTCTGAGATTTACAGGCTTAATTTGGAGCAAGGTCATTTTCTCAAGCCATTGGTTACCTCGGCAACGTAAGCATTCTACATGTCCCTGGAATCAATAGTACTCAATTTAGAGCAAATTAAAAGCCTTACAGCCTATGTGAAAATCCAAAAAAGGATAAAAGCAAATCGTTTTCCTAAGTCCAAATGTTGTTTTTTTTTTTTTTTTTTCATTGAT
This sequence comes from Acanthopleura granulata, assembly GCA_016165875.1. Classification (NCBI taxonomy): domain Eukaryota; kingdom Metazoa; phylum Mollusca; class Polyplacophora; order Chitonida; family Chitonidae; genus Acanthopleura; species Acanthopleura granulata. Next base: position 4,323,211 of record JABBOT010000007.1, on the reverse strand, counting down.
TTAAAGTAAGTCTTTCTGTCATTTGGTAGAATTTTGAGCATTCTGTCTTTTGACATGGGCCATTTAGGCAAATATTTGACATCCTATCTTTTAACATCGACCATTCATTTTATGAATGGGACAAAGCCATTGCAAATTTGAACTTTTTTTCCAGTCAGGTTGCATTTTGATGTGTTGTATTTTACAGAGAGATAAGCTGCTGTGAGTTTAACCCTGTACACCACCTATTTGCTTGTGGCACAAAAGAAGTGAGTGACTTTCATAGGCCATCACTAAAAATGTGTTCATCCTCTTCGTTCGTACGTGGGAAGGTCTGCCAGCAACATGTGGATGATCGTGGGTTTCTTGCGGGCTTTTCTCAGTTTCCTCCCTTTATTATGCTGGCCTCTATTGTATAAGTGAAATATTCTTGAATATGGCGTAAAATGCCAATCAAGTAAAGAAGTAAATAAAATATGTTCATGAGGCACAACTCGACCAGCCCACAAAGAGAAGGGCAATATTCTTAAGTTCTGATGTAGTTTGATAAAAATTTTTAAAATTTTCTCCATAAATAAGTGAGAAAAGATTAAAAGAAAGTAGAATTCCCTACCAAGCAATCCAGGTTTTCATAATAGGGCCTGGTTATGCCCAGCAAAGATTTTTTTAAGGATGATCTGTACTTGTGCATGCAATACAATCACATCTTATGTCAGCATTAGTCGGATTGGACATTTCACCTTGTACCTATATTTTGCGTGTAGCTCTTGCAGTTCTTGTCACCCCTAGGCTTTGAAGTCTGAAATCATATAGCTAGATAAGTATAGCCATTGTGTGCATTACACCTTTACCCCAAACCTCAGAAGCATTTTCTGGAGTCTCTCAGTCAATTTGTTTTCATGGTTAATTCAAAAACCTTGGGAAGCCTGAAGTCAGTAAGTAACTTTTAAAACATCAGGTTTTGGTGTAGTTTGGCCGAGAAAAGCCTTGTAACTGGGTCTGATCATTGTACGATATTCTTTGTGGGGAAATTGATTTTGAAATTGCTTTAATGCACTGCTGTGTATATGTGAAAGACTAAAAGCTCAAATAATTATGGGCATTTTACATTGTTTCAAGTTTGTAGAATAATTATATCAAGTTGGAAAGTGCATGAAATTTTGAGCCTGAAAAAGCATGGAAATTCAAAATCTTTAAACTGTTTGAACCCTGTGTTGTCATGTGTGTCCCCTGTATCTATTTTTTCTTCAGGGTCAGGTGGAGTGCTGGGATCCCAGGGCGAGGACTCGGGCCGGGGTGCTGGACTGTGCACTCAGCTCTCACATAGAGGACATTGAGTGAGTTTGTGACATTGAGGCAGAGGGTGGGAGATGGCAGATTGGAGTGGGTGTGAAGTGGGCATACACTGCATTAGAATGTAATCATGTAAAATACTTCATGGTCAGTTGTTAAGTAGCATAATGCAACATCTGACTGAATGGAATATGCAAGAGTGTGAAAAACACATTGTGTCTTAATGCAAAATAAGTAAAATGTTGATAATTTGAAATTTGTGTGTGTTTTATTTATTTATTTACTTCTTTATTTTTATTTTCCTGAAAGGATTTCATTAGTAAACACTTGTTATGTTTATTCATGCTTATTTGTTGGGCTTTTACATGTACGTGTCTATATTCTTACCAAGTGATGACTCACAGCCTCTTTTTAAATGCATGTATGTACACACGAAGGAATTTCAGCTGTCAGTGTGCTGCTATTTCAGAGTGAACGCTATCCCATCCATTACCTCACTCAAGTACAGAGATGGCCTTAACATGGCCGTGGGAACCAGTACAGGGCATGTAAGTTCTGTGGTAAAATATGTGACATTTTTACCCCCATAACCTGATCAGAAGATGCATTGGTTATTCATATGATGCTAACACTTCTCTTTTATCTGGTATTTTATTCATTTCTTTGATTGGTGTTTTACGCTGTGCTCAAGAATATTTCACTTATACGACGGCGGCCAACATTATGGTGAGAGGAAACTGGGCTGAGTGCAGGGGAAACCCACGACCATCTGTAGGTTGCTGGCAGACCTTCACACATACAGCCAGAAGAGAGGAATCTGGTATTAGATGGATTTGAAACAGCATTGGGGTGAGGCTCCTGAGTCACTATATTAGGCTAGTACGTCAACCACTTCAACCATGGTGACCCCAGTGTGGCTCCTTTTTTTGACGTACCTTTTGTGTTTTTTCATTAAGCATACGTGTACTTGTGTCTCGTCAGCCCTCATCATGTTTTCAGATTCTGCAGTACGACATTCGCTCAGACAAGCCCACTCTAGTGAAGGACCACCAGTATGGACTGCCCATCAAGTCTGTATCGTTCCAGGAGGCGCAGGATTTGGTTCTGTCCATGGATAAGCGAATCCTGAAAATCTGGAACAGGCAGACGGTAACTCACCTATACACTCTTTGTATATCCTTGTGTGTTTTAAGGGATGTGTGAAACATATGGTGTATTTCTAAATGTACAGTTGAGAATGTGGCCTGATGTATGAAAGTACTCCAAAAAATTCCCAACCTTGTTTTTTGGGGGTAAAAATGGCTTTAAACTATAGCTAGGCTAATGCAGAATCCACAAATTAAGTAGTCCTGACCTCAATGATGATAGCTCTCAGAACAACCTCAATGTCAGAATGCTAGGGTGCAAACTTTGCCCCATTTAGCCTGTAAGTTCACTGTTGATGACAGTTGTGAACACTTCTGACATTGTACAGAAAAAATGCATGTTACAGAAGGGTAATTTTAAGACATAAAATATAACCTCAAAATGAGGATTTTACTTTTTGTGTAATTTTCTTCATTCTCTGCATAACAATAATCTTTGTGTAAATGTTTCCTTTCATGTAACCTTTGGCAAGCTTTTACCTTGTTGTGTAAAAAGCAAACCGATCAGAATCCCAGCAAATCTTGTTTAAAAATAGAGCACCAGCTGGTCTGTATCCCTCTCTGCTTCAGCAAGGGTAAGACAGTTTCATTTAATGTAAGCATTCAAAAATTCTGATTTCAAAGAAGGGTGTAAGGTAAACATCATAAAATTCTGTAATTCTGAATAATGAAGAGCTGTAATGTTTCCTGTTCTTTCCTACAGGGTAAAGCCTTCACAGCTGTGGAGCCGGGCACTGCACTCAACGACCTCTGTGTGTTTCACAATACAGGCTTGCTCTTTATGGCTAACGAGGCACCCAAAGTCTTAGCCTATTACATTCCTGTAAGCAGTGTTCATTACCACAAGTGTTTGACTGCTACATGAATAATTCATGATCATCATAGTTATAATGAATGATGTTGTGATATTGAAAGGGAGAGAAGAGTGTGGTATCATCAGTGTTGAAGTGTTTATTTCATTTAGCTTGCATTTGAATATAATGTATAAATGCATTTTCAGAAGGACGTCCTTAAAATGATACTTTTGATGCTAACACTGAAGAGAACAGTTACATATAAACAAGGTATGCAACGGTATTCATAACAAATTATGAAATTGCATTTGTATATGCTAAAGGTAGGACATTGCTTTACATTCCAGGGACTGGGGACAGCTCCGAAATGGTGTGCCTTTCTGGATAATATTACTGAGGAGTTAGAAGAGACGGCATCCTCTATAGGTAATTGCACAGATACACTGACTCCATGGGCAAGTTAGTAATCATGACAGTGAAGTACAACATGAAACCCATGCATACATACACACTAATTCTTAGCATAACCAGATACCTGTACAGGCACCGACTATGGGGCGCACATGATGTGGAAGCGTCTAACAGTGCCTGACAGATAAGGCAGAGTAAATAAGAAACGTTGATGCCTGCTGTGTGCTGTAGGAATTTCACTCTATTCTAATCTTTTGTTTCATTTGTTCAGTTAACATGCAGTGAAATACAAGCATTGTAATTGATATGCATGCGATTCACATTGAACATTTTTTGTATGGTTTTGTGTGGTACCTGCCTTACAGACTCTCTCTCACTCTCTCTTGGCAGTTTATGATGATTACAAATTTGTTACTCGGCGAGAACTGGATGACCTTGGGCTCTCTCACCTGATTGGCTCCAGTCTGTTACGAGCATACATGCATGGTTTTTTCATGGACATGCGTCTTTATAACAAGGTTTGAAAAGTACACTTACAACGGCCTACATGTAACAGCCAGGCCACCTATGAAGTACATGTATTACAAAGTGCAGTGTATTGAAATACTAGGCAAATCTGAAATGCGTATTAAAATCCTGAAGAAATTAAATTACAGAAGCTCTTTGAATCTAGCCATTAATGCCCATAACTGTGGAGGCATCAAGTACACAAATACATGTAGTGTGTGCTTTTTGATTTGATAGAGGAAAAGTTTGCTGTGGCTGAAGGGGTTAGTGTGCTAATGCAGCATTATGACCCAGAAGCTTCTCACCTCTGCAGTCGCTGTAAGTTCGGCTCATGCTTGCTTCCTCTCCGGCTCTGCCTGGTTTTCTCCCACCATAATGCTGACTGCTGTGATAGAAGTGAAATGTTCTTGAGTATGGCACAAAACATCAATCAAATAAATAAGCTTGAATAGAAAATTTCATATAAACATGTATGTAAAAAATGTATGTGTATGTGTTGCAGGACCTTTGCATGGCTTTGTTATTATTGTTGTAGAAATAGGTTTATATTTTACTGTTTGGTTCTTAATAGGCCAAGTCCATAGCTGACCCATTTGCCTATGAGGAATACAGGAAGAGTAAAATAAGAGAGAAGATAGATCATGAAAGAGAGAACCGTGTTAGACGTCAGGTAAGTTTCAGGATGACATAGATTATCATCAGAGTGTTCGCTGTGAGTGCCTCTCCGATCGTACATGGGAAGGATCCTGGCTGCTATCGTGTGAGTGAAATATTCTTGACTACGGCATAAAACACGAATCAAACAAATAAATAAATTAAAGTATTATATATTACAGGATTGATTAGTTGGTTTCTGTATATCCTGAATAACAAGGAGCTCCCTGTTATCATTGTCACTATGTAAGTACTGTATTCATGGCTGATAAGTAGTCACTTTCAGAGGCACCTAAGGGTCCTGAAAAGATTCCTCTGTTGAGAAAAGTTACTCTGATGAGAAATTAATCAAATTTCACAAAAAAAACAACAACATTTATGTGGCTCTATAAAGGGGATGAATCAGTCATCATCACGCAAACTTTGTGACTTGAAAAAAGCTAGATTTTACACACAGTCAGAAATATAGTAATTTTTAACTGCAATGTACCCTGGTGGTTTTTTTTTTTTTTTTTGTTTTTTTTATGGTATATTTTATGTATTTATACTATATCTGTGTGTGTTATTTTTCTGCAGAAACTTCCTCGAGTGAACAGAATGTTGGCAGAGAAGTTGGTGGAGCAAGAAGAGAACCCCTGCCTGAGTAAGAAGGGCAGGAAGGTGAGTGGTCGGGTGTGGAGCAGAGGTTTGGTGTTCGGTATAAATATTTAAAAATGCCTATCATATATCCAGGCCAAGTAAAATTACCAAATTTGGCCATAAAGAAGCAAAGCTTAACTATGTACATGTATCTAAAGTTTAGTATTTTGTTCAATGCTGCTGCCAAGTTTGGTAAGAAATGATCAAAGCATCCCTAGACAAACCTGTTTCTCCTTTGGAGCCATTCTGGATTTTGACACAGGATAGTGAATTTGCACATCGACTGTTAAAGTAATTTTAATGTTCCATACTTGGGAGCTGGTTTATTCTTTACCCTACATGTATGTATGAATTTATGCATTGTACCTGAAGCTTGACATCAGTATTAAAGCTGGTGGTTATTCAAAAGAAAATCAGAAAAGGGAAGTTTAGGATTTGGCTCCAGTTTATCTGATTTCATAATTTGTCTTCAGGAGCCTGTTGGAAGTCTACTGAGGGATGACCGTTTCTCAGCAATGTTCCAAAACCCTGACTTCCAAGTGGACACAGAAAGTGAGGAATACAAGTTGCTGAACCCTGTGGTCTCAAAGCTAGACAAGCAGAGGATGAAGAAACACAAGTTGCCACCTGGTGGCCAACAGTTTGAAGAAGTGGAGGTAACTCTGTTTTATGGCCATTTTTGTAGTACTTGTAAAGTGAATTTACCGGATACATACTTGTACTGGAAACAATATTTACTTCTCACATTTATAAGTGAGGAATTTACAGTTTCCTCTAAAAATCCAGAAGGTAACAACACTTAAATGTAGTTTCCTTGGGGTGAGTGATAGCCAGATATACAAGTATCAGTAATGGTGTATTATATGGATGCGAAACAATTTATTCACACTTTTAATGATCCGGGTTCTTTACAAGCACCAGGATGTGATAAAGAACATGTCACTAAACATCCAGAGTGCTGCTTTTTGCTGATTCCTAGTTTTATATCCTACAGGGCTTTTATATTCTGGCCACTCTCCATCAAAGACTTTGTGGCCCGATAGCTTTAGTTTTTATTCTTTTATCGTGAAATGTTTTTCAGCATCGATCTCGCCCAGGTTAATATTGCTTTTTTTAGACCTCCAGTAATCGCCTCACATGACGAAATAGCATACTGATGATATGCTCAGATTAACTATGACATCGCCTTGAAACTGAGAATAACAGTTATTGTAAGTGTAAGAAATTACAGTGGTCAAACCTGAACTCAGATGAATGAAACATGCACTCAGATGAGTGAAACATGAAGTCAAATGATTAAACATGCACTCAAATGACGAAAACATTAATCTGAAATGATTGAAACATGAACTGTAATGAATGAAACATGAACTCAAATGAGTGAAACATGCACTCAAGACGAATCAAACCTACCAGAAAGTCTGAGTGGTTTTTCACAGGATACTGACCTTCATTTGTCATCTTTTGACCTTGGGATCACAGGATGAAGAAAACAATGGAAATCGAGATGAGGAGGAGGACAGCAGCAGCAATGACGAAGATGAAAGGGCGTGGAAGGCAGAGCTAAAAAAACAGCACCGCCTCCTTAGGACTGAAAAGCGACTGAGGCGTCACCATGACGACGATAGTACCTTGCACAAACCCAAATTCTACGAAATCAAGGAAGGGGCAGAATTTAAGAGTTTGAAAGATAAAAGTAAACAGTCAAAAGTATTCAAGTGAGTACAAAGGCCTTGAATACCCTAATATTTCAACTGTTTGGGACATCTGGTCTGCCCTTTTAGCCGAAGTATGTGTAATTGTAACTTGAATACAGTTACAGTTTCTCTTTTCGCACATGGTTAGTTCATCTAATGAACACCTTGACAATATTTTTACTTTCCCGAAAAGAAAATGGGAGAGCAATGTATTTTTTTTCTTTCAGCAGTGCTAATATCCATCCCCCAAATTAGAGTTTGTTCTCAACTTTTATGTACATAAATCTGTGATAAATGTTGTTCATGGGTTGTATTGTTGGCACACTGGTGTATTGCATGGAATGTTAAAATAACTGGTAGATGTATCACAGTCTTCGTGGATACAGGAACCAATTTTCAGGCAAGAGACTTGAGGGTAGACCTGTTTAGACGTCATCACTACCACATTCATATGGGAGAAGTGTCATACATCTAGATGTAACTCCTGTGAGGGATGCAGAGGTCTCCATGGCAAATGGAGATGGCATGCCAGTGAAGCGTTATGACCCAAGAGCCTCTCACCAATGCAGTCGTCATGAGTTCAAGTCCAACTAATGCTGACTTCCTCTTCAGTCGTCCATTTGGGAAGGTTTGCCAGCAACCTGCATATGGTTGTGGGTTCGTCCTCCCTCCACATAAAGCTAACCACTGTGAAATGAGTGAAATATTTTCGAGTACAGCATAAAACACAAATTTGAGGGGTGCACTCATTATTGCAGGGGACCTCCGTGGCTCACTTGGTTAGCACGCTAGCGCAGCGCAATGACCTAGAAGCCTCCCACCAATGCGGTCGCTGTGAGGCCAAGTCCAGCTCAAGCTGGCTTCCTCTCTGGTTGTACGTGGGAAGGTCTGCCAGCAGATGGCAGTGGGTTTCCCCCGGGTTCTGCCCGGTTTCCTCCAACCATAATGCTGGCCGCTTTTGTAAAATGAAATATTCTTGAGTACAGCATAAAAGCCCTGTCAAATAAATCATTATTACATATATAAATGTCTTTCAGATCTTCATTGACCTTGAATTACCTTGATTGATTGTGGAACAGAAAAAACACTGCATTTTAGCATATTTGCCTTTGAAAATAATTATACATGCAGCTGTATTGTGCATGGCTACAGCTTTGTGAGTCTTCCAGCTTATTCAAGGTGTAGCCAACCCCTAAGCAAACAGTTTTGATGATGGAGTGAAATACATAAAAGTAAAGCCATAAGGTCTGCCATCAACCTCTGGTTGTACGTGGGAAGGTCTGCCAGCAGATGGCAGTGGGTTTCCCCCGGGTTCTGCCCGGTTTCCTCCAACCATAATGCTGGCCGCTTTTGTAAAATGAAATATTCTTGAGTACAGCATAAAAGCCCTGTCAAATAAATCATTATTACATATATAAATGTCTTTCAGATCTTCATTGACCTTGAATTACCTTGATTGATTGTGGAACAGAAAAAACACTGCATTTTAGCATATTTGCCTTTGAAAATAATTATACATGCAGCTGTATTGTGCATGGCTACAGCTTTGTGAGACTTCCAGCTTATTCAAGGTGTAGCCAACCCCTAAGCAAACAGTTTTGATGATGGAGTGAAATACATAAAAGTAAAGCCATAAGGTCTGCCATCAACCTCTGGATGGTCATGGGTTTCCCCTAGTTTCCTCCTACGATAATTCTGGCCCTCATGCTAGAAGTGGAATATTCTTCAGTATGGCATAAACTTAAATAAGTAAAGAAAAGTGAAGACGTGTGTGAAATAGATTAATCTACATCCACCACATCTGGAACCAAAAGTTTGGGGCTTATATGTAAATATCTGGGCCTTGCTCAGAGGTCTGATATTGGCACTGAAATAGCTCTTTAATCATCTGAGCCAATGACTGCTCTGACTGTTTGCATTGTATGTGCACAGGAAGAGTTTAGCTGAGCGATTGGAGGTTGAAGTGGACCAATCAGAAGTCAGACAGGCTGGTAACTCCCTCGGCAACAAGGAACTCACGTTCTCACTGAAGAAGGTAATTACATGCAAGCCCAGGTTGTCTTTCAGACTTGGTTAGCATTTGGCAGACCATCTTTGCCTATTAGCTAAAGGAATGTCCTAAGTTTTGTAGGAGAAACCTCTACCAAAGTGTGCTCATTGTATGGTTTTGTATTCCAAACACCCAACATACAGTCAACTTTGTCTTCCATCAATATAATGTGCATACCTTACAAGGTGAAAGTTTGTCAATCATCCAACATACAGATAACTTTGTCTTCTACAGATATATTGTGCATACCTTACAAGGAGAAAGTTTGTCAGCAACTTGCCAAGGGTTGGTGGTTTATGAAGGGCATTAAAAACAATCAAGTAAAATAAATGAATACAGCATGTTACCGCAAGGCCACTGTCGTATGAAAAACCAGCCTCACAGGCTTGTGTTCTATTCCAGCCCAAGACGGAGAGTCGGCGTCAGTTACTGAGCAAACAGCACCATGCGGAGAGAAGGAAGATCCGCAGGTCTGCTGCTGATATATCCAAGGGCTTCAAAAGCAAACCCAAGTTCTGGATGGGCAAGAGGGTGCAGTGAAGGTGAAAGGTCCAGGTGAGGCAGCTGCTGCCTTTCGTCATGTTTGGGTGCAAACAAGGTTGAAAGTGTGTACATGTACCCCTTCATATGGACAACATATAACACAAACGGGTGGCAGTGGATACACAGCTGGGTGGCAGTAGGTACTGTACACAACTGGAAACCCCTTACAAAATCATATTTGTATATAAACCACTCTCTGTATTGAACCAGTTTGTACAGGTCAAATAATTTATGTTTTTTCATATACAGAGGCAGTGTTTAGGGCCATTATTTTGTACAGGTGAGGGAGTTCAAGCCATTTTCTGTACAGGACAAATGGTTGGAGCCATCATGTGTACGGGTCAAATGGTTGGAACTGGCTGGTGTACAGGTTAAATGGGTGAGCCATCTTATGTTAAGGTCACATGATTTTGAGCCATCTTGTTAACAGTTGAAATAGTTGTAGTTATCTTGTGTACAGGTCAAATGGGTGGAGCCGTCTTGTGTACAGTTCAAATGGGTGGAGCCGTCTTGTGTAGAGTTTAAATGGGTGGAGCCACCTTGTGTACAGGTCAAATGGGTGGAGCCGTCTTGTATACAGGTCAAATATGTGGAGTTATAAAAGCCACTAATGCAGGTGTTGTGTTTAAGTTTATTAGTTGAGCCACAAGCCTTTCTGTTGAGTGTTTTGAGTTTGTTGTTAAGGCAACAGTAGAACTATAAATATACATTAGTACACACACAGTACTTATGTACTTATCAGTACACAGTGCTTAGTCAGTCTCTGAAGTTCACACCAAAGACATCTGCATGTAGAATCGGAATAGATGGTTTAATTCCTGGATGGTGCACTTTTTTTTTGCTTTGTGTATGAAAAGTTTTCAAACTAAGGATGTACATTCAGTTATATGCCATAGATGTACATAGAAGACAGTAAAAAATGTTAATCTTGACTGAAGTCACAAGTCAAACTGTGTGAACCCTTTTTATTCTCAGCAACCTTGACCTCTTTTTTTTCAAGGTCATTTTTGAAGCTCTGATTAACATGTGCCAGTCAGTGAGTCAGTGCTCACAGGCATGGGGTCATTTTCATGAAGTGTTCATCTGGGCTCATACTTAGTAATAAGTAGCCTTTTGCTTCATGTAAGTGAAATTCGTATATCTGTAACATATGTTGTCATAGTAGTTGAGGATACATGGAATATATGGTTTTTCTTTCTTAACACACACAGTTGAAGATGTGAAAAATTCTCAGCCTTCATTTTGGAGTGGAGAACCCAGTAACAGTAATCTTTTTACATGTATCCTGTAAGGGCTTACTTATCTAAGTGCTCCTTCACAACTGTTGTCCATTTCATTCATATGTTACACTATGTACCATGCAGATACAAAGTTCACCTCACAATGGAAAGCTGAAATACAATACCAAATACTGAAAATACATTGGTTTGAAATTTATTTATGCTAATTGTGCATAAGCATGAAGTAAGTTAGCCCTAGCGGGCTTTCCCCATAGATTATTATCTATAGAGGCTAAAGCCCTAGATCCTTCCTACTGCCTGCAGCCATGTTTTATCAACACACTTTGCTGTCCCTCTCAGTTTGATGTTTGCATCAATGAAACATTTATTTTTGTGGACTCACTTGTCTAAGCTGTTCATTGTTCTGTGTTGTCCAGTCGCACAGCCTTTAGTAAATGCATATATATATATATTATATGCATGGTATAAATCTCCTCAACAGTAGATCCATTTCCTTATGGTTACAAAATCATCTGGTTGTAATTTGGTAAAAAAGCAATATTCTGACCAGCAGCTCAAGAAGCTGAAATCTTGCTACTGCAGACAGTTGAAAAATAAATGATTGTACATCTGGCCTTTGCACCCTCAGTTGCCATAAATAAATCCAGCTAAAGTCTTTTTGAGAGTTGGTTAGCCCATGAATTCATCATGTAATAAACAAGATGAGGAAATAATGTCAAAAACTATTTCTCTTATTGAAGTCATCAGAAAACTTTTTGTTTGATCTTGTTGTAACCTAAATCCTCAACCCAGATGAAAAATTAAGTTAAATTGTTATTTTGTGGCTTATATTGCTTTTTGCCTGAATTGTGACATGCAAAGCCTTCATTTTCTGTCTAGTCTGAAGCAGCATAGTTAATGTATACAAGCTTATATGGTTTCATCTCTTCTTTTCAATTCCACTGCAAGTTATAGTGGACAATAGTTGGTTCATTTAAGAAAATAATCAATATTGAAAGACAGTCCTAGAAATTGACGGATCTAAGACTAATGAGTCATTTTCTGAACACTTAGAGCAAAACCTGGCAGGGACATATCCAAGGGTATTTTGATAGTGTTCACGGGTTTTGGGGCCCAAATCCTTATCCCTGGAAAATTTTTAACGATTTGAAATTTGTGACAAAGCCTTTTGCTTTTTTTATATAAGGTATACATTGTAAGCAACATACTTGTGTATCAGAATGAAGTAAAACATATTGAAAAGATACACTTGTTGGATTTATTCATGAAATGCACCCAAATAATGACAAAACAGGCTCCCCCTAAAAATTCCTGGATAAGTCCCTCCCTGGCCATCTCCAGCCTTATTATCTGCATTGCACAGCGTGTTTACCAAAGACTGATCCCGATCTGGGGATCCAGGTTTAAGCAAGATAAAGCTGTGAGGACAAATACAATAAGTCAGAAGGTCACCAGGAACCTAAATTCTTGGTTTTCCTCCCCCTGACCCTGGCACAGCCGTCACAAATGAAATAATCTTAAGGAGGACATTGACAACAGATCAGTAAATATAAATATAGCGTGGTAGGCTTGATCTGACCAAAAAGCCATTAAGCTCATTCTGGTGTATGCTTATCTGAGTGTGAAAGAGGGTGTTTATGTATTTTAAAATAAAATACACTCAAACTGTGAATTTACACATAAAGTCAGATTTCATTACACATTTGATTCATTAGGGGTAGGCAGCTCTGCATTATGGTGAGAGGAAACCCAAGCCCATCCGCAGGTTGCTGGCAGAACTTCCCACATAGGGCCGGAGAGGAAGCCAGCATGAACTGGACTCGAATATGCAGTGCCACATTGGTGACAGGTTCCCGGGTCATTTCACTGTTTTAGCGCATTAACCCCTTGGCCAATCTGTAAAATTTGCCGGATATGACAATAATATTTGTTGTGTGTTGGGCAATTGGATCAATCTGACTTCGAGCTAGGCAAAAATGCTGTACTGACATCAGTTAAGAGCATTTGAAAGTTTGGCCTTCTTTGTCACTGTACGTCAACAATTGGCTATGCCTTGTGTTCTTGCATGGTGTCACACTGTTGGGCAAAAATGGAAATGATGAACAACTGTCCATATTATCCTCAGAAACAATTGCTGCTTTAACAGACCACATTTTTTATGATTCGGGAAAGAAATCTCAACCTGTATCATGTTGACACTATTTTTAAAACTGATGTAATTCTTAAATGGGGATGCTGAAGCAGAGAGCCTGAACCAAGCAGAGAGCCTGAACCAAGCAGAGTGCTTAATACACATCTAAGATGGAACTTTCACACAATGTACACTGCACTGGAAAGTTTGATCGTTACTTGAATGAGTTTATTCTTAAAGTCATACTTCTTTCACACAGCAAACTACATCTCATGGAAATACTAATTATAAAATGCAGAAGAAATTGCATGAAAATGCATTAAAAATGACATTTGTATACAGATATATAGATATATGTATGTATTTATTTACTTACTTGATCGTTGCTTGCCATCATACTCAGTAATTTTCACTTACAAGAAGATTGTCATTTTTAGAGGGGGCCTCTGTGGCTCGGTTAGCGCGCTAGCGCTGTAGAATGATCCAGAAGCCTCCCATCAAAGTGGTCACCATGTCCACATGTCATGTGTCTCCTGAGTTCACGCAGACTAAAGCGAGACAAGGGGGTACTCACACAAGCTAACACGGTGAAAGACGTGGTTTTAAGTTCATAGAAAAGGCTGACTATGCAACTACGGTAAAATCCCATCTTTTGCCATGTTAGCTTGCGTGAGTATCTTGTGTCGCATCAGCGCAGCATAATTGGCCTCTCAACAATGCGGTCGATATGAGTTCAAGTCCAGCTCATGCTGGCTCCGTACGTGGGAAGGTCTGCCAACAGTCTGCGGATGGTCGTGGGTTTCCTCCCACCTTAATGCTGGCCACTGTCGTATAAGTGAAATACTAGTACAGTGTAAAACATCAATCAAATAAATAAATAAATCATTTTTTGAGTAATGGAAACCTTTGGCAAGTAATTGACAAACTTTTCGCACCAAAAGATAAGTGGTCTTAAATGACCGTTACACTTTTCAAATAGCCACCTGAGTGCCCTCCACTGTTTCTTACTGCTGGCAGAGACTTCCACGTATAACTGGAGAGGGAGCCAGGATAAGCTGGATGAAAACACAGTCACAGTATTGGGCGAGAGGCTGCCCGAGAGCACTAATCACAGAGACCTCTCTGATTCATCAAAGTGGCATCTGAGGTGAATCAATCAAGAGTTTTTTAAATCATAACAAAAATGAGCGTAAAATTTCCAGTTTCTCTCTGTGTTTTTGGGAGGTTTTACAGTAACTACTTTTTGTGACAATCATGGGGATAGTTTTCCCACTGAGGCAGACTTTGTTAACCAGTGCTTCCAATCCCCAATCTGACAACGACGCTGTATTCTTGTTTACACCTGCAGAAGACGTGCTTCCGTAACGTGCAACAAAAGTCGCCATGACGAACCCAGTCATAAAGGCATCAAAGCCAGCTCGATGGCCTTTGTTACAGTTTGTATAAGCTGCCTGAGGCTGAGACCGATCTTCGTCTCCTGCTGAAGGACCTTTCGTTTCATCCAAAATGTCCCCATCATCAGTTTCTTTTGCATCACCACTGTGTTGACCTGAATCTCCATTAGTGCTGTTTGGCCCATGTGTTTTGTCCCCGCAGAAAGTTTTCTGCTGTTTGCACGGTGAACCATCATCTTCACCTCTCCTCTGATCTTCTCTACCTTCGATGGAGCTGTCGGTAACATGTGTACATTTGTGAGAGGTGTCTACATGAGACTCTGCCCCTTCGGCTCTCTGGTCGTCTTCAACATGCCGCTTACGTTTGCGATTTTTTCGCCTCTTCTTGCTCACCACATCTTCACAGTCCAGAATGAGGTCTATGTCGTGAGATTTGGTGCATTCTCGTCGTCTGATACACCATCCGTGTGACTGAAGAGAAAGGATTCAGTGTCAAATCTAAAGAATTCAAGTAATAATGGTCATTACATGGGACAGAGGAGAAACTTTTTACAGCAAGAGCAGGAGTGAAGTACAAATGAAGGCTACTAAAGAGGATTACTGGTGTGCAAGTACATTATATTTCTCCACAAATTTATACATGTAAATCATCTGCAAAATGAGGAAACAAAGTGATACAACTTGCTCATAAATCAGTACACAGTGGCACTGGGCACCATGATGTGGTGCTCAAAGCCACAGAGAAGATAATCTTTTACGTCCAAATAATGGCACGAAAATGCACTTTCTCTTTTACCTTTTCTTGGCTGAGAATAAGCAGAGACAAGTGCAAATCAACAACAGCTGCAACAACTGCGCATCATAACAAATTAATGCATAAAGTTCTAACACAAACGTCATACTGATAAAACTGATGAACAAAATCAAAAAATCAAACGTTCTTAAGTATATTTTTAAGTATATAACTGAAATTACTGTATTTCAGCTAAAGTGATGTATCATTTTAAGGCAGTGCAGTTTTCAAAGTGAATTTTTGGGGGCCAAACTTCAGGGGAAACAGAATTATTCTGGAGAATGAATGATAAATCTAACTCACAGCAAAGTTATCACAGACCAGTCCCCTCATGACCTTGAGAATCTCTGTGTGGGGCAAAGGTCGACTGAGGTCTGGGACAGTACAGCTTCGATAGGTGATGGAGCTCTGCTGGGCTGGATACTGGGGAAAGGTCACGGCCACGTGCAAGTTGCCACCATCTGCTGCATTTTGTCTCAAACTGAACAAAACATGACAAGTAACTATGTAACTAAATGTATACAAATGTCTGGTCTCGTGTTGGAAGTTTGCTTATCACAGACAGTCTAACTCAGATTAAGGTGTACAACTGCAATATGAGTAAGTTTTTTAATGATCTTATTGGCTTGTTCATTCTGATATATGTAAACATACATGTACATCAGTATATTTATTTATTTATTTGATTGGTGTTTTACGCCATACTTGATAACAGTTCACTTATACAACGGCAGCCAGCATGGTGGGGGGGAGGGGAACCGGGCAGAGCCCAGGGGAAACCCACAACCATCCGCAGGTTCCTGGCGGACCTTCCCATGTAGGATCAGAGACTCACATATATGTACAATGCACATCTATATTATATCAAAAAATTCCATGAAATTATAAGTGATTAAATCTACACAGAACCAAGGACATAATTTACCTTTTGTGGAAAACATAATCCAGATAGGAAGCAGGAAAATGGGCAACAAACTCAGAAATGTACTTGGTGTCGTAAACTCCTGCTTCGAATATCTCAGAAATGTCTGAGAGGAATGTACCAAGCGAAGCTGGAAGTGTGGCGTAGAGATTCTCGTACAGAAAGCCAAGGTCAACGAAGGCGTTGTGGAACACCACAGGGACTTTACTGAGGATGATATGTGTGAAGAGACTTCGTATTCCAGGTTTATCCAGGTTTAACTTGGTCTGAAAGAAAAGACCACAGTGACTTTACTGAAGATGAACTCTGTAAAAGAGGCTTTTGTATTCCAGGTTTATCCAGGCTTAATTTGATCTGAAACAAAAACAAAACAGAGACTTAACTGAGGGTAAACTGTGCAAAAGAGACTGTGTTTTCTAGTTTTATCCATGCTTCATTTGATCTGAAGGAAAAGGCCACGGGGACTTCATCGAGAATGAACTGGGTAATTAGACTTCATATTTCAGGCTTAACCAGGCTTAATTTGGTCTGACAGAAAACACCACAGGGACTTTACTGAAGATGATGACTGTATGAGTAAAGAGACTTTATATTCCAGGTTATCCAGGCTTAATCTGGTCTGAAAGAAGAGATCACAGGGACTACATCAAGGATTAAATGAGAAAAGAGGCTTCATATTCCAAAATTATCCAGGCTTATTCATGTTAGTTGAGGACCACTTGTCTTTCCAACAACATTGTACATATATGCATATTTTTACATCACATGCGCAAAAGTTCTTCAGCAACCTACCAAACATCACTCTAGTTTTCTCCACACATAAAAACTGAGAGCCACTGTATAAGTGAAAAGAAAGACTGCCAGCAACCTGCGGATGGTCGTGGATTTCCCTGCACTCTGCCTGGTTTCCTCCCATCGTAATGCTGGTCGCCGTTGTTTTAGTGAAATATTCAGCATGAGTACAGCATAAAATACCAATCAAATAAATAAATAAATAAATAAGTACAAGTGAAAACTTCTTGAGCACGGCATTATGCAATAACGAAATAAGTAAATAAATAATTTTATCAAAATAACTGTGATGTGGATCACAAACAATACAATATCCATCAATCTTTTTGTTCAGTAGATGAACAAATGACATGTCAACTGTTAACCCACAACTTACCCTGTCCTCGCCCTTCTCATATGGAATGCCCTGGGAATACTGTTTGTTGAAGTCAAATCCATGGTCCACCAGGAATCTCAGGGCTTCTGCTTCCACCACATAGTCTTGCTGACACAGTACAGAGATGTTAAATGTCTGAACCATGTACTTCATTGCTGGGTGGCATTGAGGCTGGTCTCTGTTAGTGCATGACTTGTCTCCCTTGCTGTTGATGCTCTCTTGCGTAGAAGGTAAAAACTTGTAGGTTGATATCCCCAAGGAAACAATGGCCCTAGTGTTGGCAATGTGACTAATGGCTTTGTATCTTTCCTCAACACACCTGCAAATCAATCAGACACCGACATGGAAATACTGTAAATGACCTAAAATTTTGTCAGATAAAGTGCATTTTCAGATAAATGTAATAAAATATCACTCTGCCCAAGTGCTGAAACTTATCACTCTAACTTCCTTTCTAAAATATATAGAACTTTCAGAATCAGTAAAAATGGGCAATTTGGTCATGGACGAAATTTTAGGTCATTTTGGGTAATGGAATAATGATAGATGTATGGTGAAAAGAATTCCAGATAACAAAACTGAAAAGTGCTATTAAAAAGCATTATACTTTGGTATAAGAAGTACAAAGACAATTTCTTTTCCTCAATTTTTTACAAACAAGATAAGTGGATCAAATTATTCTCTGGAACTGACATTACAATGTAATGCCTGCAAAAGTGAAAAAGATCACTGTTCAGAGGTACATGCTAAATCTTCTACTATACACTCAAAGGTACTTGATAACTTGATAACACATTAGCAGCATTCAATTTTTTTTTCAGAATTTTTGGAGTTAAATACATTTCTATTTTCTAAAATTAAAAATACTCAGCAGGTGCATATTTATTCCCATCATTTTTGTTATATCATAGATATATTATTCAGTGAAGTAAACTGAAAAATGGAAGCAGGACAGATTACCTTTAAGTAAAGTCACATGGACATGATGACTGTTTTAATGTAAAGTCAAAGGTACATGACGACTGTTGTAATGTAAAGTCACAGTTACAAGATGACTGTTGTAATGCAAGGTCACAAGTACATGATGGCTGTTGTAATGTGAAGTCAAAGGTACATGATGACTGTTGTAATGTGAAGTTACAGGTATATGACGACTTGTAATGTGAAGTTACAGGTATATGACGATTGTTGTAATGTGAAGTCAAAGGTCCATGATGACTGTTGTAATGTGAAGTCAAAGGTACATGATGACTGTTGTAATGTGAAGTCAAAAGTACATGATGGCTGTTGTAATGTGAAGTCAAAGGTACATGACGACTGTTGTAATGTGAAATTACAGGTATATGACGATTGTTGTAATGTGAAGTCAAAGGTACATGAGGACTGTTGTAATGTGAAATTACAGTTACAAGATGACTGTTGTAATGCAAGGTCACAAGTACATGATGGCTGTTGTAATGTGAAGTCAAAGGTACATGATGACTGTTGTAATGTGAAGTCACAGGTACATGATGATTGTTGTAATGTAAAGTCACTTTTACATGATGACTGTTGTAATGTAAAGTCACAAGTACATGACAATTGTTGTAATGTGAAGTCACAGGTACATGATGACTTTTGTGATGTAAAGTCACGGGTACAAGATGACTTTGTAACGTAAAGTCACAGGTACATGATGACTGTTGTAAAGTCACACAATGGAGAAATGAAAAAAAGATACTGAAATTCTGATATAGGCCTACTCACTTTGAATTTAGCCATTTTCTGTCTCCCAGTCCACTCAGTTCCTATGTGTGAAGAGAAAAGAGAAAATGTGGTCAACATATAGGACTGAAGAATTAATAACACCTGGAAACTTATTCTAAATGAACTAAAATTTCACCACTGAAAAAGTGCGTGTTAGAGGAAAATTATCATTGTTTAGAATTATGTCTGGTGGTGAAACTTCATTTTTTCTAGTACACCATTATCCTAAAGCACGTTTCTAAAATTAATAGAACTCTCAAAATCAGGAATATGAGACGTTCAGTCATGGGAGAAATTTTAGGTCATTTCGAGTAACCTTTGTGAGTGGTTGAATTCTGGCCAGGGTAGTATTATTCTGATAAATCTGTAAACAGCTCTCAGTTACACTGGTTAGTTGTCTGTTTTGCGTTTTCAAAAGATTTCCAGAAAGCACAATTCTCTTCCTGACATTACAGAGGAAGTCAAAGGTTGTGAACATATGGTTCTAAGAGCCTTCCTCCAATCAGGAAGTTTGTTCAGGTCTAGGATACTGTTATCATGTATCAATGTGCCTGCGATCTGAAATCTTCTGAAACACTTTTGCAGTATTCTTGGAAACATTTTACAATATTTTCAAATACATGTACACAAATTGGACGTTAGTTTATCTGAGCAATTTACATGTATCACGAGATAAAACAAACACATACACAGAATTAAATCAAATTAAAGAAGTTAGGGAACTCAGGTAACATAAATCTACATGCAAAATTTGGAACATCACTTAAGCATCTACACATAATATGTTATTCTCTTATGGATTTTAGACTCCATTCGAAACTTGCTTTGTGATACCTGTCCCTTTAATACCACCAATGAATATCTGCGTGAAAAAATCTTCACCATCATGACTGGTATAAAACCAGTCCATTACTAAATAAATGTATTACTGAAGCAAGCAAAACAACTTTATTGTGTTCTGTTATGATTGCAATTCACAGTTTTACAACAGTGACATACCGTATCCAAGGCAACAAAGGTAGCTGACTTAACAGCCAGCATTAAGGAAGGCCAGACCTCAGTCAAGTTCTCGCTGTTGACATCTACCACAGGGACCCTCATGGTGAACTATCTCGACATGACCAGCCCTGGGGATATTTCATTGTTGAAAAAAAAAATGCGACACTTGAGAATTTAGCACTTATATGATGGCAGTCAGTTTTACTGCATGGTGGCGGAAACCAGAGTGCCCAGTACAAACCATGAACCTTTGGCAAGAAACTGATAAACTTTTCCATGTAGGTGTACAGATATGCTAAACTGCATCTGTGCAAACAGTCATACCAGTGTTGACTGCTGCTATTGTCACCAAGGGTTACTGTCATGCAGGTTTATCTTTGACCAGACATGTCACATGTGACTACAGTTACATATCACACCATTTATTCCAACAAGGGGCCATAAATAAATCATACGTGGTGATGTCTTCAAAAATTTAAATTCTAAAGTGATATATGAGGTATACATGTGTAATTGCATCCTTTGAAGTGTTGTTACCAGCAGGCCAAAGAATGAGGAGATGCTCTTCAGATACTGTGTGCGTAACAACATGAGTAGGGTATATACCATCCCATCACATCATTTCGTGGCATGCACAAAATCGTGGCAATCGTTCAAAATGCAAGGTTTTTGAGCACAAGCTCTGTTAAACTCCGTCTATAACAGATTTTTTTTTAACTGTGCAGACGCCTCTCAATATCGGTTAGCGATCTATCTGTGCAGTTTTAACTTTTATTCTTAACACTGATACATTCTCTATTCTAGTGCACAAAATCTTAATACCACAAAAAACTATGACACGATGTTATATTTGAAAATCATCAGATAGATCGCCCTATTCACTGTTTTTACCAACGACGAGAATTCAGTAAAACCACTTAACTGTGGGGAAAAAATGACGTCTAAAATCACATGGAAAGTAATATGTGAATACAAATGTGGTCTGTACAACTCCCGAACCCTATGCTATATTGTGAATCGGTCAAAGACGTCTCACCGCTGATAGCTCGGAATGTATACTGTGACGATGTTGTTGTTGTTCTCTGTATCGAGCTCCTGTGCTTAACATGCAGCATTCACTTAAGGTTTCTTGACCTATGTTGAAACACAGACAGAATGACACATAATCAGGCGCCTATCGCCTATTTTAAGTTTTCCAAATCATCCTAACCTTACTCTGTTAATACTTCAACCTCCGAAGATGCTGTTGGCTGTTGTCGTTCACGTCTTGAAATACCGACCCATGTTGACGCAGCTCTCCTTCGCAGGGGCATTCATCAGGTCTAACATGTCAAAATTTTAAACTAGTGAAAAAGCGCGGCGGACTTGCGCCACAACTTGGACATCAGCAGGAATAAACCTGTACAAGCAGACAGAAGGCAAAATGACTGATTGGCAAAAAGAAAGAAAAAAACTGTCTTCTCCTCCCCCTCCCCTCCCATTTCTTTAGCTGACCTGGATGTCTATCTGTCTGCCTGTCCGTCGGGTAGTGAACAGTCTGTACCGATAAAGGGTTTTTCCCCTGAATCAAGTAAATACACAAATAACTTCCGCCGTAGACAAACTATAGCCTGGATGTCACAAGGAGGCCTGCTTATGGCCAACGAAGTGACGTATCAGAATTAAATAGGCTACCGGTAAGCCTACTAAAAACTTAATGTATAGCAAAATAGTAATGAATTACGTCGATGAAATTAGATTCCTTGTTTCCCTTCATAATTTTATTAGAAGACTGGTCCGGTGGACGGAACAATTTTGAGCATTCACTGTAATTATTCGGCTACATTATGTGATAATCTCATCTTTTGTGTTAACGTCTGGCAAAAAAATGAAACCACGAGTTCCAATGCAGGGGCAAAATGATGTGCAGCCACTGGCAGTAACGATGAAGGAATCAGTGACAGTCGCCCGAGGAACTTTTTGGTAGCTAAAATAGTTAGGCTATAATTGCCATTTGTATTTGGAAAGCTTTAATTACCGTAAACCATCAACGATTAAATTAGTCCAGCTAGATGGACTCAGTGTGTTATTATGAAACTCTGGCATTCATTGCAATAGTAAGTGGGCCTACATCACTCGAACTCAACAAATTCGCTGCAGTTTTCGAAATCGAAGTCGATGGCAGTGCTCCCAGCAAGGTACGCGCTCGTCTTGCGCAAATTTTACTCGTAAGTAAAAACGGAAATTCTTTTTATGTCTTGCTGAATTGTATTGTGAAGATTGAAGCTGTGCCTACAGAAGACATTGAAAACACCAAAGGTTTTATGGCGTTTTCGAAGTCAGATACATTTCAGGAACAAGCGTAGGTTAGGCCTACGTCACTTTTCAAACTGGCGTCAACGTTGAAGGATTTGTTTACCTGGCTAAGACATTTAATGTGACCACAAGACGAGTTAGTCAGTTTCACCGATAAGGATAGCGCATTAAGAAGATAGCATTCGACATTCAACAGGAAAATGACTCAGAAATAGACAAAACAGATGAGATGAAATGCCATTTGTAAACACGTAGAAAAAGTGTAGGGGGGGGGAGGTAAGTAGGATGTTCGACTATCAGAGCAAATGCAGGGGTGCCCTATTGGCCCAGGAAGAAGGCTAAGCAAATCGCCGCCAATAGGTTGTTAGTAAAGGCAGTAAATTACAAAGTACACTGGGTCGTACTTAAATAGGTATTTCAAGGTGGATTTAGTCTCAGTTGATCAAAAAGTGGTAATACTGTCCCTGCCCAATAGGCAAGGGTCCACGGGCCGCCTAGGCCCCCGGAAGCTCTACCTTTTTAGGTAGCCTGCAATAAATTTTAGGCGATGTTGGCAAGTAAAATTACGGCTAATAACTGCAACTTCATTAAGGCGATTTAAGGTGGATTTAGCCTAACAAGATTTACCTTTTACATGTAGGACAATATAAATAGCTAAGCGGGTTCAATAAATAAACCAGTTTAGATATTCGCTGGTTCGAATCCATTGGCACTGGCTTTGAGTGAACTACCTGAACTTTAGGCCCACATAGACATGCATTTATCTTAAAGCATAAAACTTAATGATTTTATTTCTCCACTGTTCAAGTTTATTATCTCTTAAGATATTTTTGATCACCGTTCCATACATCTCTGGGGAAGTGGAACGTCGTGGAAGGTAAGATGACTTAAGCAGAGGAAATACTCTAAGTGTCCAACAGGCGAGGAAGCTTTTTGAACAGCAGATGTTAAAGCCGTTTGGGACAACTAAAGTTGGAATAAACTAACCTTTCCGGGGAATGTCATATAATTTGAGAGTGCTGAAGCAGTGGAACTATTGTCGAGGGCAAGTAGGCAAGGGTTCAAAGGCCCGGAAGCCCTGGCTGGTATATAGTCGGAGACTCGTTTTGGACGATATTTTGGAAAAAAAATAAAAAAAAAATAAAAAAAAAAAAAAAATAAAAAAATTGCGTATTTTCTCTTTTCAGAGGAAGATCATATGATTTTAACATGGTTTTAAAGGTTCAATTATACTGTATCCAAGTGCAATAAGCGAGGGTACAGGGTCCGCCTAGGGCCAGGTAGCTCTGGCCTTTGCAGCCAGCCGGAGAAAAGTTTCGTGCAATTTCTACATGTTATGTTGGTGAACGGGGATAAAGGTATTAACCTATGTCCTACCCATATAAATTTTATCCTTTTCGTGCACATATAAGCTGAAATAATTTTACACTGGCCTCAAAAAGTGTGTGTGGGGAGGGGGTAAAAATATACTTTGTCTCTTCCCCTTTAAAAAGTGGAAAAAGTTCGTACCCCTTTGCATTTTGTCCATCGACTGCAGGTTCGGAAATCTGAGGTGATGTTGTTGTTCGGGCGATTGCGACGAATGTCAGACTTGTAAGATAACACACCCCTGGCCTGGTGATTAGAGGGTCAGCCTCTGGTTCCGGAGGCCCGCGATCAATTCTGGGTCTGAACATACCAAAGACTTTAAATCTGGTACTTCGTGCTACCTCACTCAGCGCTCAGCAATGAGAGGTTAGAGCAAGAAAACAGGACTGGTCGACCTGGTGCCTGGTTGGGGTGTCATATCGGGTGTCTTCGGCATGATGTTCCAGAGGCGGCATCACTTTGGCGGCATGAATTCGCCCTGCCACAAGAAGACACAGTATATATACATTCTAAGGACTCCTCTTCGTCCTATGACGGAAAAATTGTTAAGTACATGTATAACGTAAAAGCCCGAGCATGCATGTACACATGCTTATGTACAGGTACATGTACAGGTCTCGATCTTAGAGATCTAACTCTCTTCATCTAGCCTCCCCACCCGTAGTCAACCAGCAACCTGTGGATGGTGACCTGCCCGGTTTCTTCCCATCATAATGCTGGCGGCCGTCGTATAAGTGAAATATTCTGGGTTACGGCGTAAAACAAAAATCACATGAATAAACCAAATAAATCTCCACCCATAAAACAGACCTCCATGGTGTAACTGGAAAATACGGGAGTAGGCCTCTAAGGTTAAATATCAATCGCTAAATAAATATCTTCGCTGCGTTGCTCGAAGGAGATAGAGTTACCATACTCGGCTGCAACCATATTCTCGGTGTGTTGACACATAAGCTATACTGTGACAATTATGTTTACGCAACGTTTGCATTTGAACGACTTCATTTGTTTGGTATTGGTGAAATTTGTTTATCTCGTAAGACTGCAGATTAAATGTATAACTGAGCTCGGGCAAGTTTACAGTTTATAGACGAAACAACCCTAAAAAGTCCGTTGTCTGAGGGTGACGGATTGCATTTTCGTCAATCTGATGGATTAATTCATTTTGGATTACGGATTAATCTGTCGTCACGAGTAAATTCATTCGTTACTTTCGTGGAACGCATTCTTCCGTTAGATTAACAAAAATGCAATCCGTGCCATCCCTCAAATAACAGGTTTAACGGATATTTTTTTGAAGGAGTGATGACAACATAGCCTAAGCAAACCCTCTTACTCATTTTTTGCTATTTATATGTCCTAGACGAGACAAAACTTCCCGGTCTTTTGACAGACGTCTGTATAAATTGCAAACAGTAAGCCTATACTCTCTATAGACTTCTGTAAAAAGAAAAGTAGAAAATATATAACACAGTCTTATATTTGCATGCACACACTATGTTATTGTACCAGCTGTCTCATCACGGACATCTCCTTTTACTAAGGCTTTCCCTGTTTGAACAACATAATCCAAAAGGCCCGAAGCACACGCATGGACCTCATATTCAACCCATCCAGGTATAGCTACACACATATATACACTTTTGGAATTGCCTTTTCTGTAGGCAGACGAAATCTGTGTTACATTTTACATAAGGCCAACCAGCCAGCACAACACGTGAAGCTATAAGGCGTCGTCGGCATGAACTACGATCGATTTTTCAGCGGACTTGGCCGATCCCGCCAGCCCTCGTTCCTACGAGAGCTCTGTGAAGGTATACCGATTTACTCTATGCTCTGATTAACATGCATGGAAACTTTAATTGGTTATCATGCGTGGTGGTTTGTCAAACGTTTAAGACATCTTCCTTGTTACAGTACATGTATATATGAATACAGCATCGAGAGAAAAAATAATGCGATGATTGTTGGCAAATGGTCAATATATATATATGTGTGTGTGTATAATAATAACCTTATGGTCAGTAAAAACAAGAGCAGCGAGGACAGTGTGATAGCTGGCAACAGATCATCCATATAAGCAGTACGTACAACATCTTGTCAATTTTCATCTGTTTAGGTTTTATTCTACGTGCTCGTGTCCATGCTGAGATATTAACAACTTAAGCATCCGCTATTACACTATGGTTTAAGCAGAATTAGGTAAAATATGAATGAAGAAATGAAATGCGGTGATCATTTAATTGCAGTCAGCAGGCGTCGGTGGTGTAGAATTATTCAAATGCTAACCAGTGAAATCCGGCCTTTTATTAGTTTATGTCTGCACAAACTCACACATACTGCGTGTAAAGTAGGTATATATATATATATATGTATATATGAACTCCTAGACCTCCGAACATGGCCGTTCTATATTTCCTACATAACAGCTGTTGGGGTCAATCAACAGCTGTAATGTTTATCTCAACATTCTTTTCAGGACAACGACTTTTCGGCCAGTGACCTCACTTTTTCTGTTGTATTGACAATGTTTGTACCCTGTTTATATAGTCCATCCTAGCGGTGTATCGTTTAAGCTACTATAGAACAGATAAGAGGATGTGTACTCCCGGATTGTGTTATAATAAGGCATACCACACTTCAAACTTGACCTACTGCCCCGTATGCAAACCTGCAAAGATATTTGCAACGGTTCAGGATTATGGCGCCAGCGCGGTGTAATGACCCAGGTACCTCTCACCAATACGCTCGCTGTGAATTCAGCTCATGCTGGTTTCCTCCTCGGCCATACGCATGAAGGTCGGCAAGCAACCTGTGGATAGCCGTAGGTTTCCCCCGGGCTCTGCCCGGTTTCCTCCCACGTATAGGTCGTATAAATGAAATATTCTCGAGTACGGCGTAAAACACCAATCAAATAACTAAATAAACAAAGTGTACATGCTGACTCTTTACATTGCGTGATCTGAATTTGCAATTTCAGTGTCTTGAAATGCTGCTTTGTACTGTTGTTATTTTTTTAAATTATTATTCTAGAAATAAGATTTTATTTTTCTTAAAATCCTTTTCTCTTTGATGTTCTGCTACGTTGCATGACCTGTATGTTTTTCCTCTGTATGTTTCTGGTTTACCCGCGTTTTGATGGATATAATGTTTTGTGGTATTTATGTTGTTAATGTGCATTTCAAAATTATACAATCACAGCAAGATCGTGTGGCCACTGCGCTAACAATTTACGGTGGCGTAAAGAACTAAGGATCTGATTTTAATGAGATTCATACTTCTACAGCATGCTCATCTATGTTGTTGCTCTGATGTGACCGGAATCATTCCAAACACAACGACAGAAATGTTATATCTGTCTGTCTGTTTGTATGGTGACGTTTAAACTACGGTTCGTAAAGAAAAGAGCAATAACAAAAAAGAAGAAATATCGTCGATACATAGTTGGTTATTCTGAAGCGGTTGTGCCTCTCGGTTCTCTTAATGGCGTGTAAGCGCCGCCAGGGTTATAATGTGTTTTATGTTCTAAGATGTCGATCTTCTGATCAGTGAAAATCATCAGAAAACAAGCCACTCAGACATCCAAAAGTCGCACCGAAGATCCCTAATGTATACGGGCTTATATTTAAAAAAGAAAAAAAAAAAAAACAGAGGAACCTCTGTGTGAACCATTGGAGGTCTTATAGTCACGTGATCTGAATGATCTTCATTTATACTAACTGAAGTGTTTTGCTTGACCTGCACAGGTAAGTTCATGTACGAGGTCTCATATAGGCTCGTGTCTTAAAGGTGTAAATGTGACTCGGTTCAGGCGCACCCACAAAATGTCGAAACAAAATCTAGACTGTGACGAAAGGTTTGTAAGCCATTCATTTCCAAGAGGCTAGCTACAGCGGCGTAGGCCTAGTGGAGAGAAAGTCTGCTTCGCGATTTTAGGGTTGTATGTACATGTATGTATCTACTTGGGCTTTTACGTCGCACTCAACAATTTTTCAGTCATATGACGTCTAGGTGTCCTTAGAATATATATGTATATACTGTGTCTTCTTGTGGCAGGGAGAGTCCATGCCGCCAAAGTGTTGTTGCTCTAGCATCAGACCGAAGACACCAGACATGACACCCCACCCCGTCACATTATACTGACACCGGGCCGACCAGTCCTGTTTCCTTGCTCTAATTTCTCGGGGCCGAGCGCCAAGCCGGGCATCAACAAGTACCATTTTTAAAGTTTTTTGCATGACCTGGCCCGGGATTGATCCCGGATCTATCAACATGGAGGCGGATGGTCTAATCACTAGGACACCTAGACGGTCATAATTTTAGGTAGATTTGTTGTTCAATCCACGATGAAGTCACCCTTAGGATTATCAATTCTTGGTTCTACTCCGTTTTGCCTACAGCGTAACAGGAACGGCACAAAAAGTAAAACCAGAGCAGCGACGACAGTGTGACAGTTGGCAAATGGTCATACGTTACCAGTAAAATCCAGCCTCTTGTCAGTTTGCATCACTTGTGGTTTTATTCTAACTATTCATTTAAGCGTTTAAGAAGTAGCAACTTACACACCCCCTGGCACAATGGCTTAAGGTTTATTTATTTATTTATTTATTTATTTATTTATTGTTTTACACCATAGCCAAGAATTTCACTTATACGACGGCGGCTAGCATTGTATAGTGGGAGGCAACCGGGCCGAGCCTGGGGGAAACCCACAATAGCTTAAGAAGAATCGGGCCAAAAATGCAGTGACGTTAATATATTTGATGTCATTGGTCTAGAATTACTCAAAATGTTGTGCCATAACATTCAATACACGTACACGTTAACATGCGTGACTTTTGTGACTGAGTAGGCTATAGTGCATGGTGTCTGTGGCATGACTTTTCAGTGAGGCAGCACTATTTAAAAATATCGGCATCAGGGCCAGCCTGCTACACTGAAGTAGAAATCGTCGTGATAAGACAACATTAAAAACGAATACCCTCCCCCGTTCCCCCCTTGCCACCGCAGGCAATTCACGAGATTTCTCATTGCTATATATATAGCCGCATAAACAAACTTGTGGCAATGATGGTATGACTATTACAAAAAGGCCCGTACTGGTACGCGTCTGTAGTCACATCGTAAATCTTTATTGTGCAGATGCTGTATACACATGCGTCCTATTTCATTTTATTTTATTTTTTTTCATAAATAAATGGAAAATGGACGTACTTGTCTTTTGGCAGTTAGTTCGGATGCGCAGAAGACACCCAGCGATAAGGTGATATCTCTGTCCGCAGGAATCCCCTCCGCGGATACCTTTCCTGTCAAGATCATATCTTTTGAGCTCAGGTCAGTTGGATTTTACATACGATAAAGCTTTAGTTAGTAGGAGGCTTATGGGCAATTATAGCTTTACCTTGCAATGTCCATATTCCTTGGCTGTGGCATAAGGACTGTTATAGCTCGTTAGAGCTAATTTTCACCTTCCGTGTAACCCCATCTGGCCATCCTTTTTCTTTCAGAGGTGAGGAGCGAGGTAAAGACAATCTATTCAGTCCATGAACATTGCCTCTCTGCTTTTTTCTGCCACATTTTTCAATCCATGCCATGGCCTACGATATAGGCACAAGGGCTTTGGAATTCCTTCAACCAAAAAGTCGTGCTAAAAATCAGTAATTTTGGCTTACATTTGTATTCATTGTATTTTTGGATATTTTTTTTTCGGGGGTGGGGTAGAGTGGGGGAGGGAGAGTGGTGGTAGTTAGGTTGGTGGTTTTTAAATGTTATTTGTATTTATTTTAACCTTTTCTATTTATTTCAATTTGATGTCAGTGATGGTAAGACGGTCACCCTGGACGAGAAGACAACCGCCCAGTGCCTGCAGTACGGAAAATCCACCGGGTAGGTGTGCGTAAGCAATGGTCGGGGGCCCGTTTGACAAACAGGGTATAAGTTATACCACACGTAACTGTCATGGCAACACATAATGATACATGGTAGTCATTTTAGATGTGACGTTACAGCCTCTTCGTAAAGAGCGCCTCAGGGGTTAAATGTGCCTGGACTGGCACTAAAATATGTTGTGTAGGCGGTGTCCGAAATGTTCAGAATGACTGATTGAGTGAATGTATGACTGTGGTTTAACGTGGTATGTCAGACATATCTTGGCGAGAGGACATTAAACACATTTGTTTCCAGGATTCGTACATTGTACGAATACTAGACCGCTAAATTGGGATAACTTTCTGCCTCGATGACATTCTGGTAGCATCCCAAGTCTGTGTTCCTTGGACAAAGTGACGTGTTACCTTGGCGGTGTTCTTTGTCAAGTCTTGCAGGCAAAGGATGTGAGGTAATGGGAGATTAAGGTTCAACGGTACATTGTGAGTCTACATTTTAGCAATATCGTAGCGAGATAATGTTAGAACCAACTAGAAAGTTTCTTTCAGACGCTATTTCAACCGACTGAATATAAAAAAGAAAAATCTTATTAATTCTTAAAAATAACCTGAGACACATATTTTAAATATTTTACTTCAACATCTCCAGCAACACCGAATAAACGTCACACGGCAAACATTCGGGGCCTAACCCCTATCGAGAAGAAATTTATGTTATAAACAATATGGACCTATATTATATTCACCGGACCGACAAAGGAGAGGTCTAGGCTAGTCGCCTTTTACGCCAAGATTGTCCAGAGGGCCGAGTCCCTACATCTCATCGCCACGGCCCCAAGGAGTTCTAAGAATGTTGACCGAAGTCGGCGCTTGATTGTGCCACATGCAGCAATCATGGGCACTGAACCAGCCATCCCCTGTTGTTTCTAAGATTACACTGTGGAAGGGAGTGGTCTGTTCGATTGGGGAGATTGAGAGGTGGTGTAGGACAGGGAATTTATAGGTTTCCCTACTTTGTGTGGCCAAGAAAACAAAGGCAAAACAAAAAGAAAAAAAGAAAGAAACAGTTGACGACAATGTTCAGGCCGTTTGTGAGCAGCCTTGGAATCTTCAAAGACCGCATGTCCTCCAACAACAAAGTAAGCATATCGGCGCGTCACGCCAAGGAAAGTTCCCCAGTAACTTACCAAAGGTTGATGATTTACCCCGGGCACACTGGTCTCACTCCGCCCCCCAATAATACTTGCAGCCACTGTATAAATGAAAAAATCTTGGGTAAGACGTTGAACATCAACCACATCAAACCAATGACACAGGAATGACATGCGTTTCTACTCGGGGTCGGAAGATCCGGGATCAATCCTGAGTCGGCTAATACCAAAGATTGTAAAACTGCTACAGATACGACTCCTCGTCTTCATCTGACTGAAAAATTGTTGACCACGACCTTAAACCCTAGCATGCATGCATGTACGTGCCTCCCCCCCCCCCCACATGCACACACATACGTTTGCTTGTTTTGCTTGTTTTCAAAGAATTGAAGATTTATTAGGATGGCTGGAGAAATTACTTGTGAAATTTCACAACCCCAAACTTCTGCATCCGCCTACACCGCCACCTAGCGGCTCCCGGACGAAAATCGTAATGACCAATGGCTGTCAGGATGCCATATCAAAGGTGGGAACTGAGAAACTATCCTAGTGCAGAGACTTCTATGCGCATGTCCACAGTTCGTATTTATCTTGTACCACGAAATATGATTGCCATTGCAATGTAACTTTACAAATACATGGTCCTATAAACCGAAGTCGGGCCGCTCTATTAATTTCATTTTACACTGTAAAGAGCCCCCAAGGACGAATTGACTAATGAGCTTGCTTGTTTCCTGCACTCACAAAAACTAAGTTTTCCAACACTCATATATTAAGTGAGTATGGCGAAAAGGAAAAAAAAGGAAATTAAAAATATAAACAGTAACTTTCTTTCTCAGTGAGATAATTCAAATTTACCTCACACTTTGTAACGTTACGATATCAGAATGAAAACTCTTCATCTGCAGGTTCGTTCTGTAAAGTTTGAGAATGCTTCATTAAATTGTATGAAGTTTTGTGTAACTATACCATCGCATTATTTGAACAGTTGTTTGGGGCTCTGTGTTCTAAAGGGGATACCATCTTGATAGAGGAGAGTGTATACTCTGGCTGCCTAGCTGCCGTAAGTATATTGTTTGATCTTCCTCTCCATTGCTTTTACTGTCAACTTATTTTGTTTTCATACCTTTGATCATAACGTAGGTGCATTTTTTTATTCGTCAATTCTCCTAAAGCAGATGTAGTCTACCGCGTAAACCTATGATCCAATCACTTCATTACCGAGTGACCTTTGTCAATTATATGAAGAGCTATCATACTTCAAGATTGCAACACTGGTTTTCTTGCGACGCCATCGCTTCACGCGTGTTTTGCAACCCTGAAAAAAGTCTTTCGTTAAATCTGTTATTGAAAGCATGACGAATTGTTTTCCCGTTGATCTAAGAGATTTAATTCTTTCCTGTCTACGTATTAATTCGTTATCAGGAAATGACTATTTCCTTACCAGGAAGGGATTAATCCGATAGATCAACGTAAATGCAACCGGTGAAGTCGCAAATAACTGATTTAATGGAAGATGTTTTTTTTAGACAACCGCTGTCGGTATGCCGTGCAAGCGCGTGGCATGTGAGGCAGCGAGGCAGCACTGTAAACATGTTGGTACTGGCGTTGGTTTGCTACGTGGTTACACCGATATAACTGAATTCGACGTCACAAGTGAACGACCAGACTAATCTAAGAGTTACCTTTTGTGTATGACTGTGCTTGGATTCATACATTTTTCACCTCAGTTAACTCTTATGCATGTTTAATATTTAAGTCCTGTTTTTATATTTATTTGTTTATTTATTTTTTTATTTACTTGATTGGTGTTTTACGTCTTACTCAAGAATATTTCACTTATACGACACCGGCCAGCATTATGGTGGGAGGAAACCGGTCAGAGGCCGGGGAAAACCCACGACCATCCGCAGGTTGGCGTTTTTATAGGAATGTGTCGTCCGCCGTCTTGTATACACTTTACAAGACAAATTAATGTTAATGGTATTAATATATTGCCAAAAACTACATGCAGTCTTATAAATGGCTGGTCCCTTTGCATTGTTTTCTTGTTATTGGGTATACGGGTATTAAATGTGATTACAATACGGCACTTTGAGTAATTCTGTACACCAGTGACGTCTACTAAATTGCATTTGATATCACAGTAATTTTTTATACAATTCTGCTTAAGCTTTTGTGCTAGGGGTTGTGTAAGATGTTACTTCTTTTAACACTTACGTGAACAGTTAGAATAAAACCCTAATTGACAAGAGTCCGAATTCCACCCGTAACGTGTGACCATTTGTCAACTGCTGTCGTCGCAGCTCTGGTTTTACTCTCTGTTCTGTAGTCTTATAAATGTAATTATTTGTTCTCATCACATTTAACACATGTATACACAATAACACGAAAACAATGCAAAGGGGGTTGCAAAGCCTCGAGGATGCTTAGTCCCCCAGCAGAATGTCCGTTTATGCAGGAATACAAGATAATATTGATCACGTTAACCAACAATCAAATAAATAGGCCTATGCTGATAATCTATACATCAGTCCTTTTCTTTTTATGTATTTACTTATTTCATTGGTGTTTTACGCCGTACTCAAGAATATTTCACTTATACGAAGGCGGCCATCATTATGGTGGGAGGAAACCGGGCAGAGTGTTGTTTTTTTTAGCTAAGACCGCACGGCGTGAAAATGCAGACCGTCAAATCTAAGCATGGCGGAATAGACGTTGAAGACCTGGAGAGAGTACTGACAAAATGGTCTCCCAAAGACGTACAGGACGAGACGAGCGACATCCCCAGACTGATTTACCTGGTCCCCACAGGCAGCAACCCCACGGGCCAGAACCTGTCGCTGGAAAGTAAGCGGAAAATATACAGTCTGGCTCAGAAGTATGACTTCTTGATCATGGAGGACGATCCGTACTACTTCCATAATTATGAAGAGGTAGATGAGCGATTTATTATATCTGGTTTAAGTAGGTTATATTTTTGCCGGCGTTTATTTGTATGTCTGCGTGCATGATTACAGCTTGAAGGAGGAAGAGGGATGCATGTATATATGTAGAGAATTTTTTGTGCAGAAGCTTGACCCTAGTCAAACACGTAACCATTGGATATTGGATGCATGTTAGCGCCACACAATGGCCCGGTAGCCTTTCACTAGTGCAAT
The DNA here is from genome assembly GCA_016165875.1 of Acanthopleura granulata. Lineage (NCBI taxonomy): Eukaryota > Metazoa > Mollusca > Polyplacophora > Chitonida > Chitonidae > Acanthopleura > Acanthopleura granulata. The sequence goes on along the minus strand of JABBOT010000007.1, from coordinate 4,289,245 downwards.
AATGTTACAATTTCGTAATCTTAATGGTTTTTTTTCCCCAAGGCTATTTCATTGTGGTCATAGGAAGCCTCGGAGGCTCAGAGGTTTATAACGCTGGCTTACTGAGACTACCAGGCTCTTGACTATTGACATCGTGAGTTCAAACCCAGCTCAGGCTGTTTCGACTGCGGCTCTAAGTTAGGTACCTGGCGTACCTGGGTGATTTACCCCCCCCCCCCCCGCTCTTTGACCCGTAAAAACTGACCACACTGAACAATTCCTGACCAGGTCATTAAATAACAATCAATCAACCAATCAATCTACCATATTGCTTGTTTCCCCCCAGACGGCTCCTCCTAGTTTCCTTTCCATGGACACAGACGGCAGGGTGATACGACTGGATTCATTCTCCAAGATTATCTCCCCTGGGTAAGTCTCATGACGTGACAGTATATATATGTCTTCATTATTATTGGTCTGTTTATTCGCCGCTTATTTTGGGTGGGTGGTGGATGACGGGGGGGGGGGGGGCTAGTGGGGTTCAACGTTGCTTTAGTAACATTTCTTATTTAGTAACATTATTTACTGCACCCAGTATATCGACATATTTAAAGTGGTGTAACACTGGAACATGACACCCCATCCTGTCCCATTATACCAGAAATCAATTAGGTTTGTTTTTTAGGAGCCCTCTACAGTTTTTAGGAGACTCTACAGCCTCAAGCAGTAGAGTCAGCTAGAGCCCAGCTGGAGTCACGGATTAGTTAATTGCGTGTATGCGTCGAAACTGACATTCGTATACCCGCCGTCAACCAAAATGAGCCTTCCTGGTCTATAATGACAAGGTCAGTTTCATGGGAAGAGAAACAGTTTTCAATGAGGGCGAAAAGACGCAATGAATGCCGTGGGCGGATGAATAAAATCAGTTTCCAAATCGTGTACCATTTTAGTATAGAAGGTGTCGATAATCAGATATGTATCTCAATTGCGCTTTGATTGCAACTGTTCATACTACATGACGATCATACTTAACACGATGAACATACGGCCCCTATCGCCGGGCTAAGCGGAATTTGACACAATATGAAGCAGTCTCAAAGATTGTGAACACGTTTTCACCAGACGTGAACTGATCGGGAAGTTAGGGAGGGCTCGCGGTACGTCTCAAAACTAATCAAATGTGAGAGCTTCAGATCGCGAACGATCAGTCCCCGAACGACATATGGCAACGCTCCGAAGAGTGAAGGCGACTGATTGAATATCCTTGACACATTAGTTTTTGCAGTGATAACGTAAGTAAGTGACGTTGATTGAAATCCTAACAGAGCACACAAGATCTAACAAATGCTAATAAAAAGACGGCGACTGGCTTAATTCCAGATTTTAAGACTCGTTGATGGGGTTATTTTGTTTAGATCTTTACAAGTACTGCTATATAGATCTTTAATTTCAAGTCAACGGGCTTGGAGCGGTGACAGGCGAATTAACGCAAAAAGCTGATGCAACATATAGGATTTTGAAGGTTATGGTGAGTACATACCTCTTATCATAAATGGGAGCTCGTTAAAAAGAGATTGTAATGAGTCAGTTTATAAGCTATCAGTCAAATCATCAACCGTGTTAATTTATTTGAAGAATGAGACTGGGCTTTGTCAGCGGACCGGAAGCCATTCTGAACGTTCTTCTTTACGACATACAGTCCTCGGGTGTCCACGGTAACCATCTGTCTCAGGTCAGTTTGTCACGTGCGTCAGAAAATCTGCGGGTGGTGTAATTAAAAAAGAAAGTGAGCTTATTTTCAGTCTTAATATAAGTTTTTTTTATAAACGTTTTTAGATAATCAGGGAAAACTCCATAAGCTTGATCACAATAACATGGTGGTCGATACAGTTAAGGAAGAAAAATCGCACTGCCATTCAAACTTCATCGTGTATTTTCAGGCTACCTTTCTCTCCGGTCCTACGTGATGAGCTATACCGGTAAACTGGGAGTAATACTTCTATCATAATGCTGTCATACGCCATGCTGAGTATGGCGTAAGACCAATCAAATAAATAAATAATTTTGTGTTTCAACAGATGATGGTGCTTGGGCTCATGGAAAATTGGGGAATGGAAGGTTTCCAAAGGCACGTGGGAAAGCTGTGCAAAATATACAAGAATAGGAGAGATATGTGTCTCCGAGCAGCGGAAACTCATCTTAAAGGTCCGTTCATTTCCACGTCTTTTAATATTTTATTTAGTTATTTATTTAATGAATCAACTAAACCAACACAATTACAGACAGTTAAATTAATGGGCAGAGAAACAGGAAACCACCACGCTTCGTAGAGTACAGCTGAAAACCTCCTGACCTGAAGACGCATAAATGAAGCGGCGCGAAGTGCAGTCGAGCCTGTGACCTCATGGCTTGGGGGCAAAAAGACCCGGTAGGGAGGAGGTGGGAGCAGGGGAGGGGATTTAAATTTGTAATCGCATGTACCCGCCCTAACTGGATGATTTACGGCAAAGCATGAATTTAGTATGAGACCAATAAGATATTTATAAACCAGGAAGAAAAAAAATGTTACAACGTTCCTGTTGAACGTTGCCTTGGAAATGATCTTTTGATAATTGCTTTGGAATGTCCATTATGATTGACATTTAGTATACGCATGTCATTTACGACACTGTCTCTATCAGACCTGGCCGACTGGAGTGTTCCTTCCGGTGGATTTTTCCTCTGGTTGAAACTGAAGGGTATTAAAGATAGCAACAGTTTCATCCGACGTAAAGTCATCCCAAAAGGTGTGCTGTGTGCTCCTGGCTGTGGATTCCATGCGGAGAATGACCCCATGTCTTCATACGTCCGGATATCTTACTCCAGCGTCACGGAGGAAGAAATGAACACGGTAAGGTCTCCCTGCCACTATATCATGTCACAGTACCATATCACGGAATGGCCCCATGGTGTCATGTCTTGCTATCATGTCATGGTATCACGTCGCGATAGCACTTCCCGGTATCGTTTCACGGCATTGTGTTACGGCATCATGTCACTGTGTAGCGTCACGGTATCACATCAGAGTACCGTGTCACATGCAGTACTGTGCCTCTGTATTGTGTGACAATACCATGCCATAGTGAGCTTCAGGGAATGATGTCACTTTCTTGTGTCTTGGTATCATGGCTTCGTGTTACGGAAAGATATCACGTTACATCATGCCGTGGTAACAAGTCATGGCTTCGTGTTATGGGGAGATATCTCCGTATCATGATATCATGCAAACCATGTCGTGTCATGAAATCATATTGTTATATCAGCTCATGAAACAAAGTCTGCCTCGTATTCAGTAAATCCTGGGTTCAATCCTGAATCAAGTGATGCCTGTGACTTTAACATCTGTAATCTAGGCATTGTATTTCGCTCAGCAGAAGTACAGCTTTGCCCGATGTCGTTATAACGTCAGTGGGAGGTGTTCTATCAGGTGTCATCGGCATTTGTATAAGTATACCACCGCCGGGTCCTACCTGTTGCAAAGAGACACCGTCGTGATAGAAACGAAATACATGTTAAAATCTTCCTTAAACCCCAAACAAACAAGCATGTAAAAAAGATTTGTATATTCACTGGTAGAAAAGTCCGTGTTTTTGCAGCACTAACTCCAGTATCTCTGTGAGGTGTGAGGGTTTTACCACTGGCCTGCAGGAGAAACACGTCATCTGTGTGGGGCTCACATATTATTTTACACCATGATACTACCGCCATTACAACGAAAACACCTGGCAGCTTTTTGCCAGGCCTTTTCCCCCGTAATTTTACGAAAATTTTAAAACAATGCATATGTCGGAGTATTATGTTGTATGTTGTTTATGTGTTGTTTTTTTTTCAGGCGCTATATCGTCTCGCCAAGGCCATCAAAGAAGAACTGGATACTAATAAATAGGGCTGAAGTGAGATGCGGACAGGAACCTTAATTGGCGGCTAAATAAGATTACAGCTAAATCATGTGCTCAGCATTTCTTGGGATATGCAGGCACATTTTGAATTTACACTAAAGAAACGTGGAACCACTGAGTATCTTCAAGGTACTTTAACCAAAAATATGTAGGTATAGATGTTTTTCTAATCGTGAAAATAATTAACATTATTAGATTAGGTCCGGATTGATATTAATGTTTTCAAATCAGATCTATACTGTAGTTGTGGGAAATTCATCTCATATGTTAGCCATACTATTAGAAGAGAGAGTCCGAGATTGTTTTTTGTTGTGAATAAAAGGTCACCGTGTTATGTGTTCAAAACCATATATATATATGCTACCTCTGTGTGTAGGAAGGTCTGATAGCAAGCGGTGGTTGGCCCTGGGTTTCTCCAACCATAACGCTGGCCGCTGTCTTATAAGTGAAGTATTCTGGAGGGCATTGTAAAACACCAGTTAATAAATAATGAAATGAATAAATGATTTGTTTCTCTGTCCTCTGTCAGATTTAAGACTTTCCATGTTTATAAAGCAGAAGACAGCACCTAAAAGAGATTACAACATTGTCTGTAAGCATAATGCAAGGTGTTAAATGTCTAACGCGAGTGTTCATGTAATTATCACGTAAATGGTTACTGTATAAGTGCCTCACACCAATGCAGTCGTTGTGAGTTCAAGTCCAGCTCATGTTGGCTTCTCCTCGGGCCGTACATGACAAGGTCTGCCAACAACCTGCGGATGATCGAGGTTTCCGCCGGGCTCTGCCCGGTTTCCTACCAACATAATGCCGACCGCCGTCGTAGAAGTGAAATATTCTTGAGTACGGCGTAAAACACCAATCAAATAAATACACAAATAAATTCTAAGAGAGGATTGCAGAATACAGATAAACCGTGTTGTAAAGAGATTAACATTACAGCAACGAGGACAATGGGCAGTGCATGATAATTGCTAACTGGCCACGCTGATTTTATATGCAGTCCGGAAGTCGGACAATTGCACTTCAGACTGAAGTTTCTTCCTCACCTAACCTGACTTTTAAAGCTGCAGTATTAAACCATACATCAGGGGCTGATTCCACAGAACCATTTCTGAAATAAGTCAAAATTTAAAATCTCCTGTTAATGCTTAGTTTTTGGTACTGGGCGTTGAAAGTTTGTTATATCTGTCTTAATATGACATTTTAATGTCCAGGGCCCAATAGTAAGTTCTGAAATTGTATTTCTAAGCTTAAACTTAATTCACACTTACGGTAGCCTAACTTGAAAACAGTTTATTGGGCTGAAATTGAGACTACCTGAAAGTGTATTATTTTAATACTGAAAGTTGTACTTTACATGACAAAAATGAAAGTTAGTGTGAAATTGCAAAACTTACCGAAGTTCAAAAACGACACCACAACACTAAGTCCGACTTAAGTTTTGGACAGTGATCCTGGGACTTGAGATCATTTTTCAGGCGATAAAGAATGGGATGTACGTAAAGGGAAAGACCACAAAAACTTAAGCTATGGTGCGTGAAAAGAGCCCGAAAAACTGTATCTAAAAATACCTTCACTGAATCTATTACATTTTTTTTTCGGGAAATTAAATGCAGTCAAATGTTTTGATTGTATGTTTGGGTTTTTGACCATATTGATAATGTGGTTCACCAGTGACGCCTCAGCGACATTTCTCTGATCCTAAAGCAGATATTTAATGTCGTGTCAGCTTTTTCATGGACAGGCAAACAGTACGAGAGCACTCTCCACAGGAACTTTTTTTTATAGAGGAGGATAAATATGTATAGAAAGTTTTGCGACGTTACCGGTGAATCACATTATTAATGTGCCTCATAAAACCCACCATAGAATCAAACATTTGACTGCATTTCATTCGGTGAAATAAAATCTAAAAAATTCAATGATGTTATTTTAGATGCAGTTTTTAATACTCTTTTCCTACAGCATTACTTCATTTTTGTGTTTTTCTTTCCCTTTAAAGCTGGACTAGCAATCGTGGTGTGTCCACGTGTAATTAGTAGGCCAGAGGGGGGAGGTGGCGCCAAGTACAAGTCAGCCAGTGAAAGTGAGGGTACCTTGAAAGGGGGCGGGGTTTTAACCATAGTGTCTTCGACGAGGCGTTTCATTGAGGCAGCACTATAACGATGGTACAAGAAGACACCGTCATGGGAAGACAATAACATATTGCTGAAAGCGACGTGCAAATCACGAAGAACGCAAAACGCGGATGTTGATTTCTGGGAAGTTGGAGTACAAATAAGAACGATCCGCAGACTGGCCGGCCACGAGAAGGCACCGTCGTGGATAAGGGCCAAACGATGATGACAGTGGCATTATAGACCCCAAAGGAAACGATCACATTCCCTTTAAAAGTAAGTCAACACGTTCAAGAGTCCACATAGTGTTGTCCTCCGTAAAGTCCATTTGGTCTAAAATCTTTTTTCAGTGCTCTCATTGAAATTGATTGATTTATCTGTTCTTTGTTTACATCGCCACATTCAAGAATTTTTGATTTATACGATCAGTTTTATGGGTGGATAAAATCAGAACGCTCGTGGATAAATCACCAGCATTGGGAAATTACTCTCAAACATTCCCACCTGTAAGATGTACAATTTTAGTGGAAGACAAGTGGCTACGTTAGTCTGTATATGCGTGCGAGCGTCATAAGCCGCTAATTCATCAAGGCCTCGCAAGCCGTGGGGAAAATCAACAAATCACTTGCCCATCACTGGGTTTGAACCCGCACTTCGTGTGTTCAAGCGACTGAAATGCAAGCGCCTCTAACCTCTGAACCATAGCTCACTCCCTCTCAAAGGAATTGAAATACCGTGAACATAAGCGAGAAATAGTTAATTATCATACGATTTCCATGAAGCATAACCCAAGATGAAAGTAAAAGTCACACAATTAGTCCCTATGTGAGCATCCACTTTCAAAGGGATGTAGCAGTTTAAACTAGCACTTCTGACAAATTCTATACCGCTTATTGTTATCTATAAAGAATAAGTTATCCCGTAAAACGACTTGCTCCTTTATTTCGACTTATTATTCACGTCAGAACGAATTAACGAGTATTCGCTTAAAACCACCTTTTAAATCGTAAAAACGAAAAGCAATTCATTAAAGAAAATTATTAGATTGTTTTAACGAATTATTAAATTGTTTTAACAATTTGCTGATTTGCTTGTGACGATTTGCTAATTCAGCACAACGGAACAGTAATAAATTAGCTCAACATTTCGTAGTGCCATTATAAACTGCAGATATTTTTTTTATTACCCCATATTAAATGGCACATTTAGAAGTTAAAAAACAGTCATAATTCAATAATTTATAAGACTACGCAGAGACAAATCAAACAGCGACAATACTACTCAAGCTCTCAGGCTATATTTCGGAGAACCACATTTCATTGAGAGTAATCCCCCTTTGATAAGGTCGCCACGTAAAAGCTTCAGGCAGAATGCCTTCAGAAGTTTAATGCTTATACAACAGCTAATCATTCATTTGAGACGAAATGACAAATTCTCCGGTTATCCACATTAAAAAGACAGATTTTTCCGCGCTTGGGATATGGTATTCCTAAAGTGAAGACTGCTTCTGTTGTTTTTGTACCAGCCTTAGTTTTCACGTAGGCCAATGTTTTCTCTAAGGTAATTGGTGCAAGTCACTTTTTCCGAAAATGATCTCACCATTATAGATTTTTAACATGGCTTTGGACTGCTCGGAAAATAGGTGATGCAATTATGAACTTTGAACGTTGTATGTGTGAATAATTCGGTCGGAAATGTTCAACCACTAATATGGATTCTGAACATGACATGTGAATATAGGATTTAGCATCTGCAGGTTCTCGTGGATAAACCTGCAGTTAAAGGGCATGATGTATAGCTGCTTAACACGTCTGGCTGTTCAATAGTCGCAAAGCCAGAAATGGATAAAATCCCTATAAAATATCTTCCGTTATTTCCATTGTTTGAGGGGTGAAGGATAACCTTTCCGTTGTTATAACCGATTAATGGGTTCCAGGTAATGAATAATTCGGTTTCTGATAACGAATTAATCTGTAATTTGGAATGGATTAATCCTATAGATCAAGGGAAATGAAATCCGTCATCCTTTACATAACGCGTTTAACGAAAGGTTTTTTTTCAGGGCAGATCTGTTCATGGAGGGACACTTCAGACCCACGACCAGTCAGGTCTGAAGTTCGAATCCAGGTGTGGATAGAGAGGGCGGCAATTTCACTACATCAGACTTACAACATGGTGCTATATATAATAAATTTCCCTCGGGGCTTCTCCCACCATAATGCTGGCCGCCGTGGTATAAGTGAAATAATCTGGAGTACGACGTAAAACAGGAAAATCAATGAAAAAAAAAAAAAAAAAAAAAAAAAAGAAAAAAAAAATATATATATATATATACATATATATAATATATTATAATTATATATTATATATATATAATATAAATACATTGACTAATTGTAACACACGCACACACAGTATATATATACAAAAATACACATACACGCCACTCATGTAGACATTGATTTACCTTGAAATTTGAGCATCAAAAGTGCATTGATACAATATGACAAGCTGTCATGTTCCTCATAGATACAGAACTGCAGCTATACTTGACGGAGTACCACGACGCAGACAGGCGGTCACAAAGTGGAGGAAATGAACACAACATAAGTCACCACGGGGGATACATATGGTGCGTCTCGTTAAAGTTTTTTTATGTTCAGGTTTCGGTCGTCATACTATGTAGCTTTAATAATAATTAGAAACCAACATTAAAGAAATAATTCCTTCCCACAAATTGACTTTGTGCAGTTCTGTATCCAGGGTCATTAGTTATTTATTTATTTATTTGATTGGTGTTTTACGCCGTGCTCAAGAATATTTCACTTATACGATGGCGGCCAGCAGTATGGTGTGAGGAAATCGGGCAAACCCACGACCATCCCCTGATTGCTGGCGGACCTTCCCACGTACGGCCGGAGAGGAAGCCAGCATGAGCTGGACTTGAACTCACAGCGACCACATGAAAAGGGTCATTAGCATAAATGCCACACCCTGTCCTTGTAGCCTCGCGGGTAGTGTGTATGTGTCAAGTGGATATACCTTCACTAATTGTAACACCGTAGTTGCTTACTTACTGTGTTTCATACACTCTTATCACGTGTTTTATGAGATATTAAACATTGACACCCTCCCACCCACGCGCCTCCCATCAATCATCAGGTTCTAAGCCAGGACTGGGCTCTAGTATTATGCTCATTATCAAACTTATTTTCACCTACTTGAAACTTCGTCCTGAACGAAAGAAGAAGTATATAAATAGCAGGCTATGCGCATGTGTTTATCAAGCGGGGGTGTTTTGCAAACAATAGGCCTATAAATTCGCCCTAATGAATGCCGAGCCTAACGTTAATAAAGGACTAAAAAGAAAAATGGCCTGCGTATATACAGAGTTGAGTTCACTTGGCATGCAGGTGGCAGTGTTTGTCTTGATGTGGGAGATTGCGCGAGATTGAAGGGAACCTGAAGACCCTCATTGATTAGAGGAGCGAAGTGTAAATGAGGGGAAAAGAGAGGAAAGGAAGTGATGGAGACGTTTTAATGACGTATGTAGAACGTGCGATGACCAGGTGAGGAAGTGCGCATGCACGCACAGCAGGTATGTAAACGCGACAGTGTGAGAGCATTTTAAATTGCACATTTTGTAGAATTGTAGGATTACACGTGAACAGTACCTCGATCGCAGCTCATGCACCCCTTATTCCTATACAGTTCCTATAGTTTGTGTGCATAATCTATATTTGGAATGTTCATAAATGCCTTTTTCGTTTACCGAACCATTTCGCTTAATGAAAGGTAATTTAACAACAGGGCCAATGTTCTATTTTGGTATTCACACCTGTTGCTTGTCCAGGTATACACCCGCTGACCCCAGCTAGGAATGGAGAGGGTGAGGAGGGGGGAGTACCGGGCACACAGCCGCTGAACCTTATCGCATAACATCAAAGCCTAGAGAAGAAATCCACGAACAAACATACACAAAATAAAACGCCTGAAATTTGGCACGCCATTCAGTAGACTGGTACAAATATTTGCTCTGATTCCGCGAAATGCGTCAGCCGATTTAGACTGTTTTCTCCGCCTTCCTTTCGCATTTTGTTCCGAACTTCTTCGGGTTTTATTTTTAACATTTTCCCAGAGGTACATATGGTGTCTGACTTGTTATGGTCAAAGACGTTCTGCCCACACAGTGTCCGTAGCTAAAGAAAAGAGCACAAAAGTGTGGAAGTATCTTTAAATTGATCGCGGTATACCCTAAATTTCTTTTTAGTATAATTCTCGATCTATACAGCAATTGTATGAGCAGGCACAGTTTGACAACCTCAAATGGTCTCGTTTTATGTTGTTATTAGTATGGATGTATCTGGCGATCTCTGTTTATTTGATTTATTTATTTCATTGGTGTTTTATGCCGTAGTCAAGAATATTTCACTTATACGACGGGAACCAGCGTTATAGTGGGAGGAAAGCGAGCTCAGAGCCCAGGGGAAACCCACAACCATCCGCAGGCTGTTGGTGGACCTTCCCACGCACGGAGGGAGAGGAAGCCAGAGCGAGATGTTCTTGAACTCACAACCATTGGAGATCTCTAGTTTTACGTTTATTTTAGGATGGGTATGCACGTATCTGGCAATCTCTGGAATTGCGTTTTATATTGTCATCTGTGTGCAAGGTATATGATAACCTATGGTATCACGTTTTATTTTGCTAAGGGTATGCACGTATCTGATGATCTCCTGTGTGACGTTTTATGCTATGGGTATGTGCAGGTATCTGATGATCTTTAGTATGGCGTTTTATGCTTTTATGGTCTACTTGTATCTGATCAGCTCTACTTTTCCCGTTATATATTGTTTGAGGGGTATGCGAGAACCTTTCATTAGTAACCAGGTCCTTGTCTGTCGGGTTCTTAATTTGAGCACGAAAAGCTTCATGCGCGAAAACATTGTTTATTATTTCTTTTCGACGAGAATGACAGCTATACAAGAAGCTATTTTCATGCAGTGTATTGCCGTTATAACGGTTAATTTTCAGCGTACACTGGATGTCAGTTTGCAGCTGAATGAATTTAGAAAACATTTACTTTTGACAGTAAGGTGTGCTGTTCCCATTCTCACGTGATTACGAGATTCGTCAATAATAATAAGAAGAATAAGAAGAAAAATAAGAAACAACAGATATCAACCCTGAAGTGCTGTCTCAATCATGCAAAGATTCTTATATGCATGTGTGCACCTTATTTCGGACAGCGCTATAATATACTGCCATATAGGCCGTGTAAACTCTTTAGGTACCTACGCTATGAACAGCTGTACTATAAAGGCGTAAATTAAATGTGATACGACCCTACAATATTTGAACATACGTGATATGAACTTGTTAAATGACCCAATTGTGTTAATGAAACAGATGTTAGAGAATGTGATAATTGGCTTATCTTTGTTTTCGATTGTCTGTCTGAATATTTTATTTCTGAGGTTATTTATAATATTAGAAGACATATGTGCTCTTCACTGACACAGTGTAAACATCTGACATGTTTACATAATAAACACGTTTACATAATTTGACAAGACATTTTTATTGACCTCCTAGTGTCTATTGAAACATTTCGACCGATTTATTTACCACGTAATCTCGCCATGTGTTGAAACTGTAATGGACACATCTCTTTATCTCTTTCACAGCGTTTAAAAATGAACACCAGAACACGTTTATTCAATGTAACAGAAATGCGTTTATGTCAGCTTTTATAAAAGAAACACTTTTTTTTCACTGTGTAAATTCTTCCACTCTCGTGCACTGTTTGTGTTGTCATGAAGACAATAAAGCAGCGCCGGCGTTGGTGCGGGTGCGGCCGTTCTGGCAGTCTTATGTTTGTTGGAAGTGTGCATATCCATGTATACGACGCCACACGTAGTAAAGTTCCGCAATAACTCGCCAAAGGTCGGTGGTTTACTCCGGTTTCCCCACTCATAAAACTTGTCACCGGTACGTCAGGTGTCGTCAAATACGTCCCTATAGGTTGTTGTTATGTATTACATCTAATGGAAAATTCAACCAGATCTCAACAGCATCTGGCTGCACAGGGTAAACTGGTGAAAAAAATCGGTTTTCAAGTTAGTGCAACTTTTATCCAGCAACAATATCTCTATATCAGTGAAATTGGGGAAATATTTATCTGCTGCAGGTAAACTCAGAAAAACTGTTACCTCCTCCAGCACCTGATTTTCCTATTATATATTAATCTCACCTTTGTGATGTTTTTTGTAGAGTTCGCACTGTATAATGATAATAATAATACTTTTTTTAATGAGGAGATTCAATTAGTACATGACTAATCTTCCTTTAGCACTTCACACATGTATCATGAAAACATGAACAAAACATCAGCACGTGATAGTTCATGCGAGTACCAAGAACTGGTTTCAGTTTGATACAGAGAATTTCTGGAGAAAATTTGAATGACAATAAATCAGGTAGTTTTTTGACACATTAGGACAGTTTTTTCCAGAGGGTCATACCTGAGCAATGGAAAGAGTTCTTGAACATTTCTGTGTTAGGCTTAGGAACTAAAACATTTTTGAACGTGTTTATCCAAGTGATTTTTGGAACACGGAAGCTGTTGAGACAAAGAGAGTTGATAAATATGGTGAAGAGATCATTTCAAACATTTCAAACATTTGAACACTGATACAGCCTGTTGGTATTCAATGTTCATATATCGTCATCCATTTCATTTTAAACATCTCGCTGCTTGGTGTGGTATATATACATACCATCAAGAATCAAACGTGCTGCACGGTTTTGGAGTCGTATGACGCACTGCCCCAAACATTGGAGCAGTAATACAACAGAGGAAGAATGCATACATTGTAAAATAGCAGCCTTTCGTGAAATAGTACATATACTTCTTTATTCTTTGCAAGAGTGTGACCTTGGATGATATTTGTCGAAACAGGTATTGGATGTGTTTATCTAATGTCAGGGTGGAAGCAATGGTGTGGCCAAGGAGTTTAGCTTCAGTAACATTTTATTGTTTCATTATTTATTCAGTAACAATATTGTTTCCATAAACTTGGCTAATTGTGCCTAGAGCCGATTTTCATGCATTTTCCCTTTTTTTAAAATTTATTATTAATTATTATTACTATTAATTGCTTTTCTAAGCACCATTTATGAGCATTATGGCCTTCTTCATTCGGGGCACTCTCAACCTGATGTAATTTTTTTCCGTTGGCAAAACTCGTGGTATCATCAGCAAACAGATCTATAATACATTTCGTTATATGTAGAGGAGGATCATTTATAAATAAAAGAAAAAGAAGTGGACCTAAACTAGAGCCCTGGGGTACTCCACAGTTTATGCCCCGATATTCAGATTGTACACCACCCAGACACACTTTTTGATTTCTGTAGGCCAGATAACTGCAGAACCAAGACAAACTTGTCCAGGTTACATGGTAACAAGCAAGCTTTTTGAAGCAAAAGATCATGATTAACTAAGTCAAATGCCTTTCGCCGGTCTATGATATCTGTCCCTCGTCTATCTTAGTTAACCAGTTGTCAGCAATTTTAGTAAGAGTAGTATGACAGGAGTGTTTTGCTTTGAACATTGACTGAAGTTCAAACATCAGATCATGTTCTCCAAGAAAAGACGACAGTTGGGTAGCAATGTTTGTTCTAAAATCTTTGAAAGGGTCGATAAGATGGAAATCGGGCGATAATCATCACAAGGAGTTTTGGGGCCACTTTCGTAAAAAGGAGTTGCACGACTATACTTGAATTCACCAGGAAAAATGCCTGCTCCAGTAGACCGATTAAAAATAAAGGTTAATGATGAGACTATGAAAGTCGCAATCAGCTTTGGAAGTCTAGGCCGAGCCCCATCAGGCCCAGTGGCTGCTCCATACCAAGGTCAAGTAAACTTTTATAAATCTCCGCCTGAGTTATAAATTCTGGCTAAAAAGTTTGGTTACCTATCTTATTATCAATGTAGCTTTCTAATTTTGATAGGTTTACTGTAGATACACAGGATTTTTGTGATACCAAATCAGCTACGGTTACAAACTCTTCATTTAACTTGTTGGCAAACAGTTGTGAGTTGGTTGTTTGCTAATTGCTGGTACCATTCTCCAGAATGGTGAGGAATGGAATCTTGGAAGAGAGGGAATCTATGTCTTTCAACAATAACCAAACGGTTGTGGAGGAAACTAGTACTTCCATTATATGTGCTTTTTCAGATTACGTCTTTTGTGATACATACCCCTCATTTTACGAGCTAGTCTAATGTCCTCACCATATCATTTAGGCTGTTTGTATCTTTTGATACTCTTGGATTTTTATGGGTGCATGTTTTCAGAGGTGGGTTTGGGTCACTTTCTAGTTGAACTGTGTGGAATGGCATAGTGGAAAGCTCTTGTAAGAACCTGTTCCCATCAAAGTTTTTAAAGTCTCTGTATGTTATGGTGATGTGAGTATTTTTAAACTCCCTGTTGCAGGTCGACTTCACAATGCACGTGGGATAATTGCCACATATTGCATACTGGGGGATTTCTTCCTGTGTTATACTCTGTGGTTGGGTTGTATAAACATCGTCCAGGCAGCTATATAGCTCTGGTCTAACTCACTCTGGTCGCCTTATTGACCAGTTGATGCAGATTGTATGTCTGTGTTAAGTTAGCCCGTCTTTTAAGGATATCCCCTGGATTGAGCATTTCAATGTTTAGGTCACCAAGAATCATAATATTCTTATTTTCACCAGAAGCAATAGCCACCTCATCATCAAAAGACTCATACCTGCCTTTTCGCCATTGTTTAAATATATCCGTTCTTTTACTATTAAAGAAGCCGTATCCTTACGGGAAAAAATAAAAATAAACAAAAAATAAAAATAAACAACAAAAAAGACAAAAACAAATAAATAAATAAATAAAATAAAATAAAGCAGAATAGAATAAACAATGTTTAGTAACAAAACTGCTGACTAAAGGTATATATTTTGGTATATAGTACCCCACGCCATCATGTATAACACGGGGCACCACTAGTAGCTGAAGTGGGAAGAGTCGTATTCAGCGATCTACCCTTGGGATACGCTCTGTATAGTATTTCTCGCTTAACCGAATCCCAAATGCGGCAACGCATATTAACTCTCCGTCTTAAATCTTGTCGTGGGGTTTGGTGATTAATATGCAGTCATATTCCTGCGACATCCGTGGTCGAGATGGTTGGCGCGCTCGAGCAGCGCATTGACCCAAGAACATCTCTCTAATGCCGTCGTTTTGAATAGAAGTCCAGCGTTATAGATGGCTTCCTCTCTAGTCGTTTGTAGGAAGGTCTGCCAGCAACCTGAGGATGGTCGTGAGTCTAACACCCCCTCCCCCCTCCTCTCCTCACCTTGGCACTGCCCGGTTTCCTCCCATCATAATTCTGGTCACCTGTCGCATAACTGAAATATTCTTGAGTACGTCGTAAAACACCAATCACACCAATACACTGTAAAATGACCAGCGCCCAGCGTGTTTAATGCATGATAAAATTTCAAACAAGCATGTTTAATAAACATACACATGTATTTAAGTAATAGACATAAGTGTCTAAAACATGTATATAGGCCTATACTATAATCCTGTGCGCTCACTAGTGTGTAATACCTGATACATGTGTTTATAAGTAAAACATCAAAATTTACAATGTAAATAGCTAAATAAATAAGAAGAAAAACGTGATTTCGCATTTCGCTTAGATATCAGCGTAGCCACATTTCTACTTGGACACATTGTATAAACTATGCGTGCAAGGAGAAATGAGTAACTGAAGTTGGTCAAAATTTCATTTTGCTTTTTTCCTTTGAAATTTCGACTTCTTCGCAAATCAATTCACAAAAGTGTCCCCCTCCAACACCACACACACACACACACATACACGCACGCGCATACACACATAAATTTAAGCAATTGTTACAGTAAGTGTCAAAGAGGGATTGGTCTAATTTTACTCCATACAATAGTGGTCAAAATGTTTTATTTGTTAGAAATACAAAAGAAACAAAGTGCACATATTACGTGCAGATTTTGCTGTTCTGCATCGTCGCCTTTGTTCTCGCTGTCTGCGTGCAATTGCGACGATTTATAAAGATTGGGATAACAATTTACACAAATACAGCTTGTTGTCTGCCGCAGGAGATGTGACCATCCACAACTGGACAGCTGTACAAATAATCTATTTATTGTGCTAATTCACACAATCAGTGCTGTTCAGATTTCAATACCTATACCCCCACGTGTCCCCAAATGCCGTCGTTGTCGTCTCCGCCACAAGTAAGGCCGTCCAGTGTGTTAAGTGTCAGTTTTCATCACCTGATCGCGGTCTTTTAAAGCACCAGTAACACCAATACTTTCGACTAGTTAAGACAACCTCCAACCATAAAAACAAACAAAAAAAACTTAGATAATCCTCACAAATCATGGACGGATCGTACGACAAGTTGTTGGGAACCTGGTGGAATCTTCATGAAGCGGACGATATCGCTGGCGATAGCGAGGCCTAGGGAGTGACTGGACCTGCATGCACAAAAATTAGTTGCCATCAAAAGTTATCGTAAGCCCCATTCACACATACACTTTAGAATTTTTAAAGTGATCGTTGGCAGTCGTGTTAAATCTTGGATTGTGTAATAATGGTGGGATCTGTCGTGGGGCATATCGCCAGCGATCTTACAAGGCGGTCGAAGTGACTACACCACAAAAATTAGTCACGCAAAAGTTAATTAGTTTTCGTAAGCTCCTGTGGCTTTCGTGCTTGCACAAAAACCAGCTGCGATCAAACTATTGCGTAGACTATCGTGGATTGTCGCACATCAATTATGACTAATCTGAAATCAACTGAGCCTTGTCGCACCAGCTCCGTGCGACCGTCGCAAACGGTCTTCATTAGTCGTATGTAAATTATATGTTAGAATATGAAAGTCTTCAGCGCAGGGATGTAGGCTAGATCAGTGGTAAGGCCTTAATGCGACTTCTTTTGTAACCAGCCACTGAACCACTGACAGAAAGAAAAGCAGTTTATATTTATAGCCAAAATTGTCCTCAATCGTGAGGAATCTCAATGAATCAGAGGGACATTGAACACTCTTGACATTCGTAAATAATCGCATGTAAGTGTGGATTACTTTTTGGAAGTCGTACGACAAGCCGTCATAAATCTCGATGGATTACCTTTATTCTCTAAATTTTGAACGATCGTACGACTTTTGCGAAGCGCTCTTTAATTGTATCGTGCGACTGTCCCAGATGTAACATATCTATATAATCTGTACGTGGGACTGCGAAAGATTTCTAGGCTTTGAATCGTTGTAAATCGATCGCTATCAAAAGGTCACGGCCAATATCAGAGGTGGTAGGTATTGTAACAGCTCTGGTGTGATTGTATTGCATGGGGCTTTGCTGAAAAATTCTGGAGCACGTTGTTAAACACTACTCAATTAATCGACCAAAGTGCTAAGTAAAAATCTCATATATACACGATGTTATACCAATGATGATACCGTTGGCTTACATATTCTATTCCGATGTGGTAAATTTTGTTACATATAAGACGTTATGCGCCTGTAACACTCCCTGCCTTGTCAGTCAAATATCTACACTTGACATTCACATAGTTCACATATATTCACGTAATATTCGCATATTCACTGACACCCACCCATCCGGAGCTTTTGTGCTCATAAACTTAACCAAACTAAGAACGCATAATCTAAAAGATCATTTTGTGCTGATTCCCAACATGGCATTCATTATTTTTTGGCATTTTTTTCCCAGTGATTACAATGGAAATAAAGATTAAGGTGCTACAGTGGACTTTTTGAACCATATTAAATCGGCAAAAGCACAGTGACGTCACAAGTTCTTTTAAGATCACCATACTTCTATATATAATTATTTAAAAGCTTGCTGTGACTCAGCAAAAATTCTAAAGAAAAGTAAAGGTAACAAATGTAAAATCTAAATTTAAGTCTTGTCTGGCGCTTCGAATGGCACAGAAAAATACAAGGTTGGTTTTAACAAAGTTTGTGTCAGCAAAGATGATATAGACCTAGATCATTAACAAAGTGGTTACTACGTAATGGAGTTCGCATGAATGCTATATTCATAACCGAAACCAGAAAAATTTAATTTGATGGATGTCTGAAAACTAGTTGGATTGTCAATTAGCTCCCTTTTTTTGGAGACAGTACAATGTGTTGTCACTGTGCCACACGACAAAGAACACTTTGCCAGTCTCTCGACAAGAAGACTACAGAGGGAGGGGGTGGAATAGAGACTAATAACATTCCTTAGAGAGAAGACAGCGGATGTTCATTTCATAACGAACCTTTGAAGTCGTGTCTTGCTTTGGAGATAACAGATGGTGCCCTTGTGTTACGAAGCTACCTGGGAACGTTGCCAAGATCGAAGGGCATTCAACCGGGAGACGGGAGAGGGGGACTAATTGGGAGCCAGAAAGGTCAGAGAAATCTACAAGTGTTTGACCAATCCTCTTAACCAATGATCAGACTCTTTACGTACACGTGACAGGAAGTCATGGCGATGGCGGAAGAGGAAAGCTTACAGATAATTGGCGCAGAGAAGTCGCGAGCCACAGACGTGAGCATGCGCCTGGGCAGTGAACGTCCCAATTATCGCTGTATCTTGAAATCGTTTTTGATAAGTCCTCTTCTCACTTCTGCAAACTTTGAACTGAAACATCTTGAGATTCGACTCCGCCCGGAACGGCTGTCCTACGTGTGTTTTGTCAAAGTCAGTCTTATCTGGAGAGGTCACTAAAAATGGGATAACAAACACGGATGTATCGCCAAATAAAAATAGTCCAGCTTTTGAAATGACAAATGATAAAACAAGAATTTTGCAGTCGTCGAGATTAAGAAATTTCTTAGAAATAAGATAAAAAACAAGGTTGTATGTTTTATACCCCAACCACCTTGCCATAAAAAAGGAATAAACAAAAGAACCCGGAAGATTACACTTCGATAAAACTGTTATGTATTATTCATCCATTCAAAGGAAATCTGGCCCAAAAAGTCAAGCTTTTAATGTGACAACGTTATAATATGAATTTTATGTATTCATGCACTCAGAATAGAAGACGGCATTTCTTAAATATAGGTTTGCCAAGAAAGTAACGCATTAGCTGAATTTTCACCTTTAAAAATCAGGGTGGATTGTCCATGGTGGATAATCGATTTAATAATTAATTTTCAACCAATTTACACAATGATGAAGTCCGAATGTCAGTAATCACGAAATAAGCAGGGGAATGTCAATCAACCTTTATACCCGGTGCCAAGTGGACAGTCATTGTGCACGTTGGTGTCATCAGATCTCACCGATATGTTCTCACTGTGCTTCATGCTGAACTGTGATCATGAATTCAAAACGCTGTCATTTTCAGTCAAGTTACACAATGATGAAGTGAGAGTGTCAGTAATCACGACATAAACAGCGGAATCACATTCAGCCAGGACAGCCGTTCAGGAACGACCTTTATTGTGGGACGTTGTTGACATCTGGTGTCATCAACAAGTTCTATCTATACGTTTCGTTTTAGGAGGGTATAATAGGGGAGTTTCGAGATCAAACTCTTTTATCGCTAAAGGTGAGAAAAAGCCCTACTGTACCATGTGACCTGTCAAAAATGTTAGACAACTATTACTGATTACATTTCCTATAACATGGGCGTCTAAGAAAAGTTTCAAAAAAAGTTACTTGATGTCGTTTGTACCTCCCTAACACGGTAAAGGTGATCAGTAAATTAAAATTTAAAAAAATTGCCTGACATATTTGAGAAGTCACATGACACAAGCGAACTATTGCAAATAGTCTCGAATGGCATCCTGCATATGCAAACAAATAATCGTCTTATGACATGGATTTACAGTCAACATAATACACTGAATAGATATTTTCAAATCAATACTCATGTGACATCACATTAAAAAAATTGCAGTCATATTTTGGCATGCACACGAGCCTTCTTTCGAATGCGATATCCATAGAACCAAGTGTATGTACTGTTCAGTGAAAACAGGAGGTAGATTTCATCGTATATGTGTGTAAATTTGTTAACGACGATTCTAGTTTTGGCTTGGGATTACCTGAAATAATACCTAACAGTACATTAGAACCCTCTCAGTCCCACCGAAACCGAAAACAGCCACATATGTTATTTCTCTAAAATGGTTTATCCCATGGCCTCGTACGAATTCCACCTGAAAAGGTGGTTTATAGAGTTACCAAGCACGTCATAATAAATATGCCTATGCCCGTTCAGGTCTGTATGGAACCCTCTTCTCCACTGAATTTGGTTATATTTTTTGCTGTCTTTTCCTTCAATGTATTATTCTGCCATTAAAAGGAAGTGTTGCCAGAAAAGACAACCTCACCACATGGTACTGTCACTGAGAAAACAGCAATCTTGTTTAGAATATGCACATCTGCCCCGGTAATTTCCCTGGCGAACCTCAAAACAGTAGCTTTTGAAAGGAAGAAATTAAAAAAAAAAGAAGGAAAATTTGTACACGCCTTTCATACAATGTTGATATAACTGTGAATAATATGATTATTATTGTTAATTATTACATATTAATGATTATGAATATAGCCTGCATATTTTTCAGTTGTTTGTCATAGTTTTTTGGTGTCACTGTCAGTTTGAAAATGAGAGTGTCAGTTATATCATCTAACTTTGGAGAAAAACTAGAGGGCCATGTTCGGATCTATTGCTTAACTATGGTATCAGATGGAAGAACAAATTCCGATCTATTTCCTATAATTTAGGTTTAAGATGAGAAGATTTATTTAGTTATATTACTCAACTTAGGAATTAGATTGAAGAACATATTCAGTTCTATCAGTGAACTTTGGTAAAAGTAAAAGGATCCATCTTTTATATCAGAAAGACGTACGCAGATGTGTTATCTGCCTTAGGTATGAGATTGAAGGATATATTCAGTTCTGTTATTTTACATTGGTATCTGATGGAAGGATATATTCAGTTCTGTTACATGACTTTTATCCGCTACTATTACATATATTTTGCATCTGATATATACGGATATATACACTTCTATCACCTACATATAGTAGGTATGATGGTAAGAAGCGATGCATTCAGTTCTAGTACTTAACCTTGGTAGACCTGTGAGATGGAAGAATGTGTATTTAGTTCCATGGCTTATCTTTCTTCTTTTCTCCAATGTAAACTTTTCAGCCCACTCCATATCTAAAAATAAGTTAGAGACACATATAAAGATGTTTGTTACAATTTATCATTTATAAATGCTTCTTGCAAGCTGGAAGGGTACGTTTCAGTTATATGGGCTATAATTTTTATACCATGCAGATTAAAAGATGCACTGTTTTTATGTTAGTTGTGAGGAAAACGCTTAGCTTCGTTATTGGATGTTTCTGATTCAGCAGTTACTTTTTTTACAGTCATGAAAACTTGATCATTAAGTACTTGTGAAAATGTTGGGGGGACAATTCAGGATACCATGGGATGACCTAGGACTGGTAAAATCTGATGAATTTTTTAAACCAGAAGCGTTAATCTAGTAAATAAGCCTTTCGTAACATTGTCTTATGATTTATACTAAAATCATGTTTTTTATGTTTTGAGTCAATGTCAGTGTTTTGATAAGTTTTCTATAGTATTTTTCTTTTACTGACGACCCTTTAACTAATGAATTGAGGAAACCATCGTGCAGTGACTTGAGGAAACCGCCATGTCATGGCATCTCATGACGGCAATGAGCTAGGCTATCGAGTTGATGTAACACTACAGAAACTTAAGGAAACCACAACACTATGCCAATATCCTGACGGCGTTGAAGCTGATGTGTCGGGGAAACAATGCAGAGACTAGGGCGAACCACCGCAGCAGAGAAATCTCCTGACGGAATTGATTCTAGTGAATCAAGGAAACCATGCAATGATTTGAGATCACCGTGCCTGACCAAGCGGTGAGATTAACTAGTTGAGGAAACCCTTCATGGACTTGAAGAAACCACACCACCAGTTGAATGTCCAGACCGCCGTGAGACTAATGAGTTGAGGAAACCGTGCAGGGACCTGAGGTAACCACCGTACCAGGCCGACCTCCTCACCGCAGTGAGGCTAATGAGTTGAGGTAACTATCGGACAAGAGCAATCATACTGACAGGCGTAATTCCATTTATATAGTAAATCTGTGTCAAAACTATGTTATTATTTAATTAACATTTAAACCCACCACGAAGTGCTATGAATGAAATCTTCATTAATGTCTTCTTGAAAAGATATACTCGATAAGTTTCACAAAAAAAAGTTAATCCATATCGACTTTTTGCTCATGTTTTAGTTTAGCCCAAATAATTACATTTCACAAAGTATAAGCCATATCTGTGCACGTGTTATTTTTCGAAATCGATAAGTTTGGTAAAGTTCCTAAAATTCGCATTGCGGGTCGCTCTATAACTTATTCAAACTTTAGAAAGATATTAACGGGTAGGATTAATAACGGGTATTTTCTGAAATACAATAATTTCAGCTATTATTCGTAAATAGGAAAAAAAAATGATTTGATTAGCGAATTTGGAATTTAACATGCGGATTAAATATCTCCAGTATAAGGCTCTGATATTAGACTACACATTATAATATATAAATGCACTTAGTTGACTTGTGTCAGTCTGGCCACCGAGTCAAGAGCGAGCACTGAACATGCAGCACAGTAATTCCCTGGTATAATTCGCTCAAACCAATACCACATGTTGTCGTCCTGGGTCGTTATATGACGGCGTTTTTTTAACCATAGATGCAGACGTTGTTATTTTCATGCAAAGTGCATACTTCCGACTTACAAGTAATGCGAGACTAATGACTAATCACGGCTTCAAAGTGGAGAGTGTGTAGCTGAAAAGTAAAAAAATGTGACTCGCCGGTGAAAGTTCATATGCGATTAAAGCTATAAAATAAAAAAAACAATGTGGCCACAGTTTCGAAGATGACATATATATATATATATATATATATATATATATATATATATGTTGGACAAACATGTATTACGCGTAATCATGTCATCACAAAGTGGTAACATGGACTAATGTATGTAGGTCGAGTCATTAATAATTTTGCAAAAATCAATGTATACACATTCTTAAATCTCTGAGGACACCAATTTAAGTTCCTCCAAAAAGGGTCAGTCTTTGAATTTCTCACTTCTTCGAGTTCGGCTGTGAGTTCAGCGACTGTTGCTAAGCTGAACGCCGCTGGTCATGATTTCAAGGTCATTCTTCGACCTCAATTAAGACATCTCATTAGAGTATGATTTATTCTCAAAAACTACAGGAAACGATTACACGGCAAAAAACTTCAAACTCCAAAGTTGAAGATAACATGTTTCATCTGTCTGACTTTATATACTGGAAGGAGAATGACTTGTTAAGCCCCCCTCAAAGAATTCCGTCTGTGAAAATCTTAAAACTGACAAACATTGCTATTTAAGTTATTAGTTACCATCTAGGGAAGTCGCGAAACCTTCAAACTGTGTTTCACAGCACGCATCTCTGCCCAGGCCTGTTTTTTTTCTTTCCGGCAATATACTTGCTAGCGTTGATTGTAGCTATATAATATATAACGTTATTTGCAAAAGCAGCCACTGAGTCTAAAATTCGTACCCAAACTAAATGTACACTCACGCATTACATCAGCAGTGGTAGAATTGCAATCTTGTTTTGAAAAAAAATCTGTTGACATGCAAGATTGTAAATTCAAAGCACCTATAAGTTGCACTGTACTATTAGGCTTTCGCTTTAGCACATGAAAGCAGCCCATGAGCCTGAAAGTGTTACACTTATCCAAGCTAACTGTACACTCACTCATGCCCTACATCGACAGCGGTGGAATGGCAGTTCTTCAAAAACCGCTCTTCAGCTTCACTCATGTCTCACATCAGCAATGGAAAAATGGCAATCTTGTTTGAGATAATCAAGAAAACAAAAACTGTTGATAACCAACGTTGTAAATTCAAATCAGCAATCAGTTGTTCTGTACCTTTTGGTTATCGCCATTGCATATGTTCCAGAGGGTGACAAAGGCATGCAGTCTGGCGTCGTATCGTCCATATCGACAAACGCCGTTAAACCTTCCAAGCACACGGTAAAGATCTCAATAGCACATTTTAATTCCAGGAAAAAACCTTCCTCCTCCGGTCCCCGCTGGTTTACTCCGATCACCTTTGGTTTACCCTTAACTCCGGTGGTCCCGGAGACCGGAGTAAACCGCCAGGGATAGGAGTAAACCACCGGTGACAGGATTAAACCCCCGGAGTCCTCAGTAAATCGTTGGAAACCGGAGTAAACCACCGCGGTTAGGAGTAAAGCCACGAAGACCCAAGTAAACCGCCGGGGATCGGAGTAAACCACCGGTGTTTGGAATAAACCACTGGGATTCGGCGTAAACCATTGGAGACAGTAGTAAACCGCCTGGGATCGGAGTAAACCCCCGCGTGACAGGGGTCAACCCCGAGCACCAAAGTAAACCACAGTGAACCAGAGTAAACCGCCGGGGACCGAAATAAACTACCTACGATCTGATGAAAACCTCCTGGGGACGAAGTAAACCACAGGGGTTGGGAGAAAATCAAAGGGGACCGGAGTAAACACCGCTGATCGGAGTAACTGGTCCCTGGTGGTTTACTCCCATCAGTGATGGTTTACTCCGGTCCCCAAAGGTTTATTCCAGTTCCCCAGTGGTTTACACCGATCCCCTGCCGTTCACTCTGGTCTGCAATGATTTACTCTAAACCCCGGTGGTTTACTCCCATCACCGGTGGTTTACTTGGATCTCCGGCGGTTTACTCGGGTCTTCGGTGGTTTACTCTGAGCCCAGGTGGTTTACTCCCGTCCCCGGGGGTTTATTCCTGTCACCGGTGGTTTACTCAGGTCTCCAGTGATTTACTCTGAGCACCAAAGGTTTACTCCGAGCCCTCGTGGTTTACTCCGATCTTCGGTGGTTTACTCAGGTCCCTGGAGCTTTACTCCAATCACCGGTGGTTTACTCGGATCTTCGATGGTTTATTCCGAAGCCAGGTGCTTTACTCCGGTCCCCCGAGGTTTACGCCCGTCACCGGTGGTTTACTCTGGTCTCCGGGGGTTTTCCAGCAATAAACCTTATGACTTCATATATATTAAGTGAAAAAGTCTGAAGGCTGCCGTTTAAAACCAGTGAATATAAATAAAAATAAACGTAAAAAAAGAAATAAACAATAAAAAAATAAACATTGTTTTCTTAATAAAACTAATATTGATATTAAACTTGTCATGATTTGAAATTAACTTTTGATTATTCGTTCCTTGTACTTTGTGGGAAAATGGTGAGATTTGTGCGTTTGTGATTGTGCTCGTGTTTAAAAAAAACTTAAGGTTTTCTCTACTCTCAATGATAAAATCCCCAGAGAGAACTGTAAACGGATTTGATGTGCACCCCAGAAGTATTATGCACCAGGCGACAGTTTGTCAACACTCGTGTATAAGCGGATACCCGATTTCCTTCCGCAAAGGCAACTGCGGGATCCGCTTTTGGTAAACCAAGTGCTTGTACTTCTCATATTATAAACGTAACGTATCAGGGAAGACCTCGCCTATTGGTCAACTGTCATCTCACACTTTAGTGCAGGCTAAAAATAGTAATAACAAAAAAAGATCGACCACTGAGCAGTAGCTGTAATAAGAGTGGGTCGGAAAATATTCCCGTACGTACATTTTTGTATCATTTTGTTTTGCAATAATCTGTGAAATAATTATGTCCGATGTCTTTTTTTTGTATTATACAGCTTTAAACATATATCCCCTGGCTAATAAATATATACAATATTTACAAATACAAGGGAGTCAAAGTACATTCCTGTATCATTTTGTTATTCAATAATTTGTGAAATAATTATGTCCAGTGTTTGCTTTTTTGTACTATATAGGCTTAAACATATGTTCCCTGCGTCATGAACTGTTTAATAAATATATACAATATTTTCAAATACAAAGGAGTCAAAACATTTGTATCTTGAGCATCCAATGGCAATACATAGAGTGTTCTGATTTGATCGACCAATACAAGGGAACATGCACATGCTATATTAATGATAAAATAATGGTCACTTTTATAATATTATTAACCAGTGGTTTTCATGTTGACTCATTTACAGGTCCATTGATTGGCGGAGTGGTCCAATTAGGGCCGTGATGTTTATATGAATAAAAAAACAGTTTAATAATGAGGAACACTTTTTCGAGTGCACTTTTACTATAGCTTCTTTTACAATACTACAATACTGACCTTGTTTGACGATGTTGGTCCAGTTAGACGATACAATTGCATTCTCGCGAGAACTCCTACAGATGAGACTGAGATAGCTCTCGCACGCACTACAGCCTGTTCAATATGGTCCATTAAGTCCACCATACAATCTGCGTTTAATTTGGTGGGAAAAAAATCAGTGAAGATACTTTCAGATATAGTTTTTTATGCTCTTTTCACTCAATACAACTTCCTATCAGAGTGGTGTTTGACTTTAACATGAACTGCCATTAAGTGTTTTACCTACGGACAACTATGCCATAGTTCTACTGAGATATTAGTCAAAAGACGACGGGTCATGAGCATGCACAAAGCCTTAATTAGTCGTGGATGTGCACATCACTGGAGTTTACGGATGAATGAATGAATGACTGATTAAGACTTAACGCCACATTGGCAGTATTTCAACCGCATCGTGACAAGAACATGATGGAACCAGCAAACAGACGTCTTTCGATACAAGAATGATAAATGTGCCCAAATACCTCCCGCAAAAAATCTCTCGTCAAATCCGTTATTAGAAAGATGACGGATTGCCTTTCCGTTGATCTAATGGATTAATCCATTGCTGGTAGCGAATTAATCCGTTCTTGATGACGTAATCATGGAACGGATCAAAATATATAATAAATAACAATAATAATAACAATAACAACAACAACAACAACAACAATAATAATAATTCAAACATTACATTAACAAAGTTCTTAAACTATATCCTGACCCAAAAAATCATGAAATATAGGTCTTATACACTATCTTTAAAAATATCTGAGGTGGGGGGGGGGGGGTATGTGGCTGAGTTGGTTAGCGGGATAGCGCAGAGCAATGACCCAGAAGCCTCCCACCTATGCGGTCGTTGTGAATTTATACCAAGTCCAGTCTCATGCTGACTTCATCTCCGGCCGTACGTGGGAAGATCTGGCGGCAACCTGCGGATAGTCGTGGGTTTCCCCGGAGTCTGCCCGCTTTCCTCCCACCATAATGCTGGCCACTGTCGTATAAGTGAAATATTCTTGAGTACGGCGTGAAACACCAATAAAATAAATAAATAAGTAAAAATATCTGTTCACTATTTAACCACGCCATGACCAAAAATTCGGTGATAGTCTCCGTCCAGAACAAATATGTGTTTTAAACCGCTATATTCTGTTCAATAGGCCCACGGGGGAAAGTTCTACAGGTTTATAGTCACCATTTACCTCAAGCTTGCCTATAAAGAGAGCTGAAACCCTATATTCTGTTCAGCCTAGAAACCACACGGACCGACGGAGTTCATAGGCTACAGGGAAAGTAAGTGCAAATAGTTCATATTCAGTGAATCGCCACACTTCTCACTACAACTAGCCGCTGTAGTGCTATACTACTCTATTGTAACTGCCGCGCAACAAACTGACGTGAGAACCTGGAAGTACCGCACATGCAGCAGTTCGTGCTTACATACAAACGTAATGCAACATTACTGACACTGAGACGAAATGTGAATTAATGCAGTTTTGACATATACATGTAAATCTTGCTGGTAAAACTAAAATCAGTATAAAGGCGTCATCATGGATATATATGTACCTGTTGAACTGTGTGAAGACGGGGTAGCAGTTGGACTGCATGCGTTCTATAATACTCATTTACCGCCACTGATAAAAATACAAATCACTGTCTCTTTTGTTGTTGTTTTTTTCTTTCAGTCATGCGGATAATTCGCTATGCCTGTTATTTTCTCGCGATTTTGTCTCTGTTATATACTGATATAATAATGATAATAATAACAATAATAAACAAATAATTTGTCTCTGTATATTAATCCTTTTTCATGACGGCTATATGTACGGCGTCAAGCGCTTACAGGTTTACCGTATATAATATTGTATACAATTTTATGGACTTGTTATATAAAAAACAGTTTCATCATAACGCTCGTGTATACAAAATAAAATCATTGGCATTGGTTGATATTGCGCTTTTTGAAGTTAATATTTTTCATAATGTTATTTGAATTTTGGCATTGTTTGGTAAGGTATCAAATGTTCAAAAATAGAATTACTTCTGTTCAAACATGCAGTCCAGATGCTGCGATGTTCAGTGACGGTCCCTGGTAAATGTGAGGTGTCTTATGAAGTACATACTCCTTAGTCATACCTTTTTTATATACGGCATTGCAAAGCGCTCAAAGTTGGCAGATTCCTGCAAGGTGATGCAGCGAAATATATGTCCCTATCGGCTTTTATATTCACGCTCTGTGTTTCTCTTGTGTATGTTTTGTGCATCTGGTGCTCTTGTGAGTTCGCCGCGAAATACCGTTCGAGTGCCGCGATGTGTTTGTTACCACGGGCTGATTCCGACATGTAACATGACGGGCGAGGCCGGAATTCTGGGCTAAAGAGCCCGCAAAGCCGCCAAGTTAATATCCAGGAAGACCAGTTCACGAACAAAATCCATGTTTATTTATCAATATGTTTAACTCTCTGGAGAATCTCAGTCACCCACCGAACATCGGTCTATACCATCCCCACCCGCAACCTCCACACCCACCCCCACCCCCTCCACGCTCACCTTCTCTTATAACCACCATCAGGCTTTTCCATAGCTAAGGTGCCTATATATACGGCGGGGGCGAGCGGTAATTTTGGCTCATGTCGGTTAGAAATCTCAAAGCATTTATACGCTCAGATGCTGTATTTAGTTTCATTTAGATGAAGGCACTGGCATATGTTTCTTTCCGCATTCCAATCATGTCTATTGGTGGATCAGATCTTCCGGCATAGCTTAAGGTATAAGTTGTGAGACCAAC
This sequence comes from Acanthopleura granulata, assembly GCA_016165875.1. Lineage (NCBI taxonomy): Eukaryota > Metazoa > Mollusca > Polyplacophora > Chitonida > Chitonidae > Acanthopleura > Acanthopleura granulata. The sequence continues at coordinate 4,260,021 of JABBOT010000007.1, read as the reverse complement.
ACCCTTCCGCTACATACTCTTTAGGTTACAGTTTCTCCATCCAAACAGTTTGTATCGGACCCAGGCTCAAATCATATCGAAATACATATATATATATATATATATATATATATAACAGTGTATTTATCCCGCTAATGCCTGCTGTATTGATTCGGCCCTGAATATATGTATATATATAGAGAGAGAGTATGATCTACATACAACAAGATCAGTTACGAGGTGTTGATGACCAATTTGCCGTCCAGTTGTTAATTCCGACAAAATGTCTTCACTGCTCCATTTCCCCTCCGTTTGCCACGTAAATCCATCTGTACACAGCTATATACATGTATATGGGGCAGACAGCTACACTATAAAGTGACCAATGCGTTTAATGGGTGATTAAACTTCAAACAGGCCTGTTTAATAAATACACACATATATTTGAGTATTAAACCTAAGTGTCTAAAACATGAACATAGGTCTATATTATAATGCTATAATCTCCAAGTGTTTAATACCTGATGCATAAAGGTGTTAAAAAGTTAAACATTTAAATTTTCAGTGTAGAGATCTTCACAACGTCCTGGCCATAATCATTTATCCTTAACGTCCTTTTCATGTTTATGGAGAGAATTTGGTATCCGTTTTGTAAACTAAGTGCACTCTTAATGAGTGTGTAAAACACGTTAATTATAAACATCGCCAATCTAGGTTCTTCTCTGGATTGGAGCTTAGTATATATGAGGGGACAAATCAAGACACAAGTACACTGTCCTCTAGTCGTCCGACATTCGTACACCAGCCTGATCGTCAACCAAATTGGGCCCCCTGAGTCAAAAATCACAAGGCCAGTTTCTAAAACAACATTTAACACAAACCACCCACAAACTAAGAGAGTATATAAAGGTAAAAAAAAAACAACAAAAAAAAAACAATAAAAAAAAATTGGATATGTTCGTGCAAAGAGAAGCAGTCAGTTTACAATCATGACAGAAAAACGCAAGGAATGTTCTACGCGGATGAATGAAATCAGTGTCCAAGTCGTGCACCATGATAGTTTATATGGTGTCGTGAATCAAATAAGTGTATTTCAGCTGCGCTTTGATCGCAAATGTTCATATACCCAACGTGGCTCGTTGTTAGTACTGATGTCTTCTACATGAATTTCCATTGGGGCAGCACTAGAAATATTTCGTCATTGCCATCTGTTTCCTTCAATGGTACACCATAATGAAATATTGTTAGAAGTAACTTTACACTCCATGCAAGCAAGTCAAACCATAACAAGCAACTACTTAATAAAGATTGCTGTGCAACATTAAAAAAGAGATCAATATACGGAATACAGTTGAAAAATTAGAGGAAAAATTGTTTTTTGGATTAAACAAATGCAAGTGCGTAACAATTTGTTTTTAATTATTAGGATACCAACGTCTAGGACAGGGAATTTTCAAATGCCCCTGTTTTCAATTTTGTCAGGGTCTTAGTGGCAAAAAACGGTGTTCTCTTGTGCGGCCTTACATGAAGTTACATGGAGACTGCTTAAGTTGGGCCAAAATGATGTATATGTCACAATGGGGAAAGATCGCAAGTAGCTTGCCAGAGGTGAGCCGTTTTATTACATGCACTTAGGTTTCCTCTGCCCATGCACAAATCTATAGTCACATTCGTAGAAGTGAAATAAATATAAATCGCCAATACATAAACTGATCGTTAATATACCGCCGTCTGAATTAGAAGGATTGAGCGAATTTAAACACATCGCTTTGTAGCACTTATTTATTTATTTCTTTATTTGATTGGTGTTTCAGGAAGATTTCACTTGTACGAGGGCGGCCAGCGTTATGCTGGGAGGAAAGCGGACAGAGCCCTGGGGAAGCATCTTTTTAAGTGTGACAATAAGAGACAGGATACAAGTTTAAAGGGAAAGATCTCTTAAAGGAAAAGACCATTAAACACTGTATCTGAAAACATCTTCACCAAATTTTTTAGTTTTTCTTTTTCACCAAAATAAACGCAGTCAAATGTTTTGATTGTATTGTGGGTTTTGTGGGCCATAAAGATAAAGTGGTCCACTAGTGACGATACAAACTTTTTGTACATCTTTATGATAAGGTCTGAATAAAGTTCTTGTGAAGAGCAATCCTTTAATGTTTGCCTGTGTATGAAAACGCTAATATGACAATATTAATATCAATATGGTCCATAAAACCCACCATACGATCAAAACATTTGACTGCGTTTATTTTGGTTAAAAAAAATCTAAGTAAAATTAGTGACGGCATTTTCAGATACAGTTTTTGATGGTTTTTTCACTCACCATAAGTTCATTTTTACGAGGTCTTTCCCTTTAACTCTTCTAAAACAGAACTAATTCTACTTGCTTCGTCAGCCTTACGTCAGATACATACGAACAATTTTTCTACCATACTCCTTTCAAAGGTCAGTCGGTAGAGTCACTAGATCACGTGCAAGCATGATTTGCAGTCATGTAACGATTGGATAGATTGTCGTTATCAAACTACTGGGCGCATCCATGTTGGGACTACTTCCTGTAAATCACTTTCGTTTTCCTTCTGTGAAATATACTTCAATTTTTTTCCTCCTGCAGTTGTAAGGCTGCTATGAAGTAACTTATGGTTAGGATTATGACATTTTGTATTGTCAGGTTTGTGAAATGTTGATTCCATTTTTATGACGAATATTAAATCGCCAGTGGCACCTAAGTGCATGCAAGAGCTATCTTAGTCTCGCCTATAGGAGTTCTCGAGGGAATGTGACTGGAACCTGACAAGAGGGAGGTATAGGGTTTTTAACCCTCGCAACACCTAGACAGTGCGGATAGACTGAATTTAAGCGCCAAGTCCGACATTCATATACCACTTGCAACCATAAAGAGGCTCTCAAACTCGATAATTACAGAAAACATTTCCAAAACTTATAACACCAGTTCACAAGGATTTTATGATAAACATTATATGAAAACAGTAAATAAACCAGATAATATGTAAGAGAGATCAGTCAACAGTATTCTAGGCATGAAATTCAATTCAAAATTCAAACTGGAGGCCCGGAAGTAATTTCCAGGTCAAATACAAATGTAGATATCTTAATGGCTCTTTGATTACAGCTATTCTATAAAGCACTATTATAATTAATAAACATGAATACCTATACACCCTCAGACCATGCATGGTCAGAAGTCATTGCTATCTCTCTTCTTATTTGCCAACAAAACCATTATACTCGCTGCAAAATATTAGAAACTTACGGCCTTAAGGTGTTTGATGGAGTATCCGTGGCACACTTAGTTTTTGAATCAATAACAAGTAAAACAGATTGAATTTCATTTGAAGATCATATTAAGGAGAGGTTCCAGGAACCTCATAAATACTGATATATATACCATGAATGTCATCTCTCGTATGAAAAGGGAATTTTTGGCTTTTGCAATAAAAAAAACAAAACAATTTATCGAAACAGGCTAACTGACTTTTTAAGATAAAGAATGGATGTTTATATACTGGAAAAGTTCTATGCGACATCATGTTTTTACGGTATACCGTACTTTCTTTTGGTGCTTCGTGTTTCCGCTGTAAGCTGTTTTAGCCGCGAAGAATCCACATGCGGTTAAAGGCTAAATTAAGTTAAAGGCTTAAAAGCTAATGAGCACAATAGAAATTCAGTATTTACATTCCGTAAAATGACAGCAACTATGTTGTCATCATCATGCATGGGTGCACCACAGACTTACAATCAATTCTATACGTGACATGAAGATGCCACATGGCACTTTTTTACAGAGATTTTCTTTGTAAACATTAGATATATTCTTTTGTTAAACTGATATCCCATACATGCATCATACATTGAATTGTTACATTTTAATTAACCTGGTTTGCTGCAATAAACTTTGGAAAAATCTTAACAATTTGGACTTTTAGGCCAATGAGCTCGAAGATGAAAGATATGTGAAAAAATTTTGACTTATAGTTCTTGTAGTCTTAGATAGTCTCTGTAATCTACACTCAGTCAGCTAGAACGACTTACCAACAGATTTCTAAATGGCTGGTGTTCAGAGAGAGAGTGTAAATACTTGCCTATTCCAGAACCGTATGATTCCGGAATTTTCACGCATACATTTATTGTAAAGACCAATATATATATATATTAATAAATAAATATATCCACTAAAATGTTGAAAATGGAAAACAAAATTTAAAGAGAGAGACTTTTTTATCTTTACAAATGTGAAACCGTATTTTTTTTGTGTGTTTTTTTTTGGGGGGGGGGTTGTTTTTGTTTGTTTGTTTGTTTTCGCGGTATCCATGCTGCTTGGCTGAGAATTTACGCTAAAAATAATCTTCGCTGATTTATTTTTAGACAGCACTAAGTAGAAGGTGACGTACAATTTACATCCGGGTCTCTGATGAAACCGCGAGCTTAGACCAGTGACAAACAGCTTTGGTCTGGTCTCAAGACGGCCGCTAACTAAACCGGAAATTGCGTACGACGGAAACATCTGACAACAGCAGAGCCTTTTCGTCGGGTAACTTCTCGACAGAAATGACGTATTACAAATTCCTTGACTTTTACGGGGTGTACGGCACAGCCTCCATTCACGTAATAATCGCCGTATTCAGTTCGTGATTGGATTCAAAATCTCGTAATTGAAGGATTTAGGACTAGTAGCTGTCCCTTTCACGGAAAACATCGTGCACCAAACGTCAATAATCGAGCCACCATCTTGACAATTTTTGTGGCCTCTGTAAGATCTGTGGAATACCTCGGAGTCCATATTTGGAACTAACAATTCAATGGTCACTGTGCAAATAGTTTTTGTCATATTGACGGCGTACAATGGGGTTTTGGGGTTATCGTGATAGCACAGTACAAGAACTCAGTAGCCACTGAACAGTGAGATCGATGCGAGTTCAAGCCCAGCTCATGCGCATACATAAAATGTAAAGGAGTTTGGGAGGCACAGCTTTCCGAGGAATGGCAGTACAACTTGTTACTCATGGAATAATGAGAGATAGTTGAGGAAATGTTGAAAATGTTGACTAATTTCCCTTTCTCAAGTTATCGATCTACGAGAGAATATGCAAGCGTGAAGAAGTCGTAATCCGCGCGTGCTGTTAGTTGTTCCATAGCGTTCTTGAGTTCTCAAACCGCTGGTTATTAAACGACGCGGCTGGAGAACAAGAGTAGCCACATGTGTCTTCCATATATAGGTAAGGATATACAGTGACAGAAGCAGCAAAATACCTCCTCCCTCCGTCTAGACTTGTTTGCCTCTTCATACACATGTCACTGACGTCTTGACTCCTCCGTAAAGTGGATCTACTCTCACTAAATGTGTAAATCAATTTGTGTAACTTTTCTTGTAATTCAGGCCGCCTTTGGGCGCTATAATTTAGTCAACGTCTTAGCCATTTAAAACAGAGCAGAGACGGCAGTGTAACAGCATTATAGTTGGCAAATGGTCACACGTAACAGGTGACAAACGGTCCCTTGTTGGTTTTGTTGAGTCAGCGTTTTATTCTCGCTGCTCATTTAAATGCATAAATGGGGCCCCCGCGGATTAGTCAGTTAGGTCGCTATCGCAGTGCAATGACCCAAAGCCTCCCACCAATGCGGTCGCTAAGAGTTCAAGTCCAGCTTATGCTGGCTTCCTCTCAGGCCGTACGTGGGAAGGTCTGCCAGCAACCTGCGGATGGTCGTGGGTTTCCCCCGGGCTTTGCCCGGTTTCCTCCCACCATAATGCTGGCCGCCGTCGTATAAGTGAAATAATCTTAAGTACGGCGTAAAACACCAATCCAATAAATAAATAAATGCATAAATGGTAGCAACTTACACTCCATCTAGTACCATGGCTTAAGCAGGATTAAGAAAAACGCAATCATGTTTAATGTAATATATTAGACTTCACGGGAACAGGTGTACAGTACGCCTTGCCAATAACAGGCGGTAAGACCTATTTTAAAATAGTTTAAAATGGTAGTATTTGGACCTCCGTGGCCGCATAGTAAGGGCACTAGTGTAGCACAATGACTCAGGATCTTATCACCAATGCGGTTGCTGTGAGTTCAAGATCAGCTCCATGCTGCATTCCCCTCCTGTCGCACGTGGGAATTTCTACCTGGAACCTGCGAGTGCCCGGATTCCTCCCACTGCTTTGCTGGACGCCGCCGTGTAAGTGAAAGAATGAATAAATAAATGACATTTCTAGCTTTAATCTGTATATTCAAATTTTGTAATTATCCAATGAAAACTGTTGCGAATTGTTTTCCGGTAAAAACGTTTATCACAAAAATCTGTCATTAACGACTATAAAGAAGTACAACTTCAAAACTCCAACGTTTCATCTTCTAAGATGAAATGAGTTGGACGACAAAGACTGACATATTACCATTTTATATATGGTTTCTTAAAGCAAAATATAAAGTGTACATGATTCTCAAACAAGCGTAAACATGTATCTAGATCTTGATTACCATTAAAACGTTGAAAGGCACTGATCCGTAATTGTCCATATATGCATATATTCTTCTGTATAAGTGGGCTTAAAACAGCCCAGAGTGTCCAGTATGGGAGGTATAAGATTAGTAAATAATGGAATATATATATAAGCTACGACATACATACAGAGTAAAACTAGAGCAGCGACGAGAGTGTGATAGTTGGCAAATATCATATACTTAACCAGTGACTTCTGGCCCTCTTGTCAAATTACCTCAGTTAAGGTTTTATTCTAACTGTTCATGTATATGTTTAAAAAGGAACAAGTTACACTGCCCTCTCCATGGCACCATGGCTGGAGATTGTTTAAAAAGAATGTTAAATGAGACCATGAACAGTGAACTATGCATACTATTGAAACGAAAGTAGAATTTGTTTTGCTCCAAGCAAGAAGCACTAATTTATCTTCAGATTAGAGCTGAATGTTTGGGACGGCTATATACCTATGAACAACAATGTTATAGGTTTGTCCTTATTGTGCTGTATAAGAATCCGGTACACTTGCCCCAAGGGGCACAGTTAACGCTAGAAATTAGTATACGATCATTTAAAACACTTTTTAAAAGTGTTAATGTGTTCATATTATTGTGCGTACATGTGTTAAACGCGATAACAGCATGGCACTTTGAGTAATTTTAGACCATTGACGTGTAATAAATTGCGTTTAATTTCATTATTTTTTTTACCTAATTCTGCTTCAGCCATGGTGCTAGGCGGAGTTTAAGTTGTTACTTCTTAAACACGTGAATGAACAGTTAGAATAAAACCCTAATTAAAGTAAATTGCCAAGAGGTAGGATTTCACCGGTAACGTGTGAACATTTGCCAACTGTCTCTCTGTGGTCCCTGCTTTAGTTTTACTCTCTGTACTGAAGTCTTTTATTTTACATGTATATTATGTTGGTAGGGTTTAACATTCAAATCTGGAGAGTCCGACAGAGGAAGTCCATTACATGGATTCACGCATATATAAATGTTTATAAAACTCTCAAGTAGTTTTCATTTCCATCTACCAGATGAGTGTTGAAATCGAAATGATGATGTCGTGCTTACAACTGACTACACGTCCTACTTCTTACATTGCAATGACGTCCCGTGCGTTCTCATCAGAACATGTATACAAAACCAAATTTGTCAGCTTGTGATACAGTTATTAATTTTCTAATGGTGCGACAGGACTGTGTTACAAAGTAAGGACAACCCTCATGCACCTGGTGTGTTCAACAGCCGTGCCCCAGCCTGACATATTAGGACAGTGTATGGGAAAACAAGTCGTGGGTGGTAAACAGAAGTAAGACTGGTTCTTTTCTCCTCAGATGCCTTCGTGTTGACACGTTAAACAGCTAAGATCCACCGGCCGTTTCATCGCGCGGTTATGTGTTTTGCTCAAGCCGCTCGGTATCCCGCCGATGTAAAATTCTTGTGGGGGATTTGCGAAGGTCACGTCTCCAGGGTCCCAGCCGTGACAGCCCTAGGCGAGCACTAGTCTAGTACTTACCAGAACGTTCAGTACCCCGCGGACGCCATATCTGCACCCATAATCAAAACTATTTACCATGGATGCAGAAATCGATGTCGATTGACTTATTACGAATCCACATATTAGTAACATTTTATCAACTGTCTTAGTGTCTGATAAATTTAGTGCGTAATTATTTTCTTGTCCGTTGTTTTTTATTATTGTTATCGTTAATGCTTACATAGGTCGATTCGTTGGTACACTGATCGGTTGATCGACCCGTTACAATATAAAAGATTACAGCACAGAGTAAAACCAGAGCAGCGACCTCAGTGTGATAGGTGGGAAATGGTCACACATTTGACCAGGGTGAAATCCGGCCTCTTGTCAATTTACCTCAGTTAGGGTTTTATTCTAACTGTTAATGTAAGTGTTTAAGAAGTACCGGTAATAAACTACACCCCTCTAGCACCATATCTTAAATACAATTAGGTAAAAAAAATAGTAAAAAATATAGTAAATATAAATAGTGAAAATACAATTTATTAGACGTCATTGCTCTAGAATTACTCAAAGTGATATGTTGTCATCACATTTAACACATGTATATACAACAGTATGAAAACAATGCAAAGGGACCAGGATTGGCGCATTCTGCGTTTTTTTAGATAACATATTTCGCTAACACACATCTATAGATCGATTAAGATGGTGAAATTTTGACTGATGTACCCTCAAAAAATAATATAACCTTAGTTATATGGGAAGAGGAATCGTAATTTCAGCAAACCTAAAACGCCACAGCCATTTTTTTTTTTTGGTGCCTCTACCAGTCGGTGGTCACAATGCTACTTCAGATTTGTGAAGGAATTGGTTATTAATTGTCAGTTGTTTCAATCCTGGTCCAGAGTTGTAAAACTATTATTACCAGTCTGTGGTGTCGATGCTGTTCCAGGTCTGTGAAATAGTTGATTATTAACAGTCTGTTGTGTCAATGCTGTTCCAGATCTGGGAAATAGCTGATTATTAATAGGCTGTAGTGTCAATGCTGTTCCAGATTTGTGAAATATTTGATTATAGACAGTCTGTGGTGTCAATACTGTTCCAGATTTGGGAAATAGCTGATTACTAACGGCCTGTGGCCTCAATGCTGCTCAAATTATCACGCAGGAGCACACGAAAGTGACGACGCGACATATGTCTGACGATAAGATTGCCTGAGTTGGACGTCGTTAGTTAAAAATCACGATTTTTTTACATGACATACTTTATCAACCTTATATTTGGCACAGGTAAGGATGGGCAACCTCTATCTTCGATAACAGGCATGAAATGACCAGCATACCTGCAAGTTTAAGTTCATACTGTTCACTGAAACCATACAGTTTGATATTAAACATTTCTAGATTCATCACTGTTTGCATTCCTTTAATATTTCAAAGGTCTCGTCCTACAAGAAGACCACCATATCGTTGTTAAATATATATCTATATCCACATAAATAAAAAAAACAAACATTTTTGATGGTAATATTAATGTCACACATTATAAGCTCAATACCGTACCACGATTAAACGGCTCTTCTCAATTAAATTGATGCAAACAAAGCAAGAATACGACTGCCATTAAAACTATTATAAGATGTGTCATATTCATAGCAGTACGAAAGTGCTTGAAGACTTATTTGTGACAAAAGTTCTCCATGCTAACGTGCAATTTCTCGCGTCCTAATTTCAATCATAACAGTTATAAAACTTACATAACTGTGTATAAAGCTGCGATCATCACTAACAATCTATATTACGCCGTTCTAACTGATTCAGTGGTACATGTATTTTCAAACTATCACGTACACTGTTTATGTAAGTAAAGACTAAATAGAGGGAACGCCTGTTAAATAATTGAACGAAATTGGACTACACGAAGACTGAATTTCTGAAGCTCATTTTTGCAGCTGGTCGATAACTCACAAATCCACGATAAGCATTGTGTACATCAGATAAATTTATATACAAACAGGAACTAAACTGTCGTCCTTGTTTTTTTTGACATAAATATTTTCCATAGATAATGCGTTAGCACCATGTGTTGTATCTACTTAGCAGTATAAATCCCCCTCTCCCCAACCCCCCACCTATTCCCTTATTCCCTCTCTCACCTCCAACATATTAATCAAAAAATAACGTGTTAGTCGTACTGCATGGGAGGGATAGACAAAACAGAAGATGTATTGTTGGGTTTTTACCTTAACCAAGCTTGATTAGGGCTAACGACGTCTAGGCGTTGACATCTTGCGGTATACAACAGCCGTCTTTCTACATCTGTGTCATTCCTGATAACGTATAAGTTCCTTCATTCATCCTTTGTCTTCAGATAGCTGCACGGGGGTATATGTATATAATGACTCCATAGCACTAAACGCGTACAAAATCTCGCCAGTCAATTATAAACCATAGCGAAACTGAGTGGAAATACGTGACTTGATACAACGTCGTTCGGAGAACAAATACACGGCTTTGCTTGCTTGACCCTATGAAGTTTCTTATTTTCGGAGAATGTAATTTTTCACTTGTTTTAATGACAGTAGCAGAGATCTGTGCTCTTGGGCTTTTTGTGTATTTTCCTTAGTTCGCAACCGCTTTGTTGGATATATGGTAAAGTTTATAACAAGTGATGTAGTCTTTATAAACCTTTGTTTGATGCCTCACATCGTGTGTTTACCCAGATTATTGCTACATCCTAGTTCTGATGATTTTTTTTTCTCTAGTGGATGTCATAAGTGCACATCATAACTGGGTCGCACATCACTCGTTTAATTAATAAATTCGAAACCGTTTCTGTCCTCTGGGTTGCAGTACTTAAGTTCATTCTGGTCAATTTTTTTTTCCAGAAAATGATAATACACAAGCAAATGAAATGTCCCTGAGTTTCTGCTCTAGAATATTTGATACACTTTTTGTGTACTATTAACGGTACTTTGAATATTGTCATATGCTGTATAGTAGCGTACTTATTACAATTCCATCCACTAAGACGTCTAACCTAGAAACACATCGTTCACTGTCATGTGAATTGTATTTCTTGTTCACTTTCTCGCTTGTTTATTTCTTGTCATTGCTTGGTCGTCGTTTCTAAAAGGCACTGGAAAAATATTTCGCTGGGATATTTTTTAAATAATTTCTTTTATTTCAATGGTGTTTCCTGCCTCACTCAAAAAAACTTTTAAATACAGCCATCATGTTTATGGGTTTGAATAGCCTTAAAGATTTTTTGAAATCCCCACGGCGTGAAATGTGACAGCGGGTAGTTTTATGTATCAGGCAAAAGAAGTTAGTTCGAATTCTCTTTTCAAATGATAAATGGGTTTCCCTTTTGGATAGATAACATTGCAAACAAAACCGGCCATTGTGTTCACTGAAAAACTTCCTTCATTGTATATAAATTCCCACAATTGTCTAAAATTGCATAAATTATCTCTTCGTGGTTAATAATAAATATTGTATAATCTGTCTTTGAGTTCTATTTTTTTTAAACGACAAAGTGAAACCCGATTCAAAAGATCTGTTGGGTTGTAGTATTTGAGACTATTTTCACCAGTGTGAAGGAAGATTTCCTAAAACAACGCACCCGCTTGACCCCTGATACGTGACTCGTCTCAGAGAGAAGGTCACGCGATGATCCAACGAGATCTCGGAAGGTTTGCTAAGTAGATGTTAAGTAACCATGAAAGGGGAAGCCACAGAAAAGGTGTTCGGGAGGGGAGGGGTGAAAGAGTAGGGAGGAAATATACACATGCACATGTTCTAGCATCTGTACATGTCACTGTCAACATGACAACACTAACAGCAAAATCAACCGGGACCACTTAATTATAACCGTGGCAGCACAATGCAGCTCCTGATAATCACGGACGCCACTGTCTCGGATTCTACACCTCCGGTATCCGGGACAATGAATCTTTGATACCAGAGTATGTTACGACACAGTTCGAACACACCCGGCTGCGAGTCACTTACGGGTCTGGATTGTGACACTCCAGTATTTCTGTATTACCAATAGCTGGTGCTCGCACATGTCGGAAACGTGTAATAGAATAGGGGAGGACAAGAATTTACTGACTCGGAAGGCGTTAAATTATTTACATATGGCTGGCCTTGACTTTTCGTGACGCGTTAACTTGACTGGATTTAATTCCCATGCATGTGGGGCGTTAATATCCATGACTAACGTCAACTTTCATGGCTGACAACCTCCATGACTGGCGTTAATTTCCCCGGCTGACGTTGATTTCCATAACTGACGTTAACTTCCATGAGTGGGGTTAATTTCCATGACTGGCATTAATTTCCATGAGTGGGGTTAATTTCCATGACTCGTTAATTTCCATGACTAGCATTAACTTTCATGAGTGGGTTAACTTCCATGACAGGCTTTAAAAGAGTAGACAACAAAAAATATAGCCAAAGTTATTTCAGAAAAGGGCCCATACAGACCTAAACCGACATAGGCATTTTGACGTGTCTGTAAATCACCATTTAATCTGAAATTCTGAAGAAGTCATTGGATACGCCATTTTAGAGAAACCGGAGAAGCGATGTTGTCTTCAGAATGAGGCGAGACTCTCCTTTGTCGAGCGAACTACGGTCCCTCTTATTAGCACAACCGAAGGTCTCGCATTGTGGCCTGCTAAACGTATTCCACTACCACTTTCTCGTTGAAAATGGCTTTAAAGTAAATGAGAATTGACTCGTAATCAGAAGGCAAACAGCTGATTTAACACTACTTCTATATGGCAAAATGTTGAACTTGGAACGGTTGACGTAAAAGCGGAAACAGATGCCTTCTGGAGTGGTAGAGTTATCTCGTCTTATGTTGATTAAAACTGATGGCATGGTGACTCCGTTCGATTTTGTACACGTGGGCGTATTTTGTTTACTTTGAACTGCGATATCTCGGCTATCCTATATCACAAAAAGTGTCGTGTTTTAAACTTTAAATGAGATTTTTATCGAAACATATATGTAGTTGCTAGTTGGCAGTTTTCTTTTAACTTTCGTGATTAGTGCTAATTTTCGTTAGCAATGGTTATTTTAACTCAGTTTGGTCAATGACGATAATTTCCATGACTGCGTGATGTTAATGTTCATAACTTGACGGCACCTTCATGACATATACACCCACACACGTTCAGCTCATATCCAAGGGTAGAGCGTCCGCCTTGAAGTCGGGAGATCAGGAATCAATCCTGGGGTGGGTCATGCCAATGACTTTAAAAATGATAAATGTTGCTGCTTCGCTTGGCGCCTAGCATTGAGAGGTTAGAGCAAGGATTCATGACGGCTCGGCCCGGTGTCAGTATAAGGTGACTGGGTGGGGTGTCATGTCTGGTGCCTTCGGCATGATGTTCCAATGGCCGTGGCACTTTGGCGGCCTGTCACAGTGAATATGCATCTAAGGACGCGTCATATGACTGAAAAAATGTCAAGTACGAAGTAAAACCCAAGCATACTGTAGGCCTACATATACATACATATCCCAGGACGTTCAGTGATAATTTCCCTGTCTTCAAATAGTGAACTGTGGCTCTTTGGGGCGAAATGCCCATCTAATAAAGTGTTGCATATCGAATTCATCCTGCGGACAAATTTTCACAGTTGTAAAATTGTTGGCGAATAGTCACTATTAGGAAAGTTAACATCACCATGTATCGGTGTATCCGACAGCAAAAAACTTGCGAGAGGTCATGCGCGGTCACATTTTTAAGACGGCACGAGCGTGATGACGTCATGCAATATGTTGTCTATCCTAGCTTCCATACGGGCTCCGGGCAGCTGGGCTCAGGTAGACCTAGTCACTGAATGATACCGCACGGACGAGTTGGGCTGTGACCCTAGTAGGCCTTGAAAGGTCAGTCGGTGCACGATAGGGCGAATCGCGGGACTGTTTTAACTTTCTCACCATGCACAAATCTTACTATTGCACCCTCCTCCCTCTCCGCGCAGTACACTGCTTTACTTACTTAAACTTCAGGTTCATTTTCAAAGTCGAAAGACTACTACTGACGCTGTGAAAATGTCTGTTTACACACTTACGATATTTTGTTGTATTTTACAACAAAGATAAGTACTGTATAAAACTTTAATTGAATACATGTACAAAATAGTAATATACAAATACAAGAGCCACAGTAATGACATTAGAATTAGGTACCTTTGTTTTTTTGCCGGAACGATGCATTATGTAGATGTATATGGGCCTATATATGTGTGACTGGTGTTAATACAGCTTCACAGCCTCACAGGGAGGAGATCTACCTCGCTTACTCAAGGCCCAAACTTCAAGGTTGTCCACGATAGTGTGGAAACACCTTTGTCGACAGTCTAGCTTTCTTCATATGCCTGTCGCGATTGGTTGATCACTACCTTTCAAGATAATCGTAAACGCCTGTTAGAGTCACCAACGGTGTATCTAGAATACCACCAACCGAATTTCACTGCATAACCACCAACATACTTGTGCAACATAATGAACCAATATTCTAGAGTACGGCGTAAAACACCAAATAAATAAGTAGATAAATAAATAAATAATTAAAATAAATAAATAAATAAATAAGTAAGCCAGGCTTGCATGCACTATATGACCTTAGCGACGCTGGTGTGGCAGTTTGTAGCGCCGCCTTACGTTCGTTGAAGGCAATGTGTCTTCCGCCAGTATGGGGCGCGTATCTGTAGGCTACGTCACATGTTGGGAGGCCTGATCGTTGAGGCCTCAGGAAAGCTGATTTAAATCTCGTGGAAGAAAGCTGAGAAGCTTTTGTTGTACTTTGATCTGATGGTACACATCCGAAACTGCATATTAAGAGATAAACACCAAACGTTTCATGCATCGTTTAGAGGGCTCTTGTTGCCTCAAGCAATATCCCAATGTCTACCTTAAGGGAAGCGGTCATCCATATTTTAAAATGTATTCTGTGTTTTTTAATTTGTGGCCTATATTCAGTGGGCCTAGGGTTTAATCTATATCAGCTATACAGGTTTCTATTGAGAAGATTTTTAGAATTTTTTTTCTCCTCAAACAATATGCCCTGGAGCAGTCAAATATTATAGAACGTCCAATATACGTAAAGAAGTCGTTGCAAAGGTTTGGTTAAGCGGTGTGGTTAAGAAATAAGGCCACAAGTCCTACTCTGGGCCTTGACTACAGATCTAAGCCTTAACCAATGAGGTCGTCTGTCCGAATCTGGGCCTTGGTCAGTGGAGCCGCCTGTCCGAATCCAGACCTTCACCAATGAGGCCGTCTGTCCGAATCTGGACCTTGGTCAGTGGAGCCGCCTGTCCGAATCCAGACCTTCACCAATGAGGCCGTCTGTCCGAATCTGGACCTTGGTCAGTGGAGCCGCCTGTCCGAATCCAGACCTTCACCAATGAAGCCGTCTGTCCGAATCTGTACATACGTGGTTGGGAGGGTGCTTTATTTCAAGCCAATTGTCAGGTTTTCTGCTGTCCTAAGACGCAAAAGATGTCAAAATTCTCTACATGTTTACATAAAATGATAAAACATGTTAAATGTTGTGTAATATTACTCTGTAAACGACTGCATACAAACGTGCACATCCACAATGCTTGTGTATTAGTGGCACACAAATTGTGTATGACTGATACACACGTCAGTGTGGATGTGTTGCACAAATTACACAAATTGTGTTCTGGGGTACACAAAAATTATGTGGATGCGCATAATTGTCACAACATTTAACACTTGTACACAGCGGTTTTTAGAGAATATTGCCAGAGTCCAAAGCCCCGTAATGAATGTGCACAAAGCGAAACATAATTTTGTGTTACATTTATTTGATTGGTGTTTTACGCCGTACTCATGAATATTTCACTCATGCCACGACGGCCAGCATTATGGTGGGAGGAAACCTGGCAGAGGCCGAGGGAAACCCACGGCTATTTGCAGGTTGCTGGAAGACCTTCCCCCGTATGACTGGAGAAGAAGCCAACTTGAGCTTTCCTTGAACTCAAAACGATCACGTAGGTGAGAGGCACCTCGGCCTTTGCTCTGCCGTAGTGTGCTAACCCTTTGAGGCACGGTCTCCTATTAGATTATTAGATCATGACATTAACATCTATAAAGCCTAGCTTTAGCCGCACCTGATGACAAATGAGCGTATCTGGGGGTTTGTATCATACAAGACTGTACACGTCGGCGATTGGGGGAAAACTAACTGGAACCAGTTGATTGCAGTCGTAAGAACGCTCATGTCACCACGCCGTTTTCCAGTCCACCAGTTTGGACCACAGTCTCTTAGGTCGAGTCAGAACTAATCGGAACTAGTTACACCTGAACACAGAAAGTAGAACACGCTCTCCTATCAAAAATTGATCATAACCAGTTCCAAGGGAAGTAGGAACGCTTGTGTCACATTGGCAGTCACGATTGATCAGTTGCCTCACAATGCGGTCGCTGTGAGTTCAAGTCCAGCTCATGGGAAGATTTGCCAGCAACCAGCGGATGGCCGTGGGTTTCCTCCGGGCGCTGCCCAGTTTCCTCCCACCATAATGCTGGCCGCCCTCAATCAAATAAATAAAATAAATAAATGTTTCCTCCCCATTCACTGCCCTAAATGGCGTATTCATTGACATTATTAAGGATATATATATCATTTCATATTTAATAGAGTGCAGACCCTCAATTGCTTATTTCACAATACACATAAAAGTAACAGCCATCATACATACAGGTGAAAATTTTAAAACTTGTATAAAAAAATCTTATATTAAATGCAAATAAATAAAAATTAAAAAGAAAACAACAAATAAACAAAAGGATGAAAAATAAAAGACGTCGAATTCGATTTTGCAACAATGGATTTGCAACATTATATTGCGGGTTACTTTTTGTAAACGGATGCGCCACGGGTGACACCCAGTGCCCTCTGTGCTCCCTATCTCGTATTTCACCCCTGTATGTCTTCTCGTCAACTTCATAACGTGTTCCGTTAAGCGTCCACATTAGCAAATCCTGCTTTCCCCAGCGGAGCATAATTCTGTACCTGGAACACACATTTACCGTGACTTCAGCGTCTACCGTACAAATACACATATTGTATATTGGCCAATGGAAATTATGTACACCAAAAAATAAGTTCAAAATTTCCCAAACTGTTATATGATACGTTTATGTGTCTACAGCATTACAGTCGCCTATGATAGGCCTGCATATGTATAATTTGTATTGTATATAACTTGTTTCCTTGTTTATGCTTTGCTCAGATATAACTCTCTCCTGTTTTTGCCCTTACGTTCTTAGCCAATATTTATTTATCTGATTTGTGTTTTACGCCGTACTCAAGAATATTTCACTTATACGACGGCGCTCAGCATTATGGTGAGAGGAAACCGGACAGAATCCGGAGGAAACTCACTACCACCCGCATGCAGGTTGCTGGCAGACCTTGCCACGTACGGCCGTAGACATGTAGCTGCATTGAAAAATAATTCTCACCCCATATACAGCGTACCTGCATGACAGAACAATCTGTAAAACGTCACAAAATATACATAAAATACCTGTATAACAAATAAATTAAAATATTAATTTTTTGCCCGGCTTTTGTCTGTTACAAATGAAATCACTTCAGATCTGTTGAAAAGTTCACATGAACTGTGAAAATATGTTCTAGATAAACTAAACGTTTTCAATCAAACAGTGTTTAATTAATACTGAGGTCATATAATAACCAAAGTTAAAATTCTGCTATGAATTATATTAGCCAATTATGGACGAAGCATTATCCGACGATTATGAAAGTAAGCCCCTGTAACAACGCTGAATGTACAAATTTACAAATGTAGACCAAAGCAACGCGCTTTGGAAAAAATAGAAATTTTTTAAAAGCTATTTTCAATGTTTCAAATTCATTTTATATTCCATCCACAATTAAGCCTCTGATGATACGGGAGCGCCAAGATGCATGAATGCATGAAGGGACAACCTTAAGATTTTGAAGTTATAAAACAGAATGTGTCCACACGTGGGGCATGTTGTGTGAAACAAGATTTATTCATCTGGACTCCGCGACCATAAAACTCTTAAAAATGATGTGCTTAGGTATTGAACTGATAGCCTTCAGTGAGCAAACATTGTTTTAACATCTGTCACAGTCGTGGGGAGGGAAACTGCCCATAAGCTGAGTCTGTACCATTCCGCCACCCCCGCACCACAGGCCTTGCTGGGGTATCCATTACCTACCAGACCAAAGAATCGCACAACCCACGACCCGAGATCATGCCGTGTCGTTCCCATTGTTCTACGGCCATTTTCATTGCGGAAATAGCGGGCGATGAAATCTACACACCTATAATGTTCGAGCCCAAATTAGACAAATGCTTTGTTGAAAAACCGGATGGTTATTTGACATGTACTAAAGTTGAGACGGAACGGACATACATGAGGGGAAATCGTTAATGTTGTGGTAAACATACCGTGTATGCCGAGGGCGGGAGGGAGGGGGGGGGGGCTGTAGGAGTAGGAGGGTTGGGGAGAACGTTAACGACGCTTTCCGAATCCCAGGAGAGTGTTTGTAGATTTCAGGATAGCTCAGCGCTGCACTTAAAACGACTACGACTTATGGTTGAAGAACTGATAACAAGATCTGAAATAAGCTCACTATTTACAATTCAAAATGTTTGAGAAATGAAGCAAATGCAACGTACCTATGACCTATAAGACCAGTCAGGCTGTAAATAAACGTCAGTGGACTTAATGACAGAATTAATGTGAGGCTATGGATCGATCAGTTGGGACCATCTAACCCACGGTGACATCAATGATACCGCCCCCGGAGTAGCCTAGTCTAAAAAACGACACACGTTTACATGTGGTACCATGTCATAGCACACAGCGTTATAACCACATGTTCCGGCTAAAGATGGTTAAGGCTGTGGATAAAACAAATCCTTGACCAAGGTTGTCAGGTGTTCGAATCCAGATAATTCTCGACGTTTTCACAACAGTTTTAAATCAGGGGACTACTCGGGGTCCTGGCGAAGGGTAGTGGTTAGCCTCGGGCACCGAAAAAAAATCATATAAGTGATAAACAATAAAAAAAAGTGCAACCACCTGTTCTAACAGTGCCTTGATATGGTAACATTCTCACCGTCGTTGCGAGTGCTACATAGTGGTATTTTGAAGTACAGACATTGCTACATTGTGGTACCATTAAGACACGTTGGTAGTGTTGATGCTTTGGTGTGTTTACCAAACTTGCCGACGGTGTTATGTTGTGAAATCAGTTTTGGCATTATTACCACACATGCTGAGAGTGGTGTATCGTGGTATCATTACCACACATTGACAGCGTTTTGATATTATTATCACACATGCTGACAGTGCATTGTGGAATTATTACCACATTATTATTATTGATACTACATTACAACTGATACTACAGTAGTACTAGCTGTGCTATGTTGTGGTATTGTTACCACACACAGACAATGTTGTGGTATAATTATATCGTATTGATTTGGTATTATTGCCACTTGTTGAAAGGCTTCTGGTATTATCACCACATGTATTGATATTGCTATATTGTGACACCATTACCACACGCACGTTGATAGTGTCCTGGTGTGGTTACCACCCGTTGATTGTCTTTAGGTATCGTTACCACCCGCTGATAGTGTTTTGGTGTCGTTATCATAAGTTGATAGTGTTTAGGGATCCTTACCACACGGTGGCAGTGTTTATATATCATTACCACACGTTAATAGTGCTTTGGTGTCATTACCACCCGTTGAAAGTGTTTTGGTGTCATTACCACACGGTGATAGTGTTTAGGTATCATTACCATACAGTAATAAGATTTAGGTATCATTACCCCACACAGTGGCAGCCTCGTCAGGCATATCGTGTTCACGGTGTGTGGGGGAAACGCCATCTGTTGATCCGCGCAGATTTGCAAACCGTGGTAATTCAACAGAGATTAGGGTTTACAATATACTGTGAGTAGGCCTGCTTATTTGCGCCAGTCAGGATTCTACATTTAAAACATGTGTGGGGAACGTATAAATGATATACTGTGAGTCTCGTGTCTTGGTTAAGTCTCGTGTAGGAGTTATTAAGCCAATCGTAGCGGTACACCCGAAAGCGCATATGCGTCCACTATATTACCTTGAAGCCTGAGGGCACTTTTGTTTTGGTTGTTTTACTCATCAAAGCCATGCTAACCTACCGTAAGAAATAAAAAATGAAATACACTGCGACAAACTGCTTAGACAGCTTTTTACAGTCTTTTTTTTTTTTTTTTTTTTTTTGGTATTTTTTTTTGTTTGTTTGTTTTATCAGTGCCGTCCTTTAAGCGATTCGCGACACTCATGTAAAATTCGACTGGCGAGAGGGTCACTCGGTCTGTACGACCGAGTTGGACTCTCAACCGGGAAAAGCTGCTGGCTGGCCCACGTGGCTGAAACGCGCCGGTAATGTGACGTCACACATTGCAAGGGGAAACCCTCGAGTTCATGGAAATGGATTGGTCCGGGCTAAAAATAGATCGCACACTTTTCTGTCCATGGTGTCACATGTGTCCCGCAAGGGAGGTGGAAAAGGGAGGGACAAGAGTATAAAACAAATAGCAAATAATTAAAAACAAACATTAATTGTGCTTGCCGAACCTTTTCCTCAACGGAATAAGTGCGGCCAGGAAGCTCCAGTAGCCGCGTAGATCCCCCCCTTGGACGAGGACGTGCGAAACGACAGCTACGTAACCCCGCCCCCAACCAGACGTATTTGGAATATTCTATTTCGACTTCAAATCAAAGGCCTTTGTAAGTTAGAATTAGTAATGTCGGCGTCGGGGGAAGGCCCAGGTTGATGCCGGGCATATATAGCCGTGTGTTCGGCCTGGGAAAAACAGTGATGTTATTTAACCTGAAGAACTAACAAATTAGCACTGTGTATGATATGTACGGGAGCTCTGCCTAGCTACCTTGAGGTGTTAATCATTATAAAGATAAAACTGCGACGAAGGAACCTAACGACGGCATAGTCACCGGTAACTACCGTTTATATAGGAACTATAACGGATTCAACACGAAACAGATTGGCGACGGAGTTTACGTTGTACAGCCGATCGGGGATTATATATAGGGACGTTTATCGGTCATCATTTATTCATACCGAGTAATTGGATGTAAAATGCGAGTAACCCTAACGCGGTATAGCGCGCTAAGACGGAGTACTCTGGCTGTTGCGCTCTTCGTCTTGTACGGCGCCGCCAAGGGCCGGCCCTCGCCAAGCACGGACAGTACCACCACTACCTCGGCCACCGACCCTAGCCAGCTGTTACAACGCTCTCTGCAAACACAGCAGCTCCTCGAAAAAAATATCAAAGACAGTTTCATGAACAGCCTCGAAGCACTGAAGGGAAAAGCGCGAGTCGTTAAAAATTCCACCTACTCTGTGGAAGAAAAGAGAGAACACATAAGAAAGTACAAGAAACATCTTCAAGACAAACAGACTCTGGAGAAGTTATACGATGTGGACGAGGGAGTTGCAGCTGAGACCTTCATCTTCCGTCACGCCGGTAAGAGTTAGCGTTCTTGATTTGACAGTTACACACGGATTTTACTTTATTCTCAGTGAGCATTCCTAAAACAAAGACAAAGCATTTGCCTTCGATTCGCGCACTGTTCTTCTGTTACCCATATACAAGAGCCAGATAACAATGGCTTAGTTAAAACTTAATCATGAGAAAACTAGATGTTTTTTGTTTTTATTTCCATTTCCACTGATAAGTTTCACAAAGTAAAGTACTATGGCAACTCCAACAAATGACGCAAGACGACACCATGATTCAATATTTCGGTTTTATTTGAACCATTTTCTAGAATTTTCGTGTATGTCGTGCGTTTAAACCATTTTCAAGAATTTTATTGAAAATGGTTTAAATAATACCGAAATATTGAAACATTTCGTCATTTGTTGGAGTTGCCACGGTACTCAACTAGATAAGTTTCACTCATGTTTTTCTCTATAATTTGTTTGCGTCTGATAGGCCGTGCTTTCCGCATAAATAGTAAATGCTAAGTTAGGTCACCGGCACAATGTTTTAATTAAGTCTTGCTCCCGAGATTTTAATAATGACATGCGCGCGACGTATTGCGTATGTCACGATCTCGTGTTTTTGAGCCTTTCACTTGCATTACCGTAACATGGGCTCGAATCCTGACTGGTATGATTTAGATCATATACATGGGTACGTAGAGACACTACTTGCGCACGTATTTGTAGCATTTAACAGAGCAGTGGTTGACGCGGCAAAGTGTCAAACATTTAACACTTTCAAAAGCGTTAATCCTTTAAGATTAATGTATTCAAAACACTACGGGTAGTGATGTGAAATTAAAACTTTTAGCTTCTGTGTATAATGCTTTTGCCAGTTCTTGCCTTAAACTTTGTTCATGACTTTCTGTCCGACCATATACCGCCTGCCTCGATTTCCCTCTGCCTTTATCCATAGTCTGTCCGTGGGTGCCTTTCTATCTGACTATACCCTTTTCACTGCATGCCTTTCTCATGACCCGTGAATTTGTTGGTACATGACTTTCTATCCGACTGCCATTTTGACAGCTTGGCCTTCTCTTCACCCGTGAGTATGCTTACATACCCTTCTGTAGCACTGGACATTTTGCTACTTGCCTTTGCATTTATCCGTGACTGTTCGTACACTGTAAATTTCGATGTTTAACTGATAAGCTCTTTTATGAATCAGATATTAAATACTTGGAGATTATGGCATGACAGTATAGGCCTGTATACATGTTTTAGACACTTAATGCGTAAGCATGTTTAATGCTTAAATATATGTGTATATTTATTAAACATGCTTGTTTGAAATTAATTCACTCAAGAAACGCGTTGGGCGTTGGTTATTTTACAGTGTACATGCCTTTCTGTCTGACTTCCTTTTTTGAAAGCTTGCCTTTCTCTTCAACAGTGAGTGTTCGTACACGCCCTACTGTCGGACTGGGCATTTTGCTACTTGCCTTCGCTTGATCCGTAACTCTTCGTACATGCCTTCTATCCGACAATTTTCGGCTACTGGTTGCCTTTCGCTTTATACATGCTTTATTGTCCGACTGTACCTTTCTCACTGCTTGTCACCATTCAGCTAGAGCGGTGAGTAAAATTTCATCAAGTAAGTAGGACTTGTGGGAATCATTTTTAAAATAAAATGAGTTTTGAAATAAACACTTAAAAAAGTGGCGACTTTTGAATTAAAAGTTTAACAGTTTTGAAATAATCCTGCCTACAACTTTTGGAATGAAAATTGGTCATTTTACAAATACTTTTGAAAAGCAAATTAATCAGTTATGGAAAGTGTTCTTTTTTTTCAAATTCACAATTGCAAAGTTTTTCTTTCAAAAGTAGTCGGCATGTTTATGTCAAAACTGGATAATTTTTATTTTTTTTGAATGAGGCCTATTATAAATATAACCTCTTGTTATTTCAAAAATGTTTTTTGTTTTTAAAGTGGCTTTTTTTCTAAAATGGCCTAATTTCAGAGGCCTACATCGGTTACTCGGTTACAAATACTCCGTGGCAGAATGTGGTGGGAGACGGCTGTGGATCGTCAGTGCACATTGTATGCCACGGACAACATCAAAGTAAAGGAAAGCCTGTTAGGTGCAACATGGCCAGTGTATGTGGTCATAATTTATGCAAGCCTTATGCTTAGCGCCCACTGAGTAATCAATGTGTTCGGAGAACGTTAGTGTAACGAGGGTGGGATAGATTAGCCGTAAGACCTGTGTACATAGAATTAATTACTAGAATATTAATACATTACGGTATATGTTCAGCTTATATATAGTTTTTCCGCGGTTTACAGATGGGGCAGTCCGAAAAACGTTTTTAAACCGGATTTATATTATTCGTTTGCTATATGATGTGGAATGAAACCTTTCTGATAGCATATTTCGGATAACCACATATGTGTAGAGTGTATTGCATTGGAGATTGTTCGCATAACTTCTGAAACCATGCTTTGTCAACCATGCGTGAAACATTGTTGTTGATTTCAAGATTTGTCTGCAGTTTTCTTATTCATTAACATGTATGTTAAGTCTAGTATTGTGGGCATTTAATCATTGCCACTGAAAAAGTAAGGTATAATCGCCATAAACAGATACACGTTTGTGTATGGCAAGAATAGACTGTACAGATTAATGAATTGTTGAAAAAAAATTATAATATTTCCTTAAAAAATACACTCGTGTATAAATGAATCATTCATAAATGATATCGACTCTTGATATTACACATATTGTGTATAGATCGAAGTATAATTTTGGACGAGGGATAGGAAACACTTTTAAACTTACGATCCAGTTCGACATTATAGTGTACCAATTTTCACACGGAAGTAGGAGGTTAATTTTAGAAGTGTCAAGGCCCATTTCCGGCACATTCATTTCCATTAAAAAATAATAAGAAGAAAAACACTAAAGAAAAGATGTTCCCCGTTTCCGGTGATGTCAGGAAAAAATAATCTATACATTCCGTGACCAAAGTCACATAATTCAGATTTTAGACTCAAAGTCTTGAAATTCTATCCATGTCCAATTGCCTCATTGTTCGTGCAAGCGCCATTTAGGTGTGTGAAGTCAGTTGTGTTTACACAGCATGACCTTTATGAGAACACCGGATTATTATGCAGCCCAACTTCGCACCATCTCAGGTTACCTGACTTCTTAACGACTGTCGTGTTGTAACACCAAAGTAGAGATGTCAAATTACAACATCGATATACCCAGAGCCCTCAATCAAGACGCGGGTTCTACAATAGGCTCTCGGCTCCGTAATATGACAATCCTTGCACATGTGCAATTTACATTGATGGCAGAATCGTGGATACAGATCTGCAGCTCTCGTTTTTAAATATGGTGTTAGTCGGAGAGCTACAGAGAGCAGGCCAACGGAATCGGGTGGGTGACTTGGCTGCTAAGACAGGGGCTCTTGTCTAAACATTGTGGAAAAAAGCAAGGGCCCATCAGTCAATAAAGGTGCTTAATTTCAATAAAGCTAGGTCTTGCGCCACCTTTTAAGGTACAGTTATTCACCACGGCTTCCAAATGCTGCTATTATATCTCCTCCACGCGAGGTACCCCCTCTCTCCAATTGATTCCCGCCATGTCTTCATATAGCCTCGTTTTGGAGAGGCAACAGCCGCGCTATGTCTGAAGCCTTCGCGCTGTAGCTCTTGTCAAGGAGAGCTGCAGTTCTGTACCTAAAAGAGCCATAATATTATACATAATGTAGCATCGACTTAGTGCTTACATCAGAGGCGAACCTAACATACAAGTTGCAGAGTTGTGAACTCGTTAATCGCCTGAATACCAGACCATCTGCTGGGAACCAGGTCACGCGAAACTGATCTGTTGTCACGAGACTATACATTGCGTTAGCTTTCTGAAACTTTAGGATAAACTGCTGGAGAAAGCACAGTGGCATATGTATATAGTCTCGCAATGCACAAAACTTTCCATTTTGCAACTGTTGTGCAAAGGTCGTATATGGCGCTGATTGTTCGGGCATCACATTCATCTAAGAGTAATGTCTTCCACTGAAATCTCACAGGCATTTTGTATCTGTTTATTTATCAAGCCAGTACATTTGACTGCTGTTTAACGCCATAATCAAGAATTTTCCACTTATACAATGGCGGTCAGTTTAAAACGGGTGTATGGAAGAAACCAGTGTGCCCCGAGATAAAACACCGACCTTTGGCAAGTTATTGACGACCTTTCCCACATGTGACGTACAGATACACAAAGCATACCGGTGAAACGCGAGTGTTCTTCACAAATGTTAAACTGCACAGTTGCCCACTCGAGCGTCGTCGATCCCTTAACGTCTCCAAGGCCCCCACTAGTAGTGAAAGGCGAGAAATCACCCGATTCGGTTTCTGAGATCGAGTATTAACGTATTAACGAGTATGAAACGGTAGCACCTTTAACAACACGACCAGGGCCTTCTCTCAGTTTCTGTTTGTTATTCACTGTTGTCTGTTTTTAGTATACCATTTTGATCACCGGTTCTGACAGTAAGTCGGATTGCCCCTCTTATATAAATTACTAATAAATATATTCATGGCATCCGTGTTTTTGGAAGGTGAATTCAGTAAAATCAGGATAAGTACACCTGTATACATGGAACCGGGTTCTGTTACATTTCAGGTGCAATTTTATGACTCTCTAGCGTATGTTTAGCTGTAGCCTATAAAGAAAAAAAGCATAGGAAGAAAGTGAAAAACAGTCAGAATGAAACGACACATACTGGTGTCGAACTCCCACCTTTCAGTCGGCAGTGGTTTCATGCCACTGACGTAGAAACAGTGGCTAAAGCTTCGACTGATATGCAACCATCAACGACGAGGGCCCAGACTGATTCGCGAAGATAAACATAGGGTTTGAACACACTGAGGACCGGATAACGGTATTTGTGGAGATGGGTATGCCTGGCTATAAGGGGTTGATTGCGGGGGAGTGGATGGGGATATAAACTAACATGTCTCAAGGGATGCGGCTGCAGTACAGAGGCCAACTCGTAAAGATATTTAGGGAGAAAATGTTAATAGCTATGTGCTCATCGAGAGACGCACTGGGTGGGGGGAAGAATAAAGGGAAGCAGCAGGCCCTGAGAGAGAACAGTCAGCACGGCAGACCAAGTCCATGGCCGTGTGGAAAAGAGGAAGTCGATTTTTGGCGTGGTTCGCATTCTTCCACCCTTTGAGCTGATTATGATTGTAAACAGCCCTGTGGATAGATCATACAAATACACAGACATACTGACACATCGCACTAGGTCGTTTCCCTATCTATATCACAGTGTATCTTTTCGCAGGTAAGGATCTGTTGATATGAGCCTGGAACGCGCCTCACACTCTCCCACCACCCCCGTCACGTCCATCGCCTGTCACTCGTCTCACATGCGCTCTTCCTTTATAGCCAGGCGCCATAGTTAGCAAGTCTGCGCTCAGAAATGACAAACCAATAATCCCCGCGATTTTCTTCCCCCATAAACTTATCGTCATCTCCATGGTTTACGACTTTCTGCTCGGTTAATCTAAAAATTAATCACGCAGAAATGATGTTGTTCAGTAAATGTGTTGACAAACACAGCAATTGGGTATATTATTGAGCATAGGGTTACGTCTGATAAATTGTAATTAATATCACCGATTTTTTTCAGCCTAATGTTACTTAAGCCAAGGTGCTAATGGGCGTGTATATTCCCTCTGCTTAAGCATTTACATGGACATTCAGAACAAAACCCTGAGGTTTCACATATTTATACGAGTTGCTATTTGTCAACCTACAGACTGTTTTCGCTGCTCTGGTGTCATTTGTAGGCCTATGCTGTGGTCTTTTATATTGTGTACTCGGAATCTTCACGGGATAGAGACGAAAGCGTAACTTCTTATAACCTAAGCTATATCACAGTTGGCAGTGACTATGCATTATAGTTCCACCTTTTTTCTGTACCCTGTCATCGGAGCTTTACACTACAGCGTTCACTTTCTATGTGAGTATACAAGGCGTTACGCAAGATTCAAACAAATAAAACAATTTCTGTAAGCGAGCCTTCATGGCAGCGTTTCAGTGGTTCTGTCCATTAGAAAACAATCCAGTAGTATAAGAATCAAGTTCTGATCGCCCGGATCACATCACTCTGGTTGTGCCTGAGTTGTGATTGATTCATTGATTCGTCAATCAGGTGGGTCAGTTTTCAATGTGAAAAAACAAGAAAATAAAATCATAAGCTACGGCGCAAAAAATGGGCAACAACAACGACATCGTCCTCGCATTTAGCTGCTGGCCACACCGAAAAACTAAATAAGACAGATGGATGATAGAAAAGATGGATGGACATACATGTTACGCATTCAATATAGTCTTAAAAGAAACGCATAACTAAAACATAATGGTTACACCAGATGTCACCAATGACCACTATGACACGCCCACTTGTGACCATGGCAACCCATGTTAAAGAGATAGGTAATCATGGTGGTTACATTCACTTTAGCCTACGATTGTTTTGTGGAACAGCGGCTAGGTGTCATAACTGAATTATTATTCTAGGCAGCCCAAAGAGGGTCATTCTATCTATCGGCAGGTTGGTCGTTTTTCAGCTTGCTTATATTTTAACAACGGCTTTAGGGAATGACGACACGAAATCCTAATATCACTGCGAATTCGTGCTTGTTTTTTTTTATCTTATTTTTTTTCTTTACATTTCTTAATTTTCAAGGCGACAAGGTGCTAGATATGTCTAGAGCTTATATTTATATTTCTTACAGCTGCAGAGTGGAGCCTTTCCAGCCAATGGTAATTCTGGTCAAAGCTGCGTAGTCTATTGTTCATACCTGCATTTATGATGGCGTTTTGTGGGCACACTGGTAACCTATTACTCGTCCAGTGCAAGGGAACAATAGTCGAGTCAGCTTGGGACCGAGTCACCATTGCGCGGGAAAAGGTATCCCATTCGTTTCCTTTGATGACTGACTTGATTTGCATGCATATTTCACTAAAGATTTCAAGCAGCAAAATATTTTGCTGTGTTACAAAGTCAAAGTGACCTGCAGGGATCGATTCCACAAAGCCATATCTGACTTAAGACAAAATCTGAAATGTCATTTTAGAGCTTATTTTTTGGCGATGAAAATTTTGATTTTGCCTGCCCCATAAATGTTATCTTAAGGAAAATGTGTCAAAATTTCAACACCCAGTACCAAAAACTAAGCACTGTGATGGGGTGTTCATATTTTAACTAAAGTCAGGAAATGGCTCGGTCCCTGGGCTTAAATATTGACAAATTTTGCATAGAGTAGTCAGAAGACTGTGTTTTTATGCTTGTAGGTGTAAACGACGAGAAGAGTGGAACCCTTTGGACTAGAGGACATGCCTCCAGACTATATTTTACATTAGACATTCCTCACCCTTCGGATCCGAAGAAGGAAACAGTGGTAACGTCAGCTATACTCCACTTGTATAACCTCAATCCGTCATTACGACATCAAGACCAAACGGATCACCGATTTACGACAGCGAAACTCTACCAGCTGCTGAGCCCGAGGAGTAATTCCAGCAGACCTGTTAGAAAATGGCTTCATACGAGATTAATCCCGAAGAAAAAGTCCCCTAGATGGGATACTTTTGATTTAACTGATGTAGTGAAACATTGGCGAGAACATCCCAACGAAAACTATGGTTTGGAGATTATAACGGAAGTGACGTCAAACAATCAAGGGATTTACTTCGACGCCAAAAAAATTCGCGGAAACTCTGTGACTGCTTCAGAAACGACAGCAGAAGAGTTACTTCCATCTTTAAAAGTTTCTACAGCTCAAAGACACATTTTAGGGCGTGCCAAGAGGGCCCCCGAGCGCTATAACTGCAGGGTTGGGGATGGGGAGAAGCGCTGTTGTAGGTACCCGCTTTGGGTTTCCTTCAGTGATATCGGTTGGGACGAATGGGTTATCTCCCCTGATGGTTACCAAGCTTATTACTGTGATGGCGCATGCCCAGACCGATACAAACCAGCCAGTAACTTTGCGGGAATCAAGTCTATTTTGCATATGATTAATCCTCGCTCAGTTCCAGGGCCTTGTTGCACGGCATCAAAAACGGATAGTCTTGATTTACTTCATTATGACGAAGAAGGCAACTTAGTCGTTACAGAGTACAAGGGAATGGTAGTTCAAAATTGTAAGTGCTCTTGATTTTAACCGAAGCATTATAGTTCTATATTTTAAGTTTTCCCGACCGAAAGCCATCAACGTACGAGTGCGGTGTCTCACGAATTGTCTCATGACTGTGATGTTAACTCTTTTTTCCGATCCAAACGGAAGTCGTCGTGGTTTTAAGAAAATATTTCTACAAAGATTTTGCTATTTGTTGAGAAAAAAAACTTATTTATATATGTATATTTGTGTGCGTGTGCGTGTATATATGAAAAATTTAATTTATTGTGTCAGCTTTGTGGGAATAACAGAAATGCTTTCAACTTAAAATACTGACATGTATATTTATAAATACGTCTAGGGAAAGATACGAATGGGCTTGTAAATATGAATCAATGAAGGATATGTTTGTTCACGTCTGACATAACGGCTTGCATATTTACAATATGTATATATGTACGAGTATAAGCGCACCTACCGGAATGTAAAATCATTATTTATGTAAATGAGGAATCTACATGTATAAGTTTGTGTTGAAATCAATACTATATGTATTTATCTATTTTTATACACCGTATAAATGAAGTAATTTATCATGTATTAGCTCAAACTAACTACTATACTTTGTTGTCATTTGCCCCCTTCACTTGACCGTGAAGAAGTTCAGGTGATGTATATATATATACTTTGAAACATGGATTGTTTGCGCCAAGCCTCGGGGCCTAGAAGTGTGTGTCTCAGATGTCATGTGGATGCTTACCTTACCCCATCCCCCAGCAGTATTAGATCCCCACATCTCGGTATGTACCCTGTACATTCAACACCAAGGTCTTATTCTCCTGACAAACTGACGCCTACACCTTCACCTACGTTAAGCTGCCCCGTGGGAACATCTCGGCCCCCTGTTATTGAGACACTATGTTTGCTTGCTGCTGAGACGCTGTGCGGCGGGAATGAAGACGTGTATCCCCTAAGCTTCTGGGGTGGTTGTGCGGACGACACTCCCAAGGACAAATTGCTTATACCATTGATTGCTGACATTCGTCCTGTAGTATAAAATACAATGACTGCACAGATTTAGCTGTCTCTCTTTATTGTACAAATGGGAATTGTGGTCGGAGTGTTACAATGAAGAACCCCCTGAAACCCCGCCTCCACCCCCGCCCTCTCATACAGATTATTTTTATCACAACAGAGGGGAATAAAAATTATACAAATTAATTATATTTGGGGTATTTGTTATAGCAGCTAAATGATTTTGCAGTTAGTTGATTTTAGTTGCCAGTGGGTGAATGTTTCCTTCACTTAGCGATTGTTCCGTGTAATTATTTTAATGATAATTTTATTTTGTCGCATTTTTTTGGACGTTCATCGCTTGTTTGGACGTTCATCGCTTGTTTAGACGTTCATCACTTGTTTGGACGTTCGTCGTTTGTTCGGACGGTGGTTAGTTGCTTGGACATTCGTCACTTGTATGGGCAACCCCTTGGTTTGTTGAGTTCATTAAGTTTGACTCAACCTTTCACACTTCGGAGACATGCAAAGGCTGGTCAACGCACTGTCGGTCTGTCTAAGCCTGTACCTTGACGGGGTAGGTGTCCTTGACCGGGTAGGTGTCGGGTCAAGTGTCACGTTTGATGCCACGCCTGTTGTTTTGCAAGTCTTGTTTCTAGGACGACACTTTGCCGGTGCTTTTACAACTAGACTACGTCATAATGGCCCATGAGTACCAAGCATAATGGGCCTATATGGATATTACCCCTGAAAGACTGAAACGAAAAACGATGATCAAATGAAAATATAAAACCAAATATAGTAAAATCAAACTTAAATATAAATGAAAACAATTTGAATCAAGCGCCCAATCAAATCATATGCAAAATAAAAACTATGTAACACACAAGGCAAAAACACATTTAGCCCTATATATAAATTTATAAGACAAAAATATGAAAGAAAATCAAAAACATTTTTTTAAGCCAATTAAAACTTCATTGGCCCTGACTTTCACTTGTTCTCTCGGAATTCCCGTCTTAAGGTTTAGGAGTTTCATCCCGTGGACATTTCTGAACGGATTAGGGAGCGCGTATTTGAAGTGTTTTAATCTGTGAAGCAAAGCAAGGGCGTAATAGACATCATTTAAAATTATTGTATACATTATATAGGCCAATATATTAAAAAAAAATTTGCACCGAATTTAAGATTTTTTATTTCTCTCGTCTCTTTTCAATTGTTTGAAACCATTTATTGAAGGGGGAGATAATGACACTTTGCCCTCCACACTTTAATAGTTGAAAGGGGAGGGGATACAACGTAACCGATATATAAACAACTGTAGCTGTGCACCTCAATGCAGAGTTCTCTTCGTGAAATAAAAAAAGAAAAAGAAAAACATATTAAGTACCCCAGAAATGCAATCTATGATGGTAGAGCCTCCGAGGTTTAATTATGAGATCCCTGTGAGCTTAATGTGCTGGAATACTTGCCCCACCCTGATACTTTTGATTTCCCACTGGTTGCTGTCTTTATTTACTTTTTATCACATCAATGACATTGTTCGTTTCCACTGAAGCTAGCCAGTGTTTGTCAAGGGAGATACCTCCTCTTCTTATGGCGAAGGGAATTCTGGGAAGGCTAATGGTACGCCTGGGCCAAGATTTTTGATTTGCCTTTAAACTAAAAATAAAAAAGAAATTAACTTTCTATATTGAATATTTTTTCTTAAAAATTTTGTTTTAATTTGGCTTTCATTTTAATTCTGATATGCGTTTGTCTTATTTTATGATTATGTATTTGATTTGTACCTGATTTTTCTTTTACTTTTTATTTGACTATTACTTCAGTTCGATTTTGCTTTTATATTGTATTTCCTATTACATGTTACTATATTTTGTTTTATACTTTCTTTTCATTACGGTTTAATGCTGTTTTTTTCTCAGAATTATCTTCCATTTATCATGCTTGGCACACAAGGGCCATTTACGCCGTCACGTTGTACGTGACCTTTGTCTCGACGAAACCAATCAATCTCGTCGTGCAGGATGACCTGGTGTCCGTTTCTCTCTTCCGTTATTCATTCTTTTGAAATATAATTAATTAATCTAGATTTGGCGACTTGGCGAAATATCATGCGATACACTGCATATATAAACATCTCCATGTTGAAACCTCTAACCCTCCATTGTCTACAATGAAACTATCTGCGGTATTACATAATAAGTAATAATTACATCACCTGCCATAATAAATGATGTCATTTAGGCTGTCCTTAGAAAAGTTATTTATTGTTTGATTTGAATGTACCGTCACTGTCATGAATTTTTCACTTACACAATGGCGGTCAGTTGTTTGAATGTGGGAATGAAGTCGCAGTGCCAGAGAAATACCACCGACCTTTGGCAAGTCACTGACGAACTTTCCCACATGTGACGAACAGACTTGAGCGCCCTATTATAGAAGACAAGACATCATCAGCCAACGTTAGGCCCTATATTGTGACAAATGAAATTTGTTTATTTGATTGTTGTTCAACACATTATTCGACATTTTTTCACTTATAATACAATGGCGGTCAGTATTATATGTGGAAGAAACCGGATTTGCCAATTGTAAACCGCCTACCTTTGGCAAGTCAGTGATGAACTTTTTTCATGTGATGTACAGATAAGCCTTTATCTTATTAACGGAGGCCAACGTGGTCTTCAACGAACGTAAATGACCATGCAAGCTTATTGTTACTATAAGGACCGACAAGCAGTGAGACCCGATAACTCACTGTGACCAAGGCTCCAACGAAGAGTGAAAGGACGCAAGGAAAACGCGGGGGTGGGGTGGGGGGATAATTTTTTTGTTTTAGACGGGTATTGAATCGGTAAACGTCATCCTGGCTGAAAAACGAGCGTCTTAACCGCTCAGCCACGACTCGTTTTATATACTGACCGAGTTGATTGTAAGGCTACACCATACACTTCCCAGGTCTGACTCGGTTAAGCTGGATTCGACAAGTATACACGCAAATCATACACTATATGGTCCTGGCATATTGTGGGGCGATATTTTTGGCCAAAATTTCAATGCTTTGAAAATACTGAGACAAACGATCAAGAGGCGATCACCTTTTTTCGATATCGTCTGTTATAATGCTCATTTGTTGGAATTCCATTGGGTATTTCATATGACATGAATCATCTATTTTTTTTCTTGTTCACTGACCCACACGCAAAAAATTATCCTGATTCGTCATTTGGGTGCGATTCTAAAAAGCTAGGACCTGATCTATAGAACTGCAGTTGAGTTCAATTTCTCACTGCATCTCCCTTCATTTGTTATAAAACGCAGATGTTAAGTTGTCTGTGCTTTCTAGTGTTACAATTATACATGTCAAAAGCTGTAAATTCTGAGTGCTATCTGACATGTTAAAATATTACACCGGGTGAGGATTGTTTCCACGCTATAACGTAATGTTATAGGTTACAAGACTTTTAACATTTATAATATGAGGAAAACAACACCCGGAAAGCGTCACAAACTTGATATTAGACATCAAAAAAGCCAAAATTCAGCATTTTCTAATCATTTAATAAATTCTAAAATTTCAAAGACTTCACAAACTTATATATTCTTACCATTGCAACACACCTATGGCTGGCTATAAATTGTTCAACTTTCTCTGTTTAATAATGGAGGGGTTTTATGGCCAAGTTATTCATTTACAACTTAGAACTGAAGACCATGTACCCATTTTGCCAGCTACACAGGATGTCGGCTCAATTCCGACTTGGGAAAGGCAATTGCTACAGGTTTTTCTGCCTTCATTATTCGCTGGGCTTTGCTGACAATATCCCGTTGACGGCCATCATGGATGGGGTAGGTTTGCGCAGTCTCACTTTCGTCGAGAACCACTTGTCGTCCATCAGCATGGCGTGCCACATTGTGGCATCATAGCGACACAACCTTCCTGATGAAAGTGAAAATTTATGCATTTGTATACCCGGCTGAATTCGTATGCTGCAGATGGCTTTGTTTTAAGATGGACACTCTGCTTTCTACAAATCGTTCTGTTTCTTTCATGTGTTGTCATTGTTTGCTTCTTGTATCTGGCCAATTATAGAAAGCTTGTAGGCTGACAGCTGTAAAACAAAGGAGGCGTTCTTGTATAGCCTAGAAGACAGACGGAGTTGCGGGGGAACCCTTGCATGGTATAATTGTAACTTCCAACTCACACCTGCCCCACTCTTTAACCCACTCGAATAACAGTGAAGAAAATTAACCTGCGCAGATGATAGTTTCGAGTTTCTCATTAAATCTTATCAAAAAGACACCGTCTTTGCCCACTTGCCTAAAACAAGATTCTCTAACAAAGTCTTTTATAACACAACACTTGGCTTCCCCTTAGATGTCGGCGGAAGGTGCCAAACCTTTCCTTGATGGTCTGTTGGACGTTGGGTGGACGTAAGTGTTCCCTCGGTGTATACACACTGAACTTGTAAAAACTGAGCCAACGTCATAAACTTAACAGATTTTCCGACACATTTTTACCATTATCAAAATAGAGTTTTGTATATAAAGCATCCCCGTAACACAGATTAAATAATAGTGAAATGGACACGTTTAGTCCAAACTATGGAGGATTTGGAAAATTTAACATTGAAATTTAACGATATACCCATATAGTCAAATGGCAACATGAGTAAAACTGGATTATAGTAGGAAAGTAGGAAAATTTCTATAACTTTTCTGTTTCTCTTTAGTGTCAAAACATTCAGATTGTGTATAGGTAACATTGTCTAAATTGACTTGAAATTGTTATCTGAGTATTAGTAGACCTGTATAGCATTAAAAAAACATTATTGACATTCGCCACTAAATGTGGATTTTTCAGTATTCACTGTTTTTCTAGACAAAACAAGGGGAAGAGTATTCGAGAACTGCAGTAGTTGTAAGCTACACATGAAATAAAGCTTAATTATAATGAAATAAAGCCGGAAGCTGTTAGGCGAAAGCCGCTCATAAGCTAGAACCCAACATTTTATACACGATGTATCACATTAACATTTAGAAAATGTTGACATTTTAAGATCTATAAGTGAAACATCCTTGGATACAATGTATCCAAGGATGTGTCCATTATTGTGTGCATGAATTAAATAGAATGACAACACAGCATTTTGAAAATTCTAGACCAGTTACCACTAGTAAATTACATTTAACATTGCTTCAGTTTTTTTACATATTTGTTTTTGCTCAAGCCATGGTGTTAGAGGGGTATAAGTTGTTACATCTTAAACACTTACGTGAACGGTTAGACTAAAACCCCAACCTTGGTAAATTGACAAGAGACCCGCATTTCACCGGTAACGTGTGACCACTTGCTAGCTATCACATTAATTGTCGTGGCTGCTCTGGTTTTACTCGCTGTGTTGTAGTCTTTTATAAAATATTAGATGGATAAATAAACCGGCTTCATTATCTTCTAGTCAAAGTTAAAGCTTCGCACGAGAATACGACCTCCTGTTTTATGCATTGCTCGACAACAAAAACCCGAAAATCTTAGAAATTGTCGCGGAAACATTTCAGGAGGTAGATGCAGAACACCTCAGCACGTTGGCACCAGGTATACTAATCTATTCCCTCACGGCTTATTCGCTTATGGTCTATTCCCTATTGTCTTGTTCCATCATAGCCTATTCCCTTAATTATGATTTATTCCCTTACGGTTTATTCCTTTATGGCCTTTTCGCCCTTTTCCCTTCTGGTCTATTCTGTCATGGTTTTTTTCCTTATGGTCTATACCCATCGGGCTTATTCGATTATGACCTTAGCTGTTTCCTTATAGTCCATTATGCCCTATTCCCTTGAGATCCATTCCCTTGTGATGAACTTCAAGCCAGGCTAGTACAAAAAGATCTTTCAAAACTTGCCCATTTTATGGTCTAATGCTCCAAAACGTACCATACAATAGTTGCAGCCTGGTAGTGCTCGTTAAAGTGCGGTTTGGATGACCCAAGTCGGTTTCATATTGGTCCCATTTCCTCTTTGCTATGCCGTCAGAGATAACAGTTCCAGATAGTATAATGGTGTTATCAGTGGTGCTGATGTGTGTCCAGACCGAAACAGTCTTAGAGGCCGGCGTCCCCCCCTCCCACCCCCACCCTCTCCAATGTGGCGTGGGTGGAGAGTATTACTACTTTATTCTTCTCATCCTCCATCGATCTACAGGTCAATTCCTTCAACACTCAACTTTGACGAACGTCGGCGGAAGCTTGTCAATCTGCCGACTTTAGTCTTCAATTTCCGACGTTCTATCTAGTGGCCACTTTTCTACTGTGTCCATCCGCTCCCAAAATAACACCCTTCCTTAAGCTGGCTGTGAATCGGAGGACCCCCTTGAATGACCTTCCCAAAACCCTCCAGAAACTGTAGTATGATTAAATTAAAGTTTATGCAAGGCCCAGGCAAAGGGAGAGACTTGCGGCCACTTCCGAACAAGAACAACCACCCTGACAACTTTTCAAGATCTCTTCCCTGAGACCCTTTTCTTGGCCTCGTCTTATTAAGTCTCCGTGGTTGAAGGGCATGGGGATTGTCGTCATCGAGGTGTCCTGGGTAGTTAAATACAATGCGTGCCGATACGTTGAGACATTACCTCGTGTTGCGATCATACCGTTCGTCTGGAACTCGGTGGAGAGATAATTAGTGATGGACTCGGACCGATAACTGACATTATCAACTTTTTAAGAGCGGAAGAAATAATACGTCATAATGGATCTTTGGACCTTTTTGCTGGCCAACCCGATTTAAACGGTAAATACCATGGGGGAGTGTTTGCCTGCTACTGCCAGTCTTATCCTTTGTTCTCCCTGGCTCCTAGCTTTGCTCTAGCTTCGGCTAATCGACATCTGACCGATGATGTCGCGTGTTCGAATCCAGTTGTATCTGATTTATCTGACAAAGGGCTCTGGCTGGTTTCCTTTACCTATACACATGGTCACTGTGTAAATGGCATATCTTTGCGTATGGGGTCAAATTGCAATATTACAGATGTATAAAAAATACATAAACAAGAAAATCCGTGTTTTGTATTTTTCAAAAACACGGGAAGTTCGAATAGGGGTGGCTAAGCTGGTTCCGGTCAGCTCATCGATGACGTAATTTCCGAATATTTCCAACGACAGACGAAAAACATGCAGAAAATACAGGGGTAATTAAAAGATATAAAATACGTCACAAAAACAAAACATCTTTTATCCATTTTTCGTCTTCTTCATTTTCCTTAAAAGAAAAGACAACACAAGACAAAATGTATCGATACAGAATCTCGTTCATAGTTCAGAAAAGGTCACACTGTTTTTGTTATGTAGGATAATAGAGATATCGTATTGCACTGTAAGCAAAAACGCCCACGTAGTGAAAATCGAACTGCCCGCGATGTCTGGGGTTATTCCCGAGGTCCCTGCCAGGGGGCCACAATGCGTGACCTTGTATTGTAATAATAAAGGGTACTTCGCGCACAAAAGCGCGTCTTGCCTCTAATACTGAAGAGCATAGGGTAGCACGACATCGTGCTTTCGGTTTCTCGAAACTGGCGTACCCCGTGGCCTTATAAGAATTCTAGATTAAAAGGTGATTTATAGAGTTGCCAGGCGTGGCATAGAGACATAACTACTCCCGTTCAGGTCTGTATGGGCCCCCTTCTGAAATACCTTTGGTTACATAATTTGTCCTTTCTTTTAATCCCAAATGATCGTTCTGGAATTCCTTTTCATGAAATTTTTAAGTCACAAGAAGACAGCCAAGAAGCTCCTTTTGCATTTTATATGTTAGTACACACCCTTAACTGTATAGTAAGGCGTCATAACCTAACGTTTCATATATCATTTAAGTAATAAAATGGAAGCAAATTATTTGTAGTTTTCTTTTGCATTTCCTACACCACATCTGAACAGAAAGGATTTAGGGTCACACTCATCAGTTGCTCGGCTTTCAGTTGCTCCGAAACACACAAATTTATGTTGGTTCAGTCCTATACATGCAATCTGGGACACGGGGTCCTTGTCTGTGTGGTAAATGTGCGTGGGAAAGGCCATCAGTTACTTTCGAAAGCCGGGTGGTTTATTCCGGGCACCCCGGCTTTTCCTAGTCGTGCAGGTAACTGACAAATAACCCAGAAATGAAATATTCCTGAGAAAGGCGTTAAACACCAATTATCTAGTTAATTAATCAATCATGTAATTACATTCGCAAGACAGGTGAATAGACATATCCCTCTTTTTTACTTCCCACTGAATAAAACGAAACGCACAAATCACTTGAGTAACTCTAGACCAGTAACGCCTGTAATAAATTTCAATAAATATCACGGCAATTTTTTGTACCTAAGTTTGTTCAAGCCATTGCGGTAGGGGGCGTTATTACTTTTTAAACATTTTCATGAACAGTGAAGAATACAACCTATAACTGATGTAACTGACCAGAGGCCTGCATGACTTCACCTGTTACGAGTCACCATTTTCCAACTACCACACTGTCGTCACTGCTCTGTTTTTTCTCTCTTTGTTGTAGTCTTTTATATTTTTATCTTTTCGCAGAGCATTTGCTTCCTATATAACTAATGCTTGAAACATAATCGTGGTTGTATTTAAAAATAATCACACTTACCGACAATAAACTCTTCGAAAAGACTATATATTGTACGCAACTTCAGCTATATAAGTGCAGACCAGTATCCTGTAACCTTTCAACAAATAATCGCATACTAGAAAAGGCCGTTGGCGCAGCTAAGCTCTTTCTTGCGGTATTTTGGAAATAACGAACTTTAGCCATTAGGCTGACCACACAGAAAATCTGCTGAAGACAGACCGCAGTTTACCAGCTAGCAGATGTTCGGTTGATATTTTCAAACCTCCTCCGATATCTTTCGTATAAAATGCGTACATTGACGTAAAAACTGCACGCCATGCGAATCCTTCCTATTTATTTCGTCAAGTCTGACACTGATGGCTGAATGGATTGGGTTCCCCGTACATGAGGGGAAGGTCATTATTTGATGTCTGCGGCATGCCATTTGACGCCTTCCTTAAATCGAAGTTTTAGACATTCTAAGTAACTATTTTCAGCAGTATCAATGACCTATGGAAGACTCTAGACGCATGCAGGCTTCTTTTAGTCTTAAGAAGAACATATATATGGCTCCTTTTAAGAGACCATGAGCCCATGAGTTTCACCTGTGTTTTAGGACATTGATTAAGGACATAATCACATTTCCAGAAAACAGACGTAAACAATCAACAGAAAAGTTCTTCAGGTACATATATGCACAACAATAAAAATTATTTATTTATTTATCGTTCTCTAACGCCATTCTCAAGATCTTTTCACTTCCTGTGTTTCACCTAAAGCTTAGCATTGTTCAAGGGATACATTTTGGGTGATTATGTTTTATTTATCTAACTCTTATAAGGCCAGTTATGAGTGCTTAGTGAAGTTTGATTAATTCCTTGTCTGACAAACTTCAGTGTCGGCATCAAAAGTAACATTTTAAGGCCTTTATGTGCTTCTGAAAGTGCATTTTAAAATACAGTATAAGAATTTAATGGGAGTGCCTGGGTAATCTATTCTGACCCTTGGCATGTTACTGGCAGACTTTCACACACTTGACACACTGACACTTGTACCATATTGATAGAGGACAAGTCGTCTGGAACGAACGTTGGACTGTGCAAACGACCACACAAGGGTTGGAAACCGCTTACTGACATCAAGGCCCTAAGAACAAGGAAACTAATGGAATTTACAAAATCTCAAAAATGTTAAATCGAACATATTGGCAGTGGTGGAGGTAGGAAAGCATTTACCCTGGAAAAGTACCTTTCTTTAAATCCGTTATTTGAGGGATGACGGTTTGTGTTGATCTAACGGATTAATCCCTTCCTGAGTACTTATTATTTCGTTTCCAGGAAAGAAATTATTCGTTATCAGGAACGGAATTATTCGTTACCTAAAACGGATTAATCCGTTATATTAACAAAAAGGCAATCCGAAATCCCTCAAATAGCGGATTTAACGAAAGATTTTTTTTTGAGGGATAAAATGTTGGCTTAACACTTTCTATTCTTAGATATATCACTGTGTTGGATAATTCTGAAATACTGCCGAGACGGCGTAAGGCTGTGATCAACTATTCCAGATGACCCTAGACACGCCATAACCTTTAATTACAAATCATAGCGCTGACAATGTATCGCACTAAGATTTCTAATCTAATAGCCATACAATGTAAAATGATATGAATAACGGTTGACGGGCTTGTATAAGAATATCTCTTTCTACGCTTATAGATTTCTACAATGCGTTTCCCTTCACTGGCATCAACGATCGGAAGTTCAATCCCACTTACCAACATGACAGTTGTTTATAATCGTTTGTTACCAGCTTTGTTCCACCCTGAAAACCCCTTGAAGCAGTGCTATGGTCTATACACACAGTTAGGGCATGCCTCCTATCACTTGTATACAGCAGTTAGGGTGGAGTAATGGGTGGATCGGACTTTTAAACAACTCTTCAGCAATATTTGGTTGCCAGCGCCAAGACCCTCCTGTTCAATCACAGTCATTTAGAACGAACACAGGATGTTTCTACTCGATGGTATGGTTAATACATACCCGCGACCTTGAGAAGAAAAGCTCCTTCCCGGGAACAAGGAAAATGATGTTCTAGGTTCCAATGGTTAACATTGCTCTTTGCGCGGACTTCCAATGTATGCTGTTGAACCCTTAATTCTACAGAACATTTGCAAGTTTTAACGAATAGTTCTAGCCAGCACCGCGTGCTTGAGTTCGATCATCTAAAGCAATCCTTTACGAGCACACAAAGCAAATAATTTCATTGGTCGAAACGTGCTAAGTGAATTCCAACTGAACTCAAATTTCCCACCAAAGATGCAAGAGTCAAGCCTGCATGTATGAAGGGTTTGTGGTATAGTATAGTATATTTCTGACTGTATACATAATGGTTAGGCATTTCCATAGAAATAAACACGAGTGTTTCGTGCAAACTTTTTCCAGTTTGCAGTCCTTTTCTCGCGTTATGATGACGTATGGAGACATTTCATTTAAACGTGTGTAAAAGTCATATTTGAAAAAAAAAAATGCCAGTCTTGAAATAGAAAGCTCTTTTGAAAGAAGAATTCATGTTTGAAACATGTTCCACTTTGGAAACAAAAACTGACCAAGTTTGATACAAACTTTCTAACTTCTTTTGAAATAAAAAAAATATCATTTCGATATAAAAAATACACTTTTATCACAACTAGTCAATATGTCTTTGTCCAAAAGTGTTGTACATTTCAAAAGTGACATTTTATTTCAAAAATAATTTCACCTACAAGATGTGCTGTTGCAATATCTCTCATTGACATGTGATTGAAAAAAAGTGCCTAATTTTACGGGATCCTTACGTGCCAGGTTAATAAACCATAAACTAGCTGTTGACGTCAAATACAGTTATCACATTCCCTGGGATAAAGGTGTTCATTTTCGCATTATATTATGAGAGGTGTCCATGTTTTTTACACGACAAAAGGTTGAATTTACACTTGACAATGTGAAATGTTAGTTCTCTATTTCACTTATATGAAGGTGTTTAGTGTTATATGGGTGAAGGAAACTGCAGTCAGCGGAGAAAACCAACGATCTTTGGCAGTTACTGGCGAAAACTGTACACATGATGTACAGATATATGCGCACTATATTGGTGGGAATGGTCTTCGACGAACTTCAAACTTTACAAACGGCCACACGAGCGTCGTAAAACCGCGTTTTGTCATCAGTATCCGACGAGTAGTGGAAGAGTCTCAAAATTTCCTGTCCAATGCTGGTTTTGAACTCCCACCTCGTTAGTTACGACGACGTACACTGATAGTAGACGTATCTGAAAGCCAAATATTCATTGTCAAATCTACATGACAGGCGTTTGGCTGCGATTGAAGTCAGCACGTTTGTCAGGCAGCCGGTGGTGGTTTCCCTCCAACCCTAAACTTCATATAAGCAAAGACTTTCGGTAAAAAACAATGAGATAAATACATGAAGCAATTGAAACAAACATCACAATTATCTTAAAATGTTACTAAGATGTAATAGTTTGTCAGATGTATAACATGCCTTCCACGACACTGTGAGATTGTCTAGGTGTAAGTTAATACATTATCATCATCGTTCAATATGTTAAAACAAAAAAACAAGAAAAAAAAGCACAGGTTTTAGAGGAAACAGGGTAAGGTGTTTGACCGAATTCAATGATGCAGCGAATAAACCAGCTGTAAAACAAACCACCTGCCTACCGTATTATGTGAAGAATCCACGAAATGTCGAGTGGGGATAATTTTAACCCGGAAATCAACTCACCTATTGTAAATATTTGTAAGAGCAGACTAAAAATAACTACGATCCCAACGAAAATCCACTGTGCCGTAAATTCCAACGATTTTAACCCGCTATACCAAAAAGTAACAATCCAGCCATTTTCTTCAACTGGTAGTTTTGCCCAGTTGCACACTGGTCTTATACAAATGCCACTTTAATTACACAATCCAAAGTCAAATGAAGATACAGCATATACAAATCATTATATCGGTTGAGAGTCTGGCAGGGAAATGCTTTGAATTGCAATGAAAACGAAAATGACAAATTCCAGTGACTTATAGCTTTTACTGGTTTCATCGCTTTATGCTTCACCAAAGGTTATGTTTATAAAAGCGTCACACCTTTAGGTATGTCAGACGACTGAGTACTAAATTATGTGACATGATTGAATTCCTGAAGTAACCCAGTGTAGCTCCGTATAATAGAAAAGAAAGTATTTAAACTGATAAACATGAACATTACCAGGAAAAAAGTATGTTTTTTATGTGCCTGGCAGAAACATACTCTTGGGGAATCTTGTTTGATTTTCTGGGAGGTTTTGTATGAATGTCATGTCGCCATGTATACTCCATATATATTATCCGTACTTGATTTTTTCGGAGGATACGGGTGGGGTGGGGGCAGATGTAGGCTTTTGTCTACACGCATCCTCCATGATTCGTATTCGATTACCTCTCGGTCACGGCCTCCCCGATAACACCCAGTGTCCGTGCCCAGCAATAATTACTCATGAATGTGTAATTATTGCCCTGTGAACAAACTGTGGATTCCGTGAACATGCTTGTGTTTTCCATCACGAGCTGTTTATAAAAGAAAACAACACATCCCACGACATGACTTGAGCACATGTGCCACTATTGCGTGCTCTGCATATCCGTTGGTAGTGGTTCAATTGACCAGTTTCACGCATCATTCTGGCAACATTTTATAGGAAACCTGACACACTTTACATTCAATGACAGCATACAAGAGAGTCGGTTTTATCTAGCAATGTGTGGTGTATAGTTTAAACAGTTCACTCAGAAGAGAACTCTGTAAAAGGAACCTGTAAATCTCCCAAAACTGTAGTCCGCATTCGGTAATACATGTAGATGTATGTATAGCCATTACGTCTGCGGCAGTGTGGAATTTGTTCCAGAGCTGACGATTAGTTGTGACGTCATACATAAAAAAATAACAACCCCTCAAACTCCTTGAATTCCCTCGAAATACCCGGTGACGTTACTAGAATGTTCTCAACGTCAGATGTCAGTGGATATGGTGACATTAAATTATTTGGGTTTTGCTTCAGTACTTGCCAGTGTAGACCCGGTACTTCCATTTTGTTTGGCGCTTGATTGTGCCAATGGTTGTATCGACGTCTAGATCAAA
This sequence comes from Acanthopleura granulata, assembly GCA_016165875.1. Classification (NCBI taxonomy): domain Eukaryota; kingdom Metazoa; phylum Mollusca; class Polyplacophora; order Chitonida; family Chitonidae; genus Acanthopleura; species Acanthopleura granulata. The sequence goes on along the minus strand of JABBOT010000007.1, from coordinate 4,215,513 downwards.
TCAGGTAAAATTACTAGTGTGCTATTTAAGGAAATTAAATAAATGAGAGAAGTAGGAGACGTATTGTTATACTTTCTTTTAACAGAGAGTATAAATCCACAATCCTTGTGTGAAAACTGAGAAACTTTCCTAAATGTTCATGTTGGGAAGGTGTGTTCAAATTTTAACAATATGCAACATCATATAGAATAAAGTTGAAATGCATTTTAAAACTGTTAACTGTCACATATATAACGAGGGAAAGGTTTGACGTACACGGGTAATAACGATAACTGTGTAAGGGGGAAATGTTTACATATCAGTCGTGTGCAGCTGATCTGTTAGATTTATTTATTTATCTATTTACATATATCATTGGTGTTTTACGCCGCACTTAAGAATATTTCAGTTATATGATAGCGGCCAGCATTATGGTGAGAGGAAACCGGGCACAGTCCGATGAAAACCACAACCACCCGCAGCTTGCTGGTAGGCCTTCCCACGTACATCTGCTTCTGGTCATTGCGCTGCGCTAGCGCGTTAACCGACTGAGCCACGGAAGTGACTGAACCGTTATATCCACTAAAACTGAAATGTTGGATTAAAGTTTTAACAATGGTGCTTAAAGAATGATGCGATTTAATAGTTTCGGGGGAGGAGGGGGACTCCGTGTCCTAGGGAGTTATCGTAATAGTACAGCATAATGACTCAGGTGCCTCTCATCAAATGCGATCGCGATCGCTGTCAGCTCAAGCCCAGATCACGCTGGCTTCCTCTCCGGTCCGACAGCAATCCGCAGATGCTCGTGAATTTACCCCGGGCTCTGCTCCAGTTTCCCCTCACCACAATGTTAAACTAAATAAATAGTTCTGGTTAAAGATGTTTGGTAGACAAGATGGTTAGCATTATTTACAAGTCAAATTTTGGTGTGGTGTGCATGTAGTATTAGTGCAGAAAACTGCACTATTATAATGTCAGCATGTACATCACTTTTACAGAAAATGCTCAGAAAATGGTGTAAATTAACACTGTACATATCTATTGTAAAATTATGACTTTTAAATGTTGTGTTTACGTGTGTGGAGTTCATTTTGGAAGGATAGCGCTTGTATCAACACCAAAACTTGACGGAATCAAAATTCGACGTGGACTTTTCGCGTCGAATTTTTTTACAGGTTAATGCTCCATTTAAAAGGCGAGGTTGAATTTTTGCGTCGACTTCTTGTATGTTTAAGCTCCATTCAAAACTTTTAAATGGGTTTTAACATGCAAAAACTCGACGCGAAAACTCGATGCCGATTTTCGAAACTCGGCATAGCGTGTTTTGATTCCGTCCAGTATTTTTGAAACAATTGCGCATGCGGGGAAGCATTTAGTTGCAAAAGTTTAATTCCAGAATACTTCTTGTTCAGTCTGTTCCATGTGGGTCGAACCACTTGAAAACAAAACGCTCCCTGCTAAGGTGCATTGGTGCCAGCAAATTCAAAGAAAGCAAAACGCGACGTTTCAAATGTCGAGTTCGGGTTTTGAAACTCGATGTCTAGTTTCGGGCGCGCGGATCGAGTTTTAGGGTTAATACAAAAGCTTTGTTAGTGTCACAAAAGGAACAACGTATTCATGGCAATTACGATTGACATACCTTACGAACTGCGGCGGACTTCTCTACAAACATTTCCTCGAGACTCAAATTTTTTTTCGAGGAAGATATTGATTACTCAAACCCGAATTAAATTTTAAAATCCACAAACGTGTTTATGCGCTTTCATTTTTCATTTTTTGTTTTTGCTTTTCATTTTTTAGCTGCTTGACTATTGCCTGTTTACCTTTACCACACATCAGTCAGTCACGCGATCCGACAAGTGCATGACATATATCTCAACACTTCTATCCTCAAAAAGCAAAAGGCCTTTTGGGAATATGATTTCCTTCATGGTTGAAACAATAACTTTATTTAATTTCAGAATTATTTTTCGTCGATTTTAGAGGTAGGAATTCATGGCATATAGGTTATATGCCTTGAATGGTATATTCTACAGAAAGGTCATAGCACGCACAAACATGGCGTTTCATTGCTGGTCATTGCGTTGGTTGAAAACACTTATCCCTGAGCTCATGTATAAATACACACGCACGCGTGGTCGTTGTTAAACATTTCTGATTAATATGTGGGTAACTGATCCAACTATGACGTCGTCAGACTGAGAACTCTTTTCACCTTGATAAGTGTTATTATCGCAAAACTTTTCGTCACGACTATATATAGATCATTCTGCCTACTTACATGTAGCAACAAATGTTTGAAAAAAACACATCGCCATGCAGATTGAGGACGTGCGATCATGCCACTTGAGATTTCTTAGTTTTGACATCAAATAAATAAGATCGAACACGCTGAAACACGGAAGTGCGGAAGTCGAAGGTGTTAAGATCAACACCCTGTGATACTGACACGAAAAAATACCTAGCAAAAACCAGTAAGAGCGAATTTGGTACATCTTCGCACATTCGAGGTTTCGCTTATTAGTTTTGGGTAGTTCCTTCAAAAATTTTGATCCTTTTCCAAGTTAAAAATTCCGTTTGTCTTTCTCTGTTAAGAGTGGGAGGGCAATATAGGAATTACAGCTGGCACATTGCTATACACCGTAATATAATAACACTGTTGAAAGACTGGCATATGTTTAATTAATAAATAATGGCAATAAAATCTTTCTTGGAATTAGTGATAAATAATATAGAATATTACGGCACCGATGAATTTATTATATTAATGGGAACCTGAGGCTAAATTGGCCCCAAAATAATATTTTCCCACATTTTGTATTTTTACAATCTTAAGAAATATCATGTATGAATGTATATGAGTTTGTAATAAGGTGACAATTTTGGTAGCGTAACAGATGCTATGGTCCACTGAAAATGCTGCAGTGTTTATTTTGGTCAATTTGGCAGTTTTGGACCATTTCAATTCCAGGTTTAGTAGTGAAGGAAATTCAAACAAACATTGTATTCCAGGCAGCAAAGGCTGAGCTTAATATTACAAGCACTGTATTTCAGGAAGCAAAGGCTTACCAGAATGTTACAAGCATTATTGTACTCCAGGAAGCAAACACTGACCAGAATGTTACAAGCATTATTGTACTCCAGGAAGCAAATACTGACCAGAATGTTACAAGCATTACTGTACTTCAGGAAGCGAATACTGACCAGAATGTAACAAACACTGTATTACAGGAAGGAGAGGCTGATCGGAATGTTACAAGCATCGTATTTCTGGAAGCCAGGACTATCATTACTGTATTACAATGTTTACTTTCCATTCCAAACTCCATTAGCAGTTTGTAATGCCTGATCAAAACCCGTCTCCTCACAATGGCCAGTTCGAAAGTGTCAGGTCGCATGACAATTATCCACTTTGGTCGCATGCAGGGGTGCGATTGGAAGGTATGAAAACTAATCCCATTGTAATTCAGTGAGTTATTGCCGCACAAAACGACATACTGCAACTATGACGTCATACACTTGGGGACATCAAGGACATGTAAGGGTGTAGAGAAAACCAAGCTTCACGAAGATCAGCCGATCGGTCTTTAAAAAATATATTTTGTAAAAATCTAGCTATTTTCATTCTTTAAATCACTTTGGCTCCGGTTTTTTTAGATATCTCTAGGATACACTGTACCAATTTTTCGCCAAAAAATTGATCGACGGGGACAGTTCACCTGTAAGCAATCTTCTCTTACACGTATATTTTGGAATGAAAATTCATTTTATCCAACTGAAACGAAAATGTACATGCAATTCTCACTATCCAATGCTTAATGAATGTCCACTTTTCAACATTCAACACGCATTATTCCTACACAGGTCTAAAGCTTTAGTGAGTTACTAAGTACAATGTAAGAGAACCGTTTGTGCACCTGTCTTTCCCCTTGATAACCTTGCAAGTTAGGACGGCGTGACGTCAGGAAGATTTGCAGTTGAGTTCACGAAAAGCGCTGTGTGCTTTCTCAAGATCAGATTTAACCTAATGGTCACACACGGTTGTCCCGTGTCAGTCTACCGTGCATAAGAGATCCATTATACACAGATGAAAATTAATTAGGTGTCCGCGGGAGAATCGTGTAGAGATTAGAAAAGTGCTCGATGACTTCGGCGAAATGGCAGTAAAAAAAAAAAAATCCCAGAAGGCAATACACGGTCTCAACATTCGGGTTGGTTTCCCTTGTGAATAAACTATGGTATAGTTAACTCACCAGTTACACCATTCAGTTATCTAGTCCAACATTACAAGTCCAGAAAATGACACTCATGCATGTTGTGGAGCCATTTTAATAAACTGACCTAAAGCAAAATAATATATTCCACGCAATCGGTAATGGCAAGGCTGTTTCAAACTCCCGATATGGACAAACTCTTTTTTCGGGTTTCATGCGTATGCGCCGTCGCAGGAACGAGAGATCGTCAAAACCCATAACTACGGCTGACACAAAACGACTGCCTCTTCAGCCATGGCCGTTTCGTGAATCTTCGGCTGTCGTGCCATTACCAAGTGGAATTTATGTGGAGTGTTCTGTATGCGGCCGAGCTGAGATATGAGCCACAACTGACACTTGTTCTGGACTGCAAACATCGTTCACAAAGGACTTGTCTGGCTTGGCGTGAAAGCGCTTAAGCCTTATCATTGCCTACCGCAGTGGCTATGATACTCCATTACTCCAGTATAGAAAATGGGGATTGAAATAGCAACCTGTGGCTTTACTTGTGAATAAACTACGGTGTAGTTAGCTGATCAGTTACACTATGCAGCTATCTAGTCCAAGTCTCAAATGTAGGAAAACGACAGGCTCATGCATTAAATTTAGAAGCAAAATGCAATGTGTGTCATTTCGCGGAGCTGTGGCTTAGGTCTATACTGTGTTAAATTGTTCGGTGAGAATTATAGTATCTGTCATCTACAAATTAAAAGATAGAGTGACGAGAAGGGAAATGTACGCGTTAAATGGTTAGGTATTATACCGGGGCTTAGCGTTCAGTGCATTTGGGCACGCGCTTGCAAATTGAAATTATTACATTAACATAATTATCAAATACATATACTTAGAATTTATATTCCCATCCGACAGTCCCACACGTACACATAGTCAGGTTTAAGGTCTCCATCACTGACTTTTGTTAGCACTTTTGTCTCATGAAGTTTCAATTAAAAAAAGCAAACCAAAAAATCAGTGTTTGACCAGAGCAGTCTGATCTTTGAGAGAGCCGACTGTGTCGTGAAGAAAAATTAGAATAATAAGGTGCACAGGTATAGGGAAGATAGCCATGATGCAAAACATACTTTCAGTTTTACCTGTAGGCGTGTTTTCTTTATCATCAAACGTGATCCAGATGCGACTATCAGAAATGGTTCACAGCACTGTTTGAGAGCACATTTACTAATGCAATGTTGGCCAATGCAAATCTAGCACCGAAAATGCTCAAGGTCACCCAAGAGGACATCATTTACTGATGCAATCTTGGCATAGATCTTGTGGGTGAAGATCCAGTAGGCAAAAGTAAATCGGGAAGGATAGCCATGATGCATGACATATTTTCATTTTTACCTGTAGGCGTGTTTTCCTTATCATGAAAAGATGTCCAGATGCGACTATCAGAAATGGTTCACAGCACTGTTTGAGAGCACATTTACTGATGCAATCTTGTCCAATGCAAATCTAGCACCGAAAATGTTCAAGGTCACCCAAGAGGACATCATTTACTGATGCAATCTTGGCAGTAGGGCAGCTGAAAACTCCCGCCGCAGTCGATAGGGTTTTTAACCGTCAAAGTGACAGACTCGAAACCACTTCTCGGTAATTCAGAGCAGGTGTACGTCGGGGGGGTTTGAAACGTAGCTGAAGAAGTGCACTCCGATTTTGTGGACCCACGATGAGAGAGATTTCCACTGTACAGCGTTAAATAAATAAATATATAAATAAATAAATAATAAATAAAATAAATGTCTATACGCAATAGGTTTACATGGTATAAAAAACTAAATGAATTCTTTTGCAATGGTTACGTCACCAGGTTTGTCAGGCACTTGATAAAAGTCAGTGGTTTATTTCGGGCAATCCGGTTTTCTCTACACATAAGCCTAAACGCCGTCGTATAAGTAAAAAATTGTGGAGCATGGCGTGGATTAATCGATCAGTCAGCTTACTGCTGTAAGCGACCCAAGCTGGTGCTAATATCCAAGTCGGCAGTAATCAAACAATTTCAGTGAAGAAATTCAACATAGTGCTTCACACTGGGTGATACAAGATTTAATTGGTGTAGGTCAACAATGCCAATTTCCAATGGATATGATTTACAGGCTTGTAAATCACATAGTTAACGTATATCCCATATATCTGGGTGTAAACAGCAATATATGAATGGCCTTTCAGCAATTCTGCTTAGCTCTAGCGGGATTACCCGAAGATTATTATCTATAGAGGCTAAGTCCTAGATCCTTCCTACTGCCTGCAGCCGTATTTTGCCAACATACCGTGCTGCCCCTCTCAGTTTCATATTGGCATCAATAAAACATTTATTTCTGTAGATCCACAAACCTAAACTGTTCGTTGTCCCGTGTTGTCCCGTCGAACAGCCTCTAGTAAATGTACACGGGTACAAAAGTCCTCGATGGTAGTGCCATTTCGAAAGTCATTCGCTCCGGACTGGCCATGTTGATAACTACGTCATCGTTTTGGGGGCCCGCTACTCGACGGACTTTAACGACCGAGACTAGGAGGCCCGCTCGTCGAGTACTCGGCTCTGTCCCTAGTCTACCGACCGAGACTCAAAAGTAAACAACACCACCAAAGCGGGCCCCCGAAACGATGACGTATTTATATACATGGCCAGTGAGGCGCAGATGATTTGCGAAATGGATCTATGCCGTCTATGAGGAGTTTGTACCCGTGTGCATTTACTAGGGGCTGTGCGAGAGGACAACACGAGACAACGAACACTTAGACATGTGGGTCTACAGAAATGAATGTTTTATTGATCCCAACATCAAACTGAGAGGGACAGCACGGTATGTTGGCAAAATACGGCTGCAGTTATTAGTAAGGATCTAGGACTTAGCCTCTGTAGATAATAATCTATGGGTAAGCTCGATAGAGATACAATTCTACTACGCATTTCTCCATACATAGTAGTAAAATGACAGGTTCTCATATTTTCTGTCATCAGTATATTCTTTTGGTCCGCCAGCAACCTGCGAATGGTCGTGGGTTTACTGTTATACTGTTATATGGTATACTGTTGGCCGTCGTCGTATACGTGAAATATTCTTGAGCACGGCGTAAAATACCACTCAAATCAATAAAAAAAAACATGTTCTTTTGCCCTCAGGTACTTTATTTCTATGTATTGTATTACATATTATGTGCAGTTACCTCATTTATTATAGCCAAGATGGTCTGGTAACTTTTGGCATGTTGGTGTTGACCGTAGCTGAGTTCAGACTAGAATGAAAACTACTCGCTGGAGGTTGGGTGGGGGGAGGGGGGGGTCTATCTATAGACTTGAACAGGATGCAATGTGACGGCCATCAACCAATCTACAAGGAGTATATTTTTGGTCACAAATTGCCAATAACTATTTTGCTGTCCAGTTTGACTCGTTTTTAAGAGAAATAAGTCGCTTCTAATTGTGCTTCATGTGTAAAAAGTGTGACTTTTCAACATTCAAAATATGGCACAAATCGTTTCCACAAATACGTGACGTAATGACAAAAAGCACAACGTGGGTTCAAAATCTCCTACGGGTTTGTACACAGTGTAAGGATACCAAAGAATCTAGGACACGTTATCAGTATTTTTAATAAATACAAGTATTTGAAAGCACAAAATAATTATAACCGTTCTGTCTTTCCATAGTTTACAACTTAACGGTTCAGGGGAAACAACTCTCTACTCACGTTGATGGGACTTTCACAGAAATACGGACACTTTTGTTGACAACATAAAGAATTAGGTCACTTCAGTCAGCCATTTCTTTCTGTGCGATTCCAATCTCACAAAATAGTTCCAAGTACAGTACAAAAGTAGATCGTAACAAGTATAACTAAATAAGTTTATACAGTTACATAATACTTAGTATAGCTAAAATCACACAGGTATTTGCTATAAAACAGCACAATTTATCGATTAAATGTAGTCACGTGACCATGAAACGGAAGACAAGTTCAAAATGGCGGTGCCGATAACTTGCAGATTTCACATATCGCCAGGCTGTTACGTTGGACGATAGGCAAAACTATAGTTTCCAACATCAAGGTAAACGTATCATAGCCACAACAGACAATCTCCGGGAAGAAGGTAAGAGATAATTTGTATTTGGAAGGCATACTCCAGGTGAATTCACAACAAACGGGTCATAGAAATAGCGGCTTATGTGTCCAAAATCTGGTACAAAATGTAAACAAACTGCACTGATAGCTGATCGCCTGCTGTTAGACCCTTATATTGCAAAAGTGAAATTCGTTTTAATGAAACAACCACAAAAGAAAAGCAGAAACATCAACAGGAAAGGCTTTGTGAGCACTCTCTTGGACTATGTCCTTCCTAATAAATACCATGAACTTCAATAATAATAAAAAAGCAAACCAAAAAACAACATATTTACATGTACAAGGGCATTGCACTGCATTTTACAAGAAACGATATATACTAACTTTGGTTTAGTGACTGATGTAGTCAATAACACGGGGATAGTAAGATATCTGAGGTCTGCGGTAAGGCATGTTACCGAATGCAAAATGCAAGTATGTTCTGTTATTCCCATTTGTCGAAATGAAAATATTTTAGCTCTTCTACAAAAATACAGAACTGTCCCTAATGACGTGTCACGGCCAAATGTTATCCAAAAAGCAAAACAAAAAAAAACCATGCAACTCTGTCCAACCGATGCTAAGTGATCCAACAAAAGGAAAAAATGGAACAGCAATGAAAAAAATCAAGAAATTCCCTGAATCGTTACAAGATTTTCTCATACAATATTTTGTATAAATCAAATTCAGTACTAATAGATTATCCCTTTTTCGCTACGTATGTTCCATACCATGCCAAAAATACAAAAACCAAAAAATAATGGCCGCGAAAATGTTCCCTTTTGCAGTGGTGAATGTCAAAGGTCACAAGTAATCCGAGCAAGGGGATTAGTGTCAGACTAAAGAATAATCTTCCGAATTTAGCCACATAAAGTGAAGACAAGGTGATGTTCATTTATAGACCACATGGTCAAGCCGATTTATTGCTTTCATCTGACAGGAGCGTGAAGTCGTTATCGGCCTATAAAGCAGTTGTCTCGGTGACATTTGAACATAAAAAAGTCTAGGCAATGATTTCTTCAACAGATTAAAGACACAAACAGGAGTCAATCCGACAATAGTTCTGAACTTTAGAAATTCGGTTTATCAGGCGGCTTTGAGTACTTTTGTTGACAGATCCTTAATACTGGCAATCCGAAGCTACACAATTTGGACAGCTTTAAAAAATGCATTGTATCATATTGTAACGGACACCTGTCTCGACATTCCATATTAGTATTCGTTTTTAATTGCAAACACAATTTCGTCTTTCTTTGTCTGTATTACTCCGTTAGACACATTAATTTTTACCACCGAATATTTATTTTTTATTTAATTGATTGGTGTTTCACACTGTACTCAAGAATATTTTACTACCTCAAAACAGCCGGCATTTTGACTGGTAACATCGTCTGAGTAAGCCTGACCAGTGACCGGAGGCTTCCAGTTCTTTTACATATGATCCACCTTATTTCACAAATAATCGATGGATTCCAAAGGTTTTGTGTTTTGTGAGAGGGGTTAACTGGTAAGGATATAGAGCTAATCGGAATAGATTTCCTAAATTATAGATAATTAGTATTGTATGCAATGTGTCAAATTTGCTTGTTTATATATGGAGGATTGTATAGAAAGTAAATTCTTGTATTATTCCCACTTTTGTCCCATACATGTAACAGCTGATCGCGGTCAATAGGCTCAAATGACGCTAAACTAACACTAACTATCACAACTATACTAAACTGACTATATATATATATATATGCTTTTGGCATTGTTCCAGTTCCATTATTACTCTTACTGTATCTGTCATAGAGCTGAATTTCCGTTATTTTGTCCACATCTTTATGACTGCCTTAATTGTTGGGGAATTCATGAGCTATTTAATACTAAGAAGATTCTTTGGACTGATACATGTGCCTTTTAGCATTTACAAATCTATATACCTGAATTAATTTATATATTTATTAGCTTAATTTGGGTAACTATAGTGAAACCGCAACATCTCTGGAGCTGAAATCGCTGCGAACACATTAGTGCTTGAGAAACTCCTGGGTCATTGTGCTGCATTAGAAGGCTAACCCGTCGGCCATGCATCCCCTCACCCCACCCAGACCCAGGTGTGTAAGCTTATTGGAGCTTTTAATGGCACTGTCCATATGTCTGACTTGGTCTAAAAACAGTCTCCACTGTTATAGCGGCGGCCAGGTTTATGAGTGCATGGAGGAAACCGGTCTGGACTAATGGGTAACCACCGACTTTTTGCCAAGTAGGTCTACCTGGGAAACCTTTCGACGGGAAACAACATACGATGTGAAGTACACTATTCCTGTGACATGTACAAGACCAGAGATGTTAGCCAAGCCGGTAGTGCACCGCCGCTAAGTCGAGTAGGGGAGATTCCGCTTTCGCCGTTATACAGCATTATTTTGTCGTGACTTTATGACATTCGAGGGCCAATGAGTGCATTTTATCATGAACGGGTATACAAAATAATGAAAATTATCCGCAGAAGATGACTTTAAGTATCTGATTTGCCTTTGGGAAACTCCCGTATTAGATAGCCAAAAAGAAAAAAAAAGTGCCAGAGATTCTTAAATATCATTCTGTAAATATCTACGAGTCTATAAATGTTGTATTTATTTACTTATTTATTGATTGATTTTTTTTAAATTTTCATTGTTGCTTAAAGAGACATGGTCTCTCAAAATTTGGATTTTTAAGCAAATTCTAATTGTGACGTCTTAACGAAGTTCATAAACTAAATCGGTCACGTTGAAATAAAAAGTATTCATTGAGTATGTAGCTTGTACGAGCCCGGACAAGTTCTGTCGTTGTACGAATTCAACAAAAGGATGTTGTACACGACCACAGTAGTAACAACATTTGCACCCCCCTATCAAGCGATGTAGTTCTGCGATAACTGACCACCAAGTACAACTCTAGACTTGCTTGCATGCTAACCTGCTGAACTGCCTTTTACGCCTCTTTTTGCCCGATCCTCTTATCTGTTTTGTTTATTTATTCGATTGATGTTTCACGCCGCCGGTCCTGTTACGAGTGAGCCGTAAGTCCTTCTATTACGCGTCATCAGCCGCGTTTTGTTTACATATGAAGCATACCGAGCGCTGTGCGCATGCTCCAGTCCCACTGAATTGACAGCCCTTCATTTAAATATTCTGGTAGAATTAGCAGTTTTCTGTTGTATTATTTTTTTTTAAACATTCACTTAACGTGCAATGCTCGGGGTGATATTAACGAAAGCTTGTAACTTTTACTTCTTGAGAAAAATACCTAATACTCATGTCATTCTGTAATAACACTAAAATACTTAATATTTGGGCGACCATGTCCCTTTAGAGAGCTGTATGCGTACTGTCTGTCAAAGGTGGCAATCTTGGAGTGAAGTCGCTTGATAGAGCATCTCTGATAAACTTTATAATCGCTGAACTTAACACTTCCAGCGCATGGTATCGCTTAACTCCTTACATGGATTTGACATATGCTACTATACAGGTATTACATGAATACACACTTCGCAAGAGCACTGATATATAAAATGTACAGGACAGGGTCATACGTGGGAAGTGAGCAGAGTTCGATGGCGGTTCGGATGTGACTCAATGACATCTCACAGATACACGAGTGCCTTGGCTAAGTCTTTTAACACAAGAGCCCCTGACAAATCAGTAGCAAATTAGTGCCGACATCTTATTGGTCAGCGGCATCCGGTCAGCTGACATCGCGGGTCACGCGACGAATTTGTGTCCTCTCGTCTGCTACACGAAGACAGTTGCTTTTTATAGTAGTGACGGCGACGAGACTTCAATTTTACAGGCTGTAATCATTGATTGCTTTTCCCCCTTCCAAAGGTTGATATGCCCTCTGTTAGAACCCTCCCGTCAACTGAATCACCGGATACCATCAGAACGCCAGCGGAGGTTTTTAGGCGGGGATTGAATGATCAAACTCACTGGAAAGCTTAATCGACAACCACACGCGACCATCGGCAACTGGTTTACAGCCACCCCCGCCTCCTAAAACTCAATCAGCAAAATTGACGGAGCTTACGTAAAGTGACGGCAATCCTGACTTGCGAAGGAGTTATTTTTACGTCTTGGAATGTCTAAAGTTTAAACCAGCTGGTGGTAAAGATGAGCTGCAAGTATTCCCCACGGATGAGTTTGGCAGTTTTACCGACCTGGAACTCTAACATCAGGTCAGACCACACAAACATACCGCGATCGAGAGACGTGCTCACAAGCTGTCATGTTATACACGATTTAAGTGCACTCCACTTGAACATGACCGGTGTACGCACCAACACTAGTTTCAATACCAAGTTCATTGAGCCTTGATTCTTAGAAAGAACAAAAAAAAAAAAAACCAAAAAACACCGAGTATGAGGTGTCTTGTCTATGTCTATACAGACTGCAGTCTGCATATTGAAAGCTTGATTACCAAGAACGCGAACTTTACCTGTTATGAACATGATAATCGAGTTACGTCCCGCGATAAAAGCCGGGGCACCTCTGTGTCAACGTTTCAACACACGTCTTTGAAAATATTGCGAATATTACATGACTGCATATATATATATGTACATGTATACAAACAGAATTGGGGCCTTTTGTGGCCGCGGGAGTTAGCGCGCCAGTGAAGCGTAATTATCCAGGTGCCACTCACCAATGCGATCGCTGTGAGTTCGAGTCCAACTTATCCTGTCTTCCTCTCCAGTTGTATTTGGGAAAGTCCATCAGCAAGCTGCGGATGGTCCTGGGTTTCCCCCGGGCTCTGTCCGGTTTCCTCCCCCTATAATGCTGGCCGCTGTGGCATAAGTGAAATATTCATGAGCAGGGCGTAAAATATCGGTCAGATAAGTAAATACATAAAATAAATAAATACAAACACAGTTAATAAAATTTTATGTACTTTAATACAGTGTAATACAGAGTACAGTGTAAAACGCCGAAGTACGACTCCTTTTCATTCGAATATTTTCCTTTAGCTATTTTGCCATTATCAAAAGAACTAGGATTGGTAGCCTTTCCCGCGTGTAGTGGCGGCTCGAGTCCTAACTGGACCGACCCTTGCTCTCTTCTACATGAGTATAACGTTACCAATCTGCCTACAAATCGTCATCGCAATGGCAAGAATAAAAAATACACTACACAGTTTAGGTCTGGCCCCAGAATCACAAAGCTGTCTTAGACTTAAATCAAACTTATAGTGTTAACTCTCTAAACGGTTTATTGCGCCAAAATTCTGACTCACCTTAAAAAGCTTTATTTTAATACCAAGAGTTGTCTTAGACCTTCATGGTAGAAATGAAAATTAGCATTTCAGACCTAAATTAAGTTCAGGGATATAAAATACCACAAGTTACGACTAATTCTGACATAGATCTAAGAGAGCTTATATTTACTTTTAAATATTTATCGAGAATGCATGGCGATAAAGTCAAAACATGGAGCGTATATATGTACAGTTTCCATTTTGTTAATTTAGTCAGGAAAGAATGCGAGGTTTTTGTATACTTTATTTATTTTAATAACTAAGGTTACAACTTCCGGCCAATACTGAGTACATGACCTCGAAGACCTGTGCCGACATGCCCCGTACGTTGACGAATACTTGAGCCTGTACCGCTACACCGCATTCTGATGTCCGTGCTTGGTTATCGAATTTGCTCGTAAGCCTACATGTATCTCTTAATGCACTCTCACACAATGCAAGCTGCAGGCTGGCTTGTGGCTATCACGACCGCTTCTTAAATATTCAACAAGGACAAAACTGTAAATTTACAAGAAAATCAATTACAAGAGCCGTTGAAATATGGTGTATACCCCCAACCGCATCCCACCCCTCCATCTCGGGTCTGCACAAGTATATCGAGTACATGCCTTTTTTTCGTCAACCTCTTTTTAGGACTGTGACAGTTGCAGGTATATGAGCCTACTAAACCATAAGAACACCACAGATACATCTACATACTGTCCCATCACATCTGGTTCAAGTTTCATGAAAATCACAAAATCACACCAAAAACCCTCATACACATCATCAAAATATTTTCCCTAATACATGCACGTGGACCAAGTTTCATGAACTGCCTTGATATGGTCGCATGACATACATCTTCAACAGGCGGAATAAGGCATTAATCACTCAGTGGATTGAAAAACACCATGCTCATCTACAATGTCCATATATCACACGAGCCTGTGAAGATTAAATAATTTTTGTCTTTTTGAAAACTGTCGTTACTGTAATAGCGTGAACAAGATAAAACGGACACACAGCCAGAGGGTCGCTATATTTTACACTTGTTTTAAAACCTTTAGTCCGCTCACAACCATGGCCTATATGGTTACCTTTGATTGATTTATTTGATTGGTGTTGTGCACTGTACTCAAGAACATTTCACTTATAGGACGGCGGCCAGCATTATGGTGTGAGGAAACCCGGGAGAAACCTGCAACCATTCTCAGGTTACTGGCAGAACTTCCCACTTACGGCCAGAGGGGAAGCCAGCATGAGCTGAATTTGAACTCACGAAGACTGCATTGGTGAAAGGCTCCTGAGTCATTATGCTGCACTAACGCGCTAGGCATCTCGGTCACATAGGCCCCGGGTGATCTTTGAAACTTCAAGAGAGACACTATATCACAAAATTACCTTAGATCTTTCTATGGAGATTTTAAGGTATCATACGAGTGGGGAATAGCATGCATGTTGATGGAATTTTCATGCATTATGGCGTGTCTTCCGAGTCGACGAAGCTGATATATATATACTAGGTGGATATGGGACTCCGTTGTACAAGTGCACTGTCCGTTACAACCAGATTCTCTTGTCCCTGGATTAACATTTCCTTCACACCTTTGTGGTCACCTTCTAGAAGTTTGGGATCTCCTGGACGAGGTGCATCCACATACTTGTACTGACAGACTTAAGCTGCATTTCCTTTAGTACGGCTCCGGTCCGGTTGCGGATACGGAAAAAATCACTTTCATAGAATTTTAGTAAGAGTGTTTCCTTATGTGCGGGTGCGGATACGGTTCTCCATGCGGCGTCCGGTACGGTTTTTCGAAACGGACCATGTCGCGATCGGTACGGAAACGCATGCGGAACCGTATCCGTAAACGCACATAAGGAAACACAGTTTGGGTAGCCCGCACGGCAAAAAGCTAAAAATAGGTAGGGAAATTCCAATTTTCGCCCTTTCTTGGACACATGTTCAAGGAATCAGAAAAAGAAAAGATGATTATCGAAAGAAAGGACATAGAGAAACTGAATGAACTTGTACGTGGCCATCGATGCCTGTATGATGCAAGCTGTGCAGAATATAAAGATGCACAACTGGTGCACAATGTCTGGGAATCGATTTCCTAGGCTATGGGATATAATTCCATCAAAGGTGAGTGATCAAACTATCGATGCATAGTGACTGATAAGCAGATTGTATTCTATCATCACATCAGTCAACTGTATCGCACATATTTCATTGCTGTGCCATCGTCAGTTTTGCTATATAGTGTACATTTAAGCATGCCCTTCATTTTGAAAACCTTGTTATCTCCAGAAGGACCTGGCATCACTAGGGCTTGAAAGTTTCCCCGGAAGTGATGTCAATCATTACGGTCTGATTACATGTAGCAATCCATCACTTTGTAGGACGAGAGAGTTTTGAAACAGACCCCGTCTTGGCCCTCTCGTCCTAGATCTAGTGCTATAACTAGGTTTCAAGAGTATATTATTCTCCAAAATTGGCAATTAAAAACAACAGGACTGCCTTTTTTTCCTTCAATTGAACATTGTATTCTTTTTTAGGAATGGACTGGAAAAAGAAATGGCGTAACCAGAGAGACGCATATATTAAGAAAAGGAAGGAACTACACAGAACCAAAAGTGGCCAAGCGGCGAAAAAGATACAGAAATGGGCCTTCTATGATACTCTGTCCTTTCTAGACAAGTATACAGATTTTAATAGGTAAGAGCGCAGTTGTATTCAGCTTATATAAATCCTGCTTTATTGTACTTTCATAAAACACGTATTCATGGAAATTAAAGCTTTATTTGCAAATACATTTACATCAATATCCATAATATTTATTTTCAGCACAAATAGTAATGTGGCCCCTGTTAACACAAGTGCAGGCGCAGACGGGGAGATAACAGGAGAAGGGTCAGATGACGACGAAGAAGAGCTGTTGGATGTTTCTTGCAGGTAGGCTATGTCTCCAGTCCATATAAAAAATTGATCAAAGGCTGGGTTTCAGACCTGCAGTGGTCTAATCAGTAGTGGTTTTTTTCCCTCTTCTTACATAATCCTCTTGCCAGGAAAGTGGGGCTACACTACAGAAGTACTTGGTGAAGGATTCTCTAACGTCCATGGCTTCTCCTGCTGCTCTGTGACCCATTCCATAAAGTTGTCTTAAATTTTGAGCGCATCCTTCCTCTGCTTCTCTCAGCTGGGTGGTAAGTTGGGCTGTTGTTGATTCAGACTGAATGATGTTATGGAGAATGCATGTTGCCTTCACTATGGCTTTTGTAAGATGTGGCCTCACGGCTATTCTTGTATTGCACAATCTCCACCTCGCCGCCAGTGTGCCAAAGGTATTCTCTACTATTCTCCTTGCCCTTGACAATCTGTAGTTGAATATTTGCTGAGGTTCTGGACAACCTCTTCCTGGGTAGGGTCTCATAATGTTCCGATGTAGAGGGAATGCTTCATCAGATATAACAACATAAGGTAATGGGCCAAAATGTTCAGCAACTGGAAGTTCCTCGTCCTCGGGGAAGGACAAGGTATTTTGTACGATTCCCCTCCCAAGATTTGAGTAGGAAAATATGCCACCGTCGCTGTTCCTACCATAGGCTCCAACGTCAAAAGCAATGAACTGCAAATTGGCATCTACCAGTGCCATGAGAACAATCGAAAACGTTCCCTTGTAGTTGAAAAACAATGAACCGGTCTTGTCAGGGCATTTCAAAACGACATGCTTTCCTTCCAAAGCTCCCAAGCAGTGTGGAAATTGCCATTTTTCATCAAAATATTTTGCAATTTGTTTCCATTCTTCTTTTGTGTTTGGCACTTTCATGTAGCTTGGTTGGAGTCTCTCCCACAAGCTGTTACACACTTCTGATACAATTTTGCCTACAGTTGACACTCCAATTCTGTATGCGAAGCCTATTGAATGGAAGGACTCCCCAGTTGCCAGATATCTGCAAAATATAATATTTATCAATATTACATATAACTATAAATAAATATAGATATGGATATAGATATATAATATATAATTCTCTTTTCAGATCAGTGGCATCAACACCTGAACCTGAACGGCGACCAAGCAATTCACTGCTGCCTCCATTATCATCCAAGAAATTAAGCAAAGGGAAAGCATGCAAAAGAAAATATTCAGACACTGCAGAGACGTCATCAATGGAGAAGGCTTTGACCGGTTTGATAGAAGATCACAGGAAGTCCAGGGACGACATACTGCTCAATGAAAAGAAGTCATCTGACCACTTGTGCTTTGACAGTTGTGCCGAACGAATGAAGAAATTGTCCCCGAGAATTAAATCTTACTTGATGTTTCAAATTTCCACTCTCTTTTTCAACACTGAAAACATGGATGCAACCCAAATTCTTATCCCCCGACTACCGCACTCTGAACCTACTGTGGTTAATGACATGTACGCCAATGACACTGGATCCATCATAAGGGCTGCTTATAATGTGGCTAATAATTGACAGACAATTTTTGTATGGACTACAATGCTCAATGGCATTGTGCAGGAACAATAGGTCCTATGCTTCAACCGTTGCTCACTTGTTGAACAGCACAGGGTGTGTTGTTTCAAAATTTTATGTTCACATTCCAGGAGACAATAATTTTTGTATGCTTTGTACTTACCTTCCTTTAATAAATTCTTACCTTAAACAAACAGCCAGTCTTTGTTTTGGACTTATCACTTTCTCTACACCTAGAGTGTTTGATCAAGTATTCTTCAACAAATGATAGTATCATGCCGAACTGCTGCCTGTTCACTCTAAAATACTGCTGGTACTTTTCATCGTCCATGTGTAATTCCTGAACGAGATTATTGAATGCTCCTTGTTCCTTTCGTCCTTCCAAAATAGGGTGCACCCACCATCGGTGTTTCTTTTGTTTTTCCTTTTCTTTATCAGTATGTATGCCGCTGCCAATATTATCAGTGTTTTTTCTTCTTCTACGAACCTTGACAATGCCGGTGCCATGTTGAAAAGAGAGCCCTTCCGCTTGAATAACCGCATATAAGGATACACAACCTGCCGTGAGCCATGTCTGCTCCCGGACCGGATCCGTACTAAAGGAAATGCAGCTTTAGCCTCAAACAGTATAGATATGTATATAGCCCTACCGTCCATGCATACGCAGCAACTACACTATAAATTTGGCTGTTTTAACATATAAACACTTTTGACCCGTGTGTAAAGCTGTACATACACGGATGAATGCTGTTCTACATGACAACAGGACACAGAAAAGCTGGTTGTATTTTGAGATCACTTGAGTTTTTCTCGATGTTCAAAAGAGCAATGCTTCTTATGTTACTAGAGATACATTGTGAATGTATAAGCTTCATCTATGGTCATGCGTGGGAGGATCTACCAGCAAGGTCTCCCCCGGCACTACCCGGTTTCCTCACAGTGAAACACTCTTGACTGCGGAGTAAAACACCAAGGAAATAAATAAACGTTTAACACCGTACCCCAGATTTTTGTTACTTATGCTATGGTGCTCTTTTTCATGGATGGAGGAAACGCTGGTGCCCGGTCCGATATTTCGTAACTTAATTAAGAACTGTCCGACATGTGACGCACAAATACACCACATTGCTGGAAGACAAAGTGACCTTCAAAGAATGAGCAGTCGGCCAGACGAGCGTCATCGATGGTTTATTATCACCAAGGCTATACAAGTATGTGTATGAGAACATGTTCAGTGAGCATCTTGGTCTGTCACATTATCCCGATAAAGATAAATTCAATTTATCGCCTCTACCAAAAGATCACATTTACTTACACCTTATATAGGCATGAACAGAAATATTTAAACCCGTTCACGTTCCATTCCAAAAGAGTACTGTTACCGTACATGGCTACGAGTAGTACAGAAATACGACAGAGATGCTAACTTTGCTCCATTACTGCTTCACGTCCTTGAATATCTACCACAGCACACTAATACCTTTGCTGATAATTAAGAATCACTTTTTATTATTTATATATCTGTGAAATCCCAGCATTTCCTTCACTGAGAAAAGTGTTATTTTCACTGCAGAGAAATATCACATTTTGATGTTTCACACCCAGACGTCATGACGTCAAAACAGAAACAGTTTATTTTATAAAGTTCCAATCTGATCTCAGCAGAATGACGTCATAATGCAAGTTTACTCAACTGCCACATACGTCACGCAAGAAGATACGACCTCATGTACACGACGTCACGCTCTAGGCATGTCTGTGACTGCCTACGGGCGGAAAAATGCCGAAAACTCTTAAAAGTACACAAAATCATGACACTGTTAGGGTATAAATAATAAATAGAATATTGCAAACTGACGGCTAAGTTCTCGTGATAGAACTTAGCTCGAACTATCGCTCGAACAATATTCATGGTATTCAACCTTCACTGCGCAATATCCTCTATATAATCTACCAGCAGTATATTGTAACATCAAGACATACAAAATTTTGCCGAACCTAACTTGTTGACTTTACGTGTAAGTTACACTGGGCAAGAATGACTTGCACGACATTCCAAAAGAAGAAGCCCTTGACATATGTTGCACACAAGTCTCCGTTTACATTCATGTACACTAAGCTAAAACAAAAATTAATTAAATCTATTCGAAACTTAAACTATTCTTGTTAAACCACTGAAAATCTCACTGATTCATAACTTGATATGTTACTCAGTTTAGCATACATCTCTCCAATCAATATAAGTAGAGAGATTGTAGGAACACATATACTCAGACTAGCAATGACAATTACGGCATAATCATGAAACAATTTAAACTCAACCCCTATAAACGTTCATCTCAACAATTAATCACCAATCTATCACAAAATGAAGAAGACATGCTCACGCTATAACCTTTAATCAAGGAATATTTAAACAAAACTCTTTCAAAAGTATAATAAAACCAAATGCCAAAAACGCTTGAAAACACTTGATGTACGGTTCAAGTCACTCGTCTTCCACCGCACTCAAATGGTCCATCAGCCATTTCACCTGAAACAGGACAGCAAATTATCACACAAAACATCACCAGAAACGGTCTCCTTATAGCGCATGCGTCGGTCTATAACTGCCTTTAATAGCAAATATATGAATTGTACAGAAATCTTGAACATCGCCAAAGTCACTGAGGTCACCATAAGGAGACATACGGGAAGTGATGTTAGAAATACCCAATTTCTCAACATAATATTTTTTCTACTTATACTTGATCCGTATGCATTGTCTTCATCTTAAGTATGCAAATGACTCCAATTTTATCTATGTGTGGTGATTCCGATTCCGGGCAAGGACATCAGTGGTGAGGCAAGACTGAAGAAGCCTACGTGTGTCGCTCTACGGGCCCGTCTTGTACACTGGTGGCAGTGAGGTAGAGCGATTGTAGCGAGCGACGCATGCGCTGTCAAGAGTATGCCCTGGAAATGATAATGGCGACGGTCTCATGGACTTTTTCTTATGAACTAGAGTAAAATATTCCTTCCCTCACATTCCTTGCAAAATGCGTTTTATTACACCACTTAATCCAGAAATTTTTTCTTGTGCCTTTGTACCTTGTACCTTGAATAATTACAACTGCAGAGTAAATGCTCTTCAGCAAAATCGGAACAAAATACAGGGAGGTTTCACTTTCTAATATCATATGCAAATCAAAAGAGTGATTTACCGAGACAAACCAAAGAGAGTTCACCATGAAGATGGCTTTGGAAATAAGCGTCATCTGTCTCTGTGGAGAAATAACATGGAGGTGCAGGTGAGAAATGGCGTTGAATGGAGGCCAGTGAAAACCCATCCTGAAATTGTAGAAAATAAGAACACAGTTCATGTGAAGAAGCTGACCTGAATGTATTCATTCAGGTCATCTTATTTATTGATTGATTTATTTGATTTATTTATTTATTTGAATGTTGTTTTTATGGCGTACTCAAGAATATTTCACTAAAGCGACGGCGGCCAGCATTATAGTGGGAGAAAGCCGGGCAGAGTTCGGTGGAAACCCACGACCAGCTGCAAATTGCTGTCAGACCTTCCCACGTATCGGCCGCAGATGACTGATTTATTTGATTGAAGCTTAACGTCACATAGAATAATGTTTCACTTATATAAGAAAAAGATAAGTTCTATGGGTTGAGTAAATCCACTGAATATGGGCAAGTTACTGACGAATTTTCCCAAATGTAACGTACAGAGTCGCACACCATAATACTCTACAGGGGAGTTTCGAGTTCGAACTCTTTTGTCGCAGAAGGTAAAAAGAGTTCAACTGTGTCATGTGATTTGTCAAAAATGTCAGGCGATTTTGTTGATTTCAATTTACCAACCACCTGTCTCGCCGCGTTAGGGAGGCACAAAAGGCCTCTCCTTCAATCAGGAGCATCTTAAATTAAAAAACTTCCAGCTCCTTAATTCTCCCTATCGTACGTGTTGTTTACATAACCTTTTTCGAAACTTTTCTTTGAAACCCATGTTATAGTAAATGTTATCAGAAATAGCTGCCTAACATTTCTGATAGGTCACACGGTACAGGAGGGCTTTTCTTGCCTTTAGCGATAAAAGAGTTCGAACTCGAAACTCCCCTATTGGTGGACTACAAGCCGTCCTCAACAAATGTTACAATGCAAGCCGCCACAGGATCGTGGTAGGCCTTCTATGGTCATCACGCGTGGTCCAAAGAAGAGTTGACAATATAGTTACAAGTTTATACTTGCTTTTTATGGGAGTATTTATTTATTTACTAATTTATTTATTTATTTGATGCGTGTTTACGCCGTGCTAAAGAATATTTCACTTATATGTACGCCGGTGACCAGCATTCTGGTGGGAGGAAACCTTTATAGGAGTAGTTTCTGGTGGCTTATGCTTTTTTTCTGATTAGGATCACCAATTACATATATGTGGCCATCGATTCCTCGCGAATTCAACGATTATGGATGGTTGTCTGCTGCACCTTGTTCTGTGGGTGCACAGACCAGAACGAAGAGCTGGCAGGATGCCACCTTGTGCTACTTTTGTTTGCACAAACAGCACGTCGAATACTAGCACTGAGAGTGGTGGGCCATAGGGCTAATCCTAGTTGAAATACATTTACCAGTATTTTTGAAAGCTATAAGCTGGTAAGAATAAAACAGATCACGGATTTAGTCGAATATAGACAGGAAGGAGATCGGCTTGCGCGACGGCCTGACTCACATCATTCAACTGGCTACGGATCGGTAAAATGTCTTCTAACAACTACAAGAGCTTAAGGCGATACAGCATATGTTTCTATCAGAGAACGCCTAAACAATTATCGGATGGTGTTTTTTTAAATCTTCAAATCTTACTTCTCTACTACAATTTATGTTATATTTCTCCGGCCTTTTCCATTAAACAAATGCCCCCGGATGCAAACCCCACAGGAAAAAGCCCCCCACATGCAAACCCCCGTGCACAAAAGCCCCGAGGATATAACCTCGGTGGACAAAAGCTGCGTGAATGCAAACCCCAGAGAGCAAAAGCCCCATGGATCTAAGCCTCCGTGGACAAAAGTCCCACGGATGTAAACCACGGTGGACGAAAGTCCCACGGACAATATCCTCGCGTTTGAATGTAGGCGCTGTCTAAAATCTGGCTTTGTAAAATGTATCTAAAAGGTCCCTATCCATATATTGCTTTTAAACGGTAAGGTCTCCTGGATACATTTAACTGAGATGTGATCTGCGTTCTTAGAATAAGAGTAAAGAACAAAAGTTGGTATATTTTGTTTATCACATGTTGCAATTCTTTAGCTAGACATTCCTGGAATGCAGCTCGATCTTGCGGTTTGGAGATAATAGCTCATTCGGATTTCACACTCATAATTCTACAATTAAGTCCTCAGTGGTATTTCTTTTCAAAAAGTTCTGCATTTGAGCAGTGACATTCACAGCATGAATATTGTATCATTACTATATTTATTAAATTCATGAGAACATAAGAGCATCTTGTATAAGACTGGATTCTATATTTCCAACTCCCCTGAGTAGTTCAAAGATTCATCAGTCTTTTTGTAAACAGAATTCCGCTGGCACTACAGTAATCAAGCCTATGCTGAATACAAACTACATGAGAGGATTTTTTTCTATCACGTTTCTTATAGTTAATTCTCAAACATCACTTTATTGAGAAAGTTTCAAGTTTTCATATCAGAAATCGTCGCATTTTTTTCGTCATAAATTAAAAATATTGCTCTCCGTGATACTGTGAGAAGGGAGATATTGTGCCATGTGTAACACTGTGCAATGTGGTTTATGTTACAAGGAAATAATCTTGACCAAAGTCATAATTAAGGTTCATCAAACTGTAACTTCAACAAGGTTTTTATATGCGAAGAACCTCCGTGTTGTGACCGTTCCAACCTAAATTTGCTAGGTTATATACATAACGTGAGAAGACACCTACCTGACATCACCAGTGTCTCCATCGTTTTCTTGCAAAACTTGCATTCCAACGTTCATCATTCTCTCCACTGTTAACAAAAAGTTCAGGGTGTCCACTTCAAAAATTTATGTTTATCTTACCTCAAACACAAAACTCCCACACAATCTATACATTTATATATGGCTTATTGCTTATATATTCAGCGTTTATGTATCTCATGTACAAATTAAATATGCATTTGTACATTCACTCTACAAAATGTCCATTCACTTCTTCACTATGCATTCATTTTCCACTTGCAAAATTCACTAACTGAATACCATCTGTACATAATTCACTTGCAATGTAGTTGAGGAATTACACTGGGGCATGTATGAACATTCACTTTCCCTGTGTACCTTTACTTACCATGAGTACATTCACCCATCATATATACATTCACTCATCATATGTGTACCTTTATATACATGTATCCATCCAACTTCACAAATCACATGTACACTCATTAAACCGATTATACATTCAGACTCGTACATTCACACTTCATTATTTGTATTAATGTAATGTCATTTATGCTGGTACCATAAATTAACTCTCAGTACATTCTCAAACCATCTATTATTTGGCCTCTGATTGTCATATTTCTGAAGTAAATACAGAAACAGGTATAGTATTACATGCATATTAACATAGAATGTAAACATAAAACAATCAGAGGCTGTTTAGCAGTTAAAAGGAATGTGTCATGTCACTGAGTTCCAGCCTGTTTAATATGGCCCATAAAGTCCACCATACAATCAAACAATTTGACAGTTTAATTTGGTGGAAAAAAATCTAAAAACATTGGGGAAGGTATTTTCAGTTACAGTTTTATATACTCTTTTCAAACTTCACAATTCCATTTCTGTGTGGTCTTTCCCTTTCATATAAATTCACTTACTATTTAAAATTCCCATTTACATGTACATTCACCTAATATTTGTATATTCACTAACCCTTAGTACATTCACTTACTACATTCCATTAACATTTGTGCATTCACCAACCAATAATCTGAGCAGAAACATATGATATATTTCATGGTTTCACTCATCATTCATTGCACATTCAAGGGAACTGATCTGTTGTGACCATGTGGTAAGCTGCTTTTCCTTCCATGGCTCTGAAGCATTGTTGAACAATAGCCTTGGACATGGCAGTTTTGAGTTTCGTCATTCCTTCCAAGTTTTTCTGGCACTCATGACGACATGTAGTCAGCAGTAGTGCTTGTACGTAGTGCCAGTTAGGTGCTCTTATGTGGTTGTAAAGTACGTATGCTCAAATTCCGACCCCTCGACCCTCTCTCTTCCTCTACAAAGTGTAGGTTCACAAAATGTACAGAAGTACATCAATGGAGGCATGCAGCCAATACTATCTAAAGGCTGGCACACACAAGCATTTAAACAGTTTGCCAAGTTAACAAAAGGACAATTGCAAATTTATCAATAATTTAATATTTAAACCTGCTCATGACTTTAACGTAATAAAGTCAGAATACGCCTAATGATGGCCCCCCCATATTGTCTACTACCCCAGACCAGATCCCTTAATCTCTTTCCCAACCCTTCCATCACTGTCTACTCACCCAGCCCCATATCAGACTGTTTTAGCACCTTGGGATTACGGATGTGTTGTTTGGTGCAAACCAAAAAATGGTGAGTAGTTGCTGGCTTGTGATCCATGAATACTGTCAACTCTTCATCCTGTAAAGATGGCAGAATAAAGCACCAAGGGCTTTGTATTAAACTCTGAAACAACAAGTGAGATATACGAGTACTGTAAATTTCATCCAAAAAGTTATGTTTTTATAGTCCAATAAATGTCATAAACTCTGTTGTTGTTTTTTTTATCCCAGGTCAGGCCATCCTTAAAAATATGCTATGTTAGACATAACCTGACCCTATCAGTGTTGGTGGGGAAGTTATTGATTTTTTTTGTAAAGTAGAAACTAATGAAAACATTAATTCATTCATTCTAACTACCAATAAGGTAAAAGCTTGAGATTTCAAAGAAATTAATATTTTGAGAAGAACATAACAAAAAATTTAATAAAAACTTAAGGAGAAAAGGGTCATTTTTGAAATGTCATGCTTTAAATGACAAATTCACTCAGCTTTTACATCAATATCACTGTCTAATCTCATAAAGATTTCACTCTGTTCACATTCTGCTTAGTACAGGCACTGTGCAGTCCATATGTGCACAAGAATGACTACTCTGGCATATCTGACATGCATGAAGAAACCAACATTTAGAAAATTCTGTGAAATGATGTACACTATGCCTTCTAATCTTGCAATGCATTTCTAAAAAAGAGTTAAGATTAGCATTCCCATCACTGATTCCTCAATTTAAGGCTGCATTCCACCTTCATCAGTGTTAACATTATCAAAGTATTTTAATTTTTCTTTTCATATTAATTTATTTTATTTTTTTTAAATGGCATACTCAACAATTTTCACTTGAATGGACTACAGCTGGATTAAGCCAGTCCATGGGAAAAGTTTTCACAAGAAATTTACGTACAGATATGCACACGACTGGAAGACAGCCTGTTGCCACCATGAACAGAGAGAGCAGATGGCACAAATTCTCTGTCCAAAGCCAGGACTGAAACCCGTGCCTCGCGTTCTAATTATTGAGGTCCTGTTACATTAATTGGGCCTACTGGGCACACCTTTTGAAAACACTTTATTGGTGCCTACATGCAAAATGAAAAACTGATCTACATGCAGGGCGTTACAATACATACTAGAAAAGCCACAGAAGAAAATGCCAATGGGCAAATAGACCTTCTTTCAACAATGAATTTCTGCAGATGTCAAAATGTCGAAAGTGAAACCGAAAGCGAAAACAGATTCATTTTCAGGTTTGATGGGGTTGTCAAATTAAGTGTATGGAAGATAGCAGAGGATAGTACCTGGTAGTATATCTTTGTGTCAGGGTTTTCTCCCCGACAGATTTTGCAGAAAATACAATTCTGTTCCGACATGACAATGTGTTGTTGTTGCTGCAGTGGTTCGATGGTAGAACAGGTCCCGCCGTAAAGTGAACTCGTCTTTCACGATGTCATCAAATAAACATCGACTCTCGCCGGTTTGTCTGATCAGACACTATTGCCAGACCCAGAGACTGTTTTATCATAAGAATTATTATGCATCTGAATTTACTGAAAGAACTCAAGCCTCAAGCCAAGGACTACCGCCTGCCATCCGTCTAAGGGACGTAACCGTGTAAGTATACCATCAACCGTTGTCACCCTTCAATCACAGTATTATCAGAGGGACAACTTCATCTATATCCTTGCCTTTCAACACTTAGTAATGCCTTTCCACCCTTTCAAAAGAAGAAAAACTTTAAAAAATTAGATCCCGGTTAAGGCGTGTCTTGCTAAATTACATGAACACGCCAGACCACATACAGTGATGCCCATGTTCCTTTATATAAGTATAAAATATACATTTTTATCCAAGGTATAATTTTTGTTAATACATGCAAGATTTTTTTTTCCCACGAGCTGACCGAGAATCTGAGGACTGATTACTTCTGATGAGATATGACTTGGACTGACATGCAGCCTTTGTCAATACATGTATATAAAATATATTATAGTGTGTTAATAACAGACAGAAACTTCAATTTGCAGGAGACCATGTGAACCTGGATGAATGAGGTCGTGAGTTCAAATCCAGCTCTCTGCTTAACTTTTGTTACACCTTTGAAGAACTTAGCGTTTCATTCATACCATAGCAATCAAGTTTAAGGGTGGGGGAAACTGGAAACCTGATTGGTAAAGGTGGCCTCACAGTTGCTATGAGTCAGCACTACTGGGGTATTGTTAGCACGAGCTTTTCAGTATTACTTGACTCCGAAGTGAAAGTTAGGTCTTGACGCACTAGTCAGAGACCTTTCCAGGAGACAGCAGTGAATTCATCACATGAAAATGTAAACTGTGGTATGACTGTTCCTGATACTCTATAGATGGCATAATACCCAGTTGCAACACGCACTGTATGCATGCCTAGTCACCCACATCCAGTGCAGGGGGAAATATTAAGTTTGTAAGCCAAGTGGTCTCCTTACCCATAGCAAAAAATGCACATAATCGTACGTGTTCCTCGAGCTTTAGTACCTGTAGGATATTTATTTATTGGACTGTATGGCACATTCAAGAATTTTCACAGTGAAATTATTTTATTTGTTTATTTGATTGGTGTTTTACGCCATACTCAAGAATATTTAACTTATACAACAGCGGCCAGCATTATGATGGGAGGAAACTGGGCAGAGGCCAGGGAAAACCCATGACCATCCACAGGTTGCTGGCAGACCTTCCCAAATATGGCCAGCATGAGGTGGGCTTGAACTCAGTGACTGCATTTGTGTGAGGCTTCGGTCATTGCGCTGCATTTGCGCGCTAACCAACTGAGCCACGGAGGCCCCCGACAGCAAAATTAAAACCAGCTGATATAGAAACATTGTCCAAGTATGACAGGCAAGGTTAGGTCCAAGTTATTAAGACTAAACATCCACTCCTGGCTCCGGTTTCATGAAGTGTTCTTCAGGTTAAGCCCTTGGATAAGTGCACATCATATCTTTACAATATATGTTACCATGGCATTTAATGGAATACATAGCTCAGTGAACTTCATGAAACTGGGGTCAGAGCATTTCACTTCCGTGATTCAGGCCAACAGACCATCCCACACGACTGACAGGATGCTGGAATGAGCTGGACAAACTCAGCGGTGCATTGGTCAGAAGATCCCGAGTCATTCTTTTGTGCTAGCAGGCTAAACATGTATCTCCAATTTTGCTGAATAATGATAATTTCAGACTAAGTGTTAAGGCTTGTTTTCTTTTCATAACTTCTGAGAATTACTAACTGATTGTAACACAAACTACAGTCTGTTGGGCAAAATAATGAAACCATTTATTCAGATGATACATAGTGGAAGTGGCAGATACAACAGTAGCCGGTACAGAAATGAGAAATTCTGGTAGTGCATTTGGAGAAAAAAAAAAACAAAGACACCTCAACCATTCACAATGCATAATTCACAGCGTCACCAGCATTTTCACCCCAAAGTACATACAGATTTGTTGAGACGGACAGGTCATCAACACCACACAGACAGGATGGCTGTGGACCAGGTACGACAGACTAGACTGTGTCACAAGAATGGAAGTGGGTACAGGATATATGTATATATATATGTGTGTAAGTATTGGAGATAAAGGACTAGACAGAATATAAAGTACACTTATACTTTCATACATAATACAAACTGGTGTGACCAAAAACAAAAATCAAAGCGCAAATCTAATCACAACCTATATTTAACGATGTACTAAATGATATGATCATGTCTATAAATAATGCAAACCGAGGAATGCTTATGGCTTTACTCCTCTTGATCAATATGGCAGCCATAAGAAAATGAAAGGAAACCGGATGAAAGCTTAGTGCTGCAAATGAGGATGGCTTTGTAATAGCACTGGTGGGACAACTACACAGGCAGCTGGTGGGAGAGCACTACTTAACACGCAGTTTAGGAATCTCTCCTTAATATGAATGGCAAACCATAGTTCTTAAAAATGTCATCCTATGTATAAGGTTGTTACAAAATAATTTTTTCATCTTAATTTTCTCAAGGTGCTGTTTTAATATTTCAATTTTTTTTTTTAGAACTTCTGCTTCAAGGTGTACATAAAATGATATTCTAGTGACTAGACTAGTATACACAGTGGCTAATTCAGCACTATTACATAGCAAGTTCACACTTGGCAACCAATCTTTTGAACTGATCGACATATCAGAGATGTCAGATGTTCCACCCACATGGCTATTGCTACAGTATGTATGAGGAACACCAGTACTAATGTTTATCTGTCTAGGTGTCTACAAACCTACAATTTATTTCTGCTATCTCTAAAACACGTTCAGAAAGAGAACTTTCTCATTTGAACCCTTAAACTAGCTAGTCCTCATCCTAGCACTCATTTACTATGAAGCCTAAATAAAAATATGCATAGATAATTCAAAATTCCTCCAGACTTGCATGCAACAACGACTTTGCTTTGTGACACTATCTTATTTAGTACTACTAATAAAAACCAAAACCATGAAACAAAGTTGAGATCCCATTCTACAAAGGGAACTCTTTATCAAACTATAACCTTAATTGGTCTATTAACATAAATGTTAGGTTCATTAGCTGATTCTAATCCACCCCTTTGTAGAATGGGTTCTCGGTCCCACATCCCATGTTTAGGCAAGCTGCGAAAAGTCGCTGGAGTGTTTCATAGCTGAAGGATCAAGGGAGATGTCCACCACAAGTGAACATCAATGCATAGCGACAACTTAATAATAATCCTGGTAGATAGTCAGTCCAACAGTGACAAAAAGTGTGGAAAAACACAACAGAGTAGCCTCACTGATAGTTACTTTTGTGCCATCACACAATTCACCTGTACATTTTGTGGATAAAGATTTACTGTTGCCACATCATCACACTTACAGACATGCATCATGGCTCTTAATGAAAGCACAATATCTGACAGTTATGACAGCTAGACACACACAAAAAGTCACTTCTTTTCCCCACCCCTCCACAGAACTGGGCCGCTCTGCAGAATTGTCCAGGCATTTGTGGGAAGGATTGATCACCAATACATCAGTGTTAATAACGCAAGTTATACCACTCAAGAAAAACACAGGGAATACCGTAGGATACTCAAGTCAAGCTTATTCAATGGACAATCAACAATGGCAGTGTCAAAATGAAAGTGAAAGTCTAAGAAACAGAGCTGTTTCCCTGACTGGTATGGCAAAGCTTCTTCTTTCTACACAATCTCAGCTCTTATTTATGCCACATGTTGGTCCCCTTTGCAGCTGCTTGGTGACCCATACAAAAGTGGGTGACCTGTTCAACTTGAAGCTTCAGTTGCCTCCCCTTTAACAGACTGAATGTTGTTCTTGTTCTGGCGAACTTCTTCGATACGGCGCTCCTAAAACACAATGCATGTGTCCTGTGAGTTCACAGTAAACAAATACCATATCACCCTAAGTAACCTAAAATTTCGCCCATGACAAAGTTGCACATTATGTCTGACAGAGCTCTGTTGATCTTAGGTGTTCTGAAGAAATGCACTTTTTGGGGCCAAATTTTAGGTCATTTACTACAACTATAAAGAAATATCCTTACTTGAGATTGAGGAAATAAAGCCGTTCACATGTAATTATTTAAGGTCTATTGAACTAAAAATGACAACAGTAAGAGCTCTTCTACAAAACACAATCATGTAAAATCTGTAATACCTAGCAACGGTCTAACAGCAACATAAAAAGGGCTAAAATTAACTGCACAATGTTGACAGCCATGCTAAAAACTCAAATGCAAAGCTTCTTAACTTTGGCACCCCTTTGGACTAAAATCAAGAAATTGTTAAAATATATCAAAGATTAGGCTAACCAGGACACTTAACAAGGATACTGCTTGAAGGATGAGATATATTAAATCCCATTTTCCACATGAAACAGATTAAAATAAACGCAATTTAAAATTTTTCATCTCATGTTAATTTGGACTTTGTGACATTTCATTTAAATTGGGAACCAACTAAGGTTATGCAAAATTGCCTGTATGTGACTCTGCATTAAAGCTAACTAGTTGACACGTGTTTCTTGTCTGAGGGGAACATCAACAGTGGTTCCTTGACCCTTACATGCTCCTGCAGTCTTTTCTGTATTCCAATCAGGAATTCTTCACGGTTTTTCAAAGCAGTGGTCATGCGCTGCACCATTTTTTCTTCGTCAGCCTTGTTGACAATTTCACTGGCTTTGCACACCTCTTCAATGTGCTTGGCCTGGAGGAAAACAGGATCACAGGAAAAGAGCCAAATAAAAACAACGAAAGCACAGTCTAATGAACACAACAAAACAGAAAACATGACTACTCAAAGAAACTCGCATATGAGAATATAAACGACACATTGCTTTACCAGAAGCTGTGGGGAGAAACATATACTTGGACGGAATAGGGTACATTCAAGTTCAAACTCTTTTGTCACTGGAGGTAAAAAATAGTCCCACTCCACCATGGAACTTGCAAAAAATGTTGGACACCATTTGTTAACATTAATTTATCCATCACTTTTCTAGCTCTGTTCTAGAGGTACAAATAACAAATTTTTCTTTCAAGATCTCAAGTTCAAAGACATTCAGCTCCTCAATTTTCTCCACAGTTCATCTAAGCGTAAGTAGCTTTTTATGAAATTTCTTCCAGACGCCCATGTTACGGTAAATACAATTAAAACAAGTTGCTTATAATCATTTTCTGACAGGTAACATGGTACAGCAGGTCTTCTTCAGCAGGTCCTCCAGCGATAAAAGATTTCAAACTCGAAACTCCCCTACTCTAGTGTACTGCAAATGTAAAGGTTTCTGTAATTCCAGGTTTGAATAATTTTCACCACACAGTGAAGAGTAAAGATGGCAGAGTAAACAAATAAAGTATCCATGAAGATCTGTCATTAAAATGCAGTTTTACCAGTATAAATCCTGGCACAGTTTAACTAAAACCACATCAGGAAACCAGAATAGAAAAACCTTGTTTGAAAATAAATAATAGCTGCTGTTAGAAGCAGAAGTCTGTATGGTTCTTGGTACAGGCCTGAACAAGAAGTGGAGAACAATTTCTGATGCTGACTGGACTGTACATGCTGTAATACTTTAATTTCCAACCATAAAAGCCAAAATCACTAATATCACTAGACAACTTAGTGTAAACCAGCTGCAGAACGATTCTCTGTAGTGAATGTGCAAAACTTTGAAAAGATAAAGCATTTGTTCAGAAAGGTATTCTGATCAGTCTTAGGGTAAGGCATTCGAAGTGGAAGGGAAGGTGCCAAATTCATGTGATGTATCAAGTTACATACAAAAGTCAAAATTCACTCAGCAACAGTGACAGATGTACACGACAAGGCTCATTTTTCAAAGTAAACCCAATACTCAAAATATTCCCATAAATTAAAGTCACAGGAATCTTTTGAGATTCTCAAAAACACCAGTTAAGTGATCAGTATAAAGATCTGTACCTTTCTGAAGAACTAGGTGTTTAATATCAGAGAATCACCTTCATTTTTCTTTTTCACCCTTTTTCCTGGAGAACAGGTATTGAAGAACAATTTGAAAATACTTTTACAGTAATCCAAAACTGGATTCCCATGTATGCTTGTGTTTGGATTCCACCCAAATCTGAAGAAAAATGGGCTCTGCAGGACACCAGCAAAGTGTACATACATGTCATGTACATGGATATAAGCCGGGCCATTTCACACCT
This sequence comes from Acanthopleura granulata, assembly GCA_016165875.1. Lineage (NCBI taxonomy): Eukaryota > Metazoa > Mollusca > Polyplacophora > Chitonida > Chitonidae > Acanthopleura > Acanthopleura granulata. Next base: position 4,182,118 of record JABBOT010000007.1, on the reverse strand, counting down.
TTTTGAGGGAGTTGGTCAACTGTTCGATCTTGTACTCTTATGAAGTTATAGAAACATCACTGGGGTCAGTGTGGGATGTGTATCATCAGCATGTTGCATTTGTAACCTTACTTTCCCATCTTTGTCCCTCAAATGCTTTTACCAGATAATCCAGAATTGCCATCCAGAAAAACCATTTGTAATGTTTCATATCTTTGGAAAGGTTAATAAACATAAAATCTTAATGCTACTGGCTTGAACCACTTAATGGTTGGACAAGAATAAAGAAATTGTTCAATCTATTGCTCTAATAATTTCTGATCATGCAAGCTGGTATTTTTCTTTTGGCCTCATTCTCAGAGGTGTCAAAGTGGCAATGAGACTCTACTCTGGCTTACAGGCATAATGATTAGCAATTAAATCAGAATTTTCTTATTTGTGTACTTTGCTTTGCATAGCTACGCTCAAAAACAAATCCAAAGCTCTGTATACCAGTAAGCCTACGTATTCCTTATCAGACAAAACTAGAGCATTCATGTCATCCCTCACCCACTCAAGACTACTAATATTCCATAAAGTCTCACTAGCAACAGCAGGAAGAGAGAGGGACAGGACAAGAGAGAGCACAACACTCACATGCTCACGCAAGCGACCAATCACAGACTGTAGCTGGGCGTTCCTGTTTTCCTCGTGGGCCTCGTACTTTTGCTGCAGCCTCTTTTCCAGCTCTTTGCTCAGGTTGTCCGTGCTACTACACGTCTCATGGACATGCTTCAGCTGAACACCAATAATATCATGTCACCACATTGTCAACAACAAAGTTCACCTCTGTTATTTACTGTATACAGGTACAATGCTCCATTTGGGGATAAGCAGGGACACTTTCTCAGGAGTCACATTTCATATGCTTTAAAAACTCCAGAGTGAGCATATGACACCCTTGAATTCATTTAACCACTTTTTCATTGATGTAAGGACTTTTAGATAAATTTTTTATTTTGTTTTCATGAAATAAACATGAGTTTATGATACACCTGTGAATTGAAATGTAGGGTTTTCTGATTTGTTCACATTGAGTTTCCAAAAAGAAATTGGCCATAAAAACTGCTGGTGACCACAAAACTCTGGGCTATATTAATACACAGGTATGTCCAAAGTCCCCCCCCCCCAACACAAACCAGAACCCATAGAAATTTTATTTGCCAGTGTCTCTACTTATCCTAAAGTCAAAACTCAATACAAACAATAACTTAATTTTTTTCATTTTTCAATTCTTCTCAAGTCTGCCAGAACATTCTTGTTTTGAATCTTAAAACAAGCTTTTCAGGCTTAGTAGCTACATCATTTCCATGCGTTGTGTGAACTTACATGCTCACGCAGCCGCTCCTGTAGAGCTTTGATTTGGGCCTCCCGGTTCTCTTTCTTCTCCTCCAGTTGCTTCCTCAGTCTCTCCTCCGTGGCCTTGGCAAACTTCTCTTCCTCTTCCCGAGCTTTGCTCACACCACTCTGAATCTTGTCAGCCTGCTTGGCCAGACTCTCCAGCTTCTGTGCTTCCAAGGACTGGTGACAATGAACAAAACAATGATCTTGTTCAGCAGCAAATCTCAGTCGTAACTCTCATTTATCTGATTTGTGTTTTATGCCATACTCAAGAAAAATTAACTTGTAAGTCATAACCTTTAAACCAGCAGGGTTTATACCGGGCGTTGTGGCAATAACCAGATTGACAGCTAAATCTCTCGAATACCCCTGCTCCATTTTACCCCTAATTCTGCTAATTATTGGGACATATGGTCTGTCCCTTTCAGGGAAGTATACATGTAATTGCGACAGGAATACATTTTACAAGCTTCTTTTCACATGGTTAGTCCATCTTATGAACAACATATCTATATCTTTACTTTGCTGAAAAACGAAGAGAGAGAAAATATTTTGCTTTCACCACTACTGATACGTGTTCCAAAAATTAGAAGAATTAGGGTATATGGGTACAGATATTATTTTTTCAGGAATGAATGTACTATATTTTTGTTTGTTTTTTTTATTGATGCTTATCACAATACCCAAGAATTTTTCTCTCATTAGTCAAAAATCTGGTTTCCTCTAGCTACAACGCTTCTCAACACAGTGAAGGTCAGTATTATGGGTAGAGTAAACCGGAGTGCCTAGAGACAGTGAAACCAATGACCTTTAGTGACAATCCTCCCAGATATGCACACCATACTGCTGGAAGATACATGTAAGTTGTCTTCATTCAACACTGAAGCGTTGTGAACCAATCATTGTCACCAAAGCCCCACTGGCAGTAACAGCAAGGGGATCTACAAATTCCCTGTCCAATGCTGGATTTGAACCTGCACAACGTATATCCCCAACAATAGAAAGGCAAGCACCATTAACCACCAGGCAAACTGCCACTCACATGAACTTAAAACTATGTGGGTCAAATGTTCAAACACAGCAGTTGTCAAGTAGCCACCCTCTAAGGAATACCCTAAACCAACCTTTCTCTTTTCTTCGGCTCTCTGGAGTTTCTGTTCGATGGTCTCCTTCGACAGGTCAATAGCCTTGGCCTTGGGTATGGGGCTGTCGGTTGAGGCAGGCTTCAGGATCACCTCATAGGAGATACCTCCTGTGCTTTCTCGTCTTGCTTCTGCATCAACACAACACATCACATATCCATCATACATCAACACATTTATCAAACAACCAGCAGCCTGATCTAATGCAACAAAGAATGCACTACTTAAGTGGAAATACTGTCATTGTGATGCACATGTTAGCAAAAGAATTTATTTACTTTATCCAGGAATATAACAAATGATTCTGAATTACTGTTACTATGGCAAATACAATTAGGTCAATTCACTAATTGTCATTCCTGGAGATAACAGTAGATTCTGATTATGTTCTCTCCTCACAGGATACCATGGTAATTTGGCAAACCATGTAAAAGTTGCTGATAATGATGCATGGAACAGAAAGGTGAAAGTATTTCTATGTAGTTAGTCAAACTATGATTTATATTTGAACCAGTCCCCATAAAGACGGATTTATTTTCAGCCTAAAGTCACAATTTTCAACATTTCCAGAGTTTGGTACACTTTACATCCCCTGCCCTGAAATTGTTGCGGGAGAGTAAACTGTCAGAATTTACACATATCTCCAAGGATGACCTGCCAAAGGCAGTCCTGGATGATGGGGTGTCTCTTATGACATGGCATGTGGAGCAAAGATTCCAGGATTAGGGCCAAAAATTTAGACCAGGTCACTGTCATCGCTTTTTCTGGAGTTAAATAGGTCATCAGACATTCACTGCAACAAAATTTTACCAGTAAAGTATAGCTTAAGTTGCAATTCAAAAACATAATTCACAAGATTCTGAACACTAAATATTTCAGGTAGGGGCATATTTCTAATTCACAATTATAAAATAACCTGTGCAGATTAGATAATGTTCCCCTTATATACCAAGATGTTCAATATCTTGAAGGTGAAATTTCTTGAGCATTTAGGGTATGTGTATTTGTATATAAATTATAGAAAACTATTCCATCATATTCAATTAATATTTGACATTCATGATAAGTCAATTAAAGATAATGCTGAAAAACAAAAACAAACACGCCTATAAAATGCAAAAAAATATATTTAAAGCTCTTGAAAACAATACATAAATTCAAAATGTACAATGTCAGATGTACATGATTCAGGGCCAAATACTTTTATAATACATGTGCTTGTGATGCTAAAACTTGAGGAAAGGCAGAAATATAAACATGAAATTTACTGATAAATTGGTAAGTAAAGTTAAATCATTTTTTCAACATCAATAGGCCCCAGCAAACGTCTGACTGCAGGACCCTGATGCTATTTCATTGATGCCAAACATTTCGTTCTCAGATCACGTCTGATTATCATATCTTAAAAGACAGCAGAAGCTGACACTGACACTACTGCCACCTCACAGTACTATAGTTATTATCTTAATCTGGACTTTTTTTGGCTGAATTTTGACATCCACATCAAAGGCTGGAAAACAATTTGCTTGCATTTGGCCCTTTGAATGTACAAGGAATTCAGGAATCTCCCATTTCTTCTGCACCATCTATCCTAGAGTCAGGAATGAACTAAAGAATTCAGACACCACACAAAGTCCTTCTCCTGAAGGATTTGAGAAAGAAGCATTACTTACAAACAATTCTACATGTATGGTAAAGCATAAATCATGCTGAAAGTAAACAAACATGTAAACAAACAACTGTACAAGTGCACCTAAAAGTAAAGTAAGCCTATGACTAAACATCTACAATGTCCACCTCTATGACTGAAGCTTAGAACAAATCCATGCTGCTATTCAAACAGCTTCTTTTTATGCACAAGGAATATTAAAAAATTAAAACTGGATGGCTCATAATCCAAATGACGACAAACAAGGGCAGACAAGACTCATTGAGAAATCCTAACTCAAAAGACAGTATTAAAGTGATGAGTAGCTAAAGCAGCTTGAGTGACTCACAACAACACTAATCAAGACAAGGCACATGTTTGTCAGCTGATAGTCACCCTCATCTAACAGAAATTCTTAAATATAAAATCATGTACTATGACCATGTGTGTGTGTAATTAAGAATCTGCCCAACATTAGCACTGTTTTGCAACACTGCACCAAATGCATTTGCCCACATTTATGTTGACATACATGTATGGTTATAACTGCTTTGTCAAATGATTTATCATGTTACATATCAACACACTCTCAAAACAAACCCTGAAAACATCTTTTTAAGATCAAAAGAACTCTTGAAATCAGTTTAAATTAGTGAATTTAATTCAGTCATGGGTTAAATTTTAGGTCATCTACATTGAGAGCTTTTTCAAGTCACATATATGTACTACTGTGTACTACATGTGCACCGTAAGAAACTTAGTTCAGAGGTAAAATCATGAACAAGCCATTCATGTATTGTTGACAGAATGTTAAAAATGAGAAAGCAGGCATCAGAGCTTTCTGAGGCTATTTTGTTTAAGCATTAGGGCGTGCCAGGGGTTTTCCTAGCCAATTTCTTTATAGACACTCAATTTGAAAAAATCAGAAAACTCAATATTTGTCATCACTAATGTATGTAAAATGTATCTAATACTCAATTATTTTATCAAAACTCAACACAAAGTTTGTCTAAACTTCAATTTTCCGATACTTCTTATGGTTACCACTACGAGAAAGTATCTGAAAAAACCCCAATGTGCAGATGTTATTCCCCCCACCCTTCTGCCACATTAAAAGTGTTGAAAACAGGAAACCTAATATTATTATTTTATTTCATCTGTCCACTTAAATCTGCATTTCATTTTTACTTCTTGTTTTTATTATGGGTTGTGAAAAAGCTGCACATTTTAAAGAAATCAACATGGAGACAAAAATTCTATATTTTTTTTCTGTCATAGTACCAGTGGAAACTTTATGTGAAGGATCAGTAGGGTTACACCCAACCAACATATTGTTAAGGACCGCTTAAATACCATTTTACATCCTTGTAAGCAGTGATTTGACAATGTAAAGAAGTGCTGTCTGAATTCCCTAGAAGATCTGATGGTCTACCAGCTGACTAACACGTGTGCCCACACATCAACCAGACTACCTTTCCAGACAATGATGGCATCAAAGAGCTCGCTGTCTGGATGGATTTGATGGTGGATCGGCTTTTTGGGAGACTCCCTCAAACAGAGGAGCACACCCAGCCACTTACAGACTGAAGATAAAACAAGAAGGCAAAAATTGACAAAGATCTACTAATAAGAATAATCCAACATGTCATACAATGTATCACGAGACTGAGGAAATGAGGCAGCATAATTGATAGAACAGTTTGCAATGATTAAGATAAAATTCCTATTAATTCAAATCATCTCACCAGATAAGCACTTTGAATAGACAAAAACACAGGGCAAAAATGCCTTCAAGTTGTTGATAGCAAACAGCATAAACACAAGAAAACTGTCCTGACTTTTTTTTTTTTATAGAATAGAAGAAAATTATAATCATTTCTGTGCAGCCTAAGAACAAGGGGAATAACTTATGCAGCACTGCCAATGCACACTCTGAGGTCACAGTGTCCTATCATGTCCTGCCAGCATGACAAACTGCTTGACATACTGGAACTGACTGGAGCAACTGAGCAAGCTAAACAGAAGCAGCAGGGCCAATTGTACACTACTCCGCAGCTGTAACTTTTCAGTCAAACTTGCACTTACATCGGGACACAATATAAACCCGATGCATGGCCAGCAACGCAACAGTCCAGAAATATTGATCGATCTGTTCAGGCATTATCCATGTTGTCTGGGTGCGTTCCAGACAACAGCTCTATGTAAATCTGTTGGTCTTCAGACGGCAGCTGTTAATACTGCTCCAACTGGCATAAACCAGAAGGGATGGAGGCTTCAAGCACTGCAGCCATACCACCCAATTACAGCAGCCTTTATTTGCATTTCTCAGCTACCACGCAGCGCTGTCTTTATTTCCACAATCAGGTACTTTCCATTTGGTGACTAATTCCCAACAGTTGGTGTCTGTCTCGTTTCCATAGAGATAATACTTTTCTGCCAGACACAAAAAGGCGCCATGTACTCAGGAATACAAAAGACTCCGTTATTCATTTGCGAACACCACTGAACACTGATTAGTTAATAAGCTATAACGTCCTTCCACCATGCCAGAAACAAGGCAAACAATGTAATCTGACTTGTACAATATATGATTAGGAAGGGTTTCTTTCTTTCTTTAAGCAACACTGCTTAGCATTAAAAAGCAGTTCATCACCAGGAAATGAAAGTATCTTTCAAACAGCTGAGCAGCAAACAAATTTTTCTGAATCAGCAAATTGCCATAGAAATAAGTACACATACATACCTTGAGACATTGTTGTTTTAAACAGATGGGCTAACTACTCCAAATAGATGCTAAGATAAAGGCACTAGCTATCACGTCTGGGCTCTCCAACAAGCGATCCAGATCACAATCTACAGCAGCCTTCCCACAGGACCTGAAATCCGTAAAAAACAGACATGACAACAATAAGGAGATGCATGTAACACAAAAGCTTTCACAACATCCACACTCCGTTCTAAATATATAACCAGTTTAAACTCCAGCTCCATATTGTTGATTGAACATTGTCAAAAATCTACTAAGTAAGTGTTCTGTGGATCAAAAAGACAGCGTAAATCCAACCATTCTGCCCCCAGTCCTTGACAGCTAGCCTGGTCAGCCCAGTACTACAGGGTATAGGTATAGACGTAGATGAGTCAGACCGCCGGCATCGCCAAGGCTCGTCACTGAAGCACAGACTCTAGCAGACTCTGGCCACACAACCAGCCAATAGATGATGCCTGCATAATTCATTAAGTTACGGGAGCGACCTGATGAGGTCATCTTCCAAGATCCAATCTCCAGTCAACACCCGTGCTCACCTCTATATCATAAACCCAAAAGCAAAAATATCTCAACAAATGCAAATGGACTCCTGTTCCTTGATTGCTACAACACTGTACAGTAAATTGTATCATGGAGATTCAAAGCCATGTGAATGATCAAGTCCAAGTCTGACGTCATCCTATTAGCATGTCGAACCATTTACATCTGAATATATATCTACATCTATACATTGGTCACTTGATTACGATATACACGGTTTCTTCTACCTATTATCCCCTTAAGTAAGATGCATACAACATTCTTGAACGTAAAAAAGTAGTACAATATTAAAAACAAGTTACATGTATAAGCATTTAGGACACAGTGCAGGTATTTAGCAGCTTTATGCAAGATGCTGCATCCTGCTGCAAAATCTAAACCAATAAATGCATTCATGTCACGCAATTATAAAGCAATTTTCCATTCTAACCCTTCTTCTGTTTGGACAACACTGTAACAACCATTCTGCCCTTGGACGCATGACATGTGCATGTAATTTAAGAGGAACAAGAGGAGAGGAACAAGTCTTCTTTGTGGTCTCTTAATAGAGTTTGGCCCAAATACCAGGCATTCAGGTGAATTTATATGCCAACATGTACAAGATAAGCACGGGAAATGTTACATATTTACATGTAGGGCATAAATTAGGAATAATATAAGTATGGAAACTTCCGACTTCAATATTGAAAGCATCAAAAGTCAATTTCTTCCTTTTTTTTTATTACACAAAGCTATTCAGTGGATCAACTAGATACATTAGAGAGATTCATTTGTGTTTTCAAAGACCTTATACAGTGTAACTTGTATGCAGAGGGACACATCTAGAGCCATTTTAGTTCTGGAAAACATTTGGGTCCAGTAAACTGTCAGGCACCCAAACTATTCAAGCTGTTTTAAAACTAATGCGTAAATTGAACATAAGTAGGATGGTATACCAATAAAAAGAATAATTTTGTTAAATATCCCTCATTCACATTCTCAAATAACCTCAGAAAGCAATACTGCCAGTTGCACTTTGTAAAATTTATTAATGCAGTGTCACCCTGCCACTTATGAAGTTTGAGACCAGAACCTACAACTTTTTTCTAGATATGTCCCTGATGCATGTCACAATGATCTTTACAGGGGTGAATCATGTGATTTGCTTTATATCTTCAGGCCACATTCTCCAAGAATTTACTTATGGGATATTGAAAACTTACAGATCCAATGCAATGATGCAAGTTTTTTCTAGCCAATTTGTTATTATAAACTCAATCTGAGCACATCAGAAAACCATTTTTTGTCACCAATGTATCAAAAACTCAAACCACAACAAGAAAGTGGCCAGGAAATCCCTAGTAGAGATGTCCGCACAAAATATGACTGGGGCTGTCCATAATGTATGCATGCTAATAAGGAGTGTGTATGTGCATAATATACAAGATGCCAAGGCAAAAAAATACCTTTGAAAATTTATCTAGCAAGTCTGTGAATCAAGAAGTAAAACTGATTAGCACATTTTGAAAATTGATTAGCAATTTTATCAAATACAAGTCCAAATGACACTACATTAGTATCCAGTCATCTACACCATAAAAAGACTAAGTTTATTATATGTTAGATTACACAATGTAGGCTAGATTTTTTTGTTAATGTTCAAATAAAAATTTCAGTGATATATTTCCATGCTTTCCATTCATCACTTCTAATATTAGCTAACATTAACAATGTCTGTCACAGCCAGGATCATGCTTTTTGCTCTACAAGATGATGTTGTCACTAAACAATTGCTTTTTGACATGGCTGGAATTGTAGCAAAGGTGGCGACTATGTGGCGTTGGCATAATCTTGTCTACACAGGTGCTCGTTGATGTTTTTTCTTATTTAGAAGCCACCTGGTGAGTAATGAGAAAACAACACTGCCAACTCAGTGGTTAGATAAATTATCCGCTTGCCTAAGTAGTTGGCAAATAATTTTTAAAAATTAAAATCTACTTGCCAGTGAGTGAACTTGGCTTTTGCCGTTAAGCTGGAATAACCTGGCATATGAGGCATGGTCGGACTGTCTTCCACTAAGAACCTTGTTTTGACAAAACATTTGATTCAACCATTTTCACAAAAATGCACCAAGAAATCTTGGAAGTGACAGTTTAGTGAGATCTACATAATGTTCCAATCACCACTGTCCAACAGGTGGAGCTTCTCTTATACCACTAGTGAAAATTATTCCATGGCAATACTTTCAGATACACAAAACCATCACATGATCCAAACCATAACAAGAGTGTGAACCGTTTCATTTTTTCCTAGGACAATATTCATAAGAAGTATCAGTGTTCAGTCATTGACAAGGCCAATTTCGAGTTAGTAACTACATTTTTTTGAACCCAGAGCCATGAGTTACCGGGCTAGAAATCAGCCAAGTCAACTGTCGTGATTTGGTGATATGGTTATTAATACCATCTAGGCCAATCATGCGCTATTCCTATGTGGTGTACCAGAAAATTTTTGTACAAAATACACATTTCACATTTTTGCTCATAACAATGAAAAATGAATAGGATTTCAGACACTTTGCATCAGGAACTGCAATGCAACACTGTTTATTTTGTGCCTTGCAAGATGCATACAGGGGAGTTGATCGGTGAACACACGAAAACAAATATGTTCATTGTAAATGTAATGAGATACGTACAATTTTATTTTTTAAGGTACCAAAGATTCATGTGCATGTATCTTTACTTGAATTCAATTTAACACACACCTCCCTCATTTGGTCACTTGCAAGTGATTTCAACATTCAATCCTCTATCTTAATTTGTACTTGGGATGATTTCTGCAGCCAGGTTTGCTTACCACCATTTGAATATTGACACTATTAGTCTGTGATGTATATGTACTACATCTTCTAAATTTTCAGGAACTCTACTTATTCAGACAGTGTTGAATATCCCCAGCCTCCACGTGGCGGCCAAGCTCTATGAAATGTATCACATCTTAAAAGGATAACACTTTCCCTTTTTTTCTAACCCATATGTTTGACCCAAACTGACAGATAGCCCCCCTGGGGGTAAAGACTTAAAACCCGCTTGCAAAATTAAAAGAATTACAGTATTTGTACAATTTCCCACAAAATACATTCATACCCAATTTCAATGGAAGTTCAGACTGTAATCTTTCAAAAACCTACGTGAACGAAATGCTGTTCGTGTGAAAACAGACATACGTAACCCATCGCTCAGTCACGTTGTTTTGTATATGCGCAAGCTGTGGGTTCAGAGCTAAAGCGCTTGCATCAGTGGCGATCTGTGCGTACTACGGGCTACATACAACATGCAGGCCACGAAATTTGGTGCTAACGAAACAATCGTTTGCACATTTGTTGCATGGAATGCAATTGTGCAGAACGACAAATCGGTTTTGCCAATCTGTCCCTGGGAACGTTACCACAAATACAGTGCTTGAATTGCGCAGCGCTCAGCAAAACTTAGCAACTACTTCAGGCTGCCTCGCCCTTCGAATAGCCTAGTTCATCTAGATGGCACATCTTTTGCTGATTTCTTTGACATTTTCCCGCTGAATATTCAATCCTATATTCTTAATTCACAGACTTTACTGATCAAGTTGTCCTATGGTCACATAGGCTGAGAGAACTTCGTACGTATCAACCGGCTCATTGTTGGCAGCCATTAGGAAAAGTTTCACAACCTACTCTTGGTCCTGACATGTAAAGGGGTACTGGCATTGAAAACATAGTGAAAACTTTGACATTTTAATTGTCGTCTGTAGGCTCCACTTAAATCTTCATAATACAATCTAGAAGGGTATAAATTGGGGGGGGGGGGTCAATTTTGAGCCCACATAGGTTTAGGTGACATGAGGGCGAACCTCATCGACAGTAGTTTCATCAATGAGTCCAAGACCTGCGATTTTGTTGAGTTCGACTGAAGGGTTGTGATGAATGTCAGAATTTTGAAATAATTTCCTGAAGCCATCTACACAGATAGACTGCGCATAAATGTGCCAGTGCAGCCTTTGCAGGACACATGTATGTGAAACCATTGTCTCTGAACACGTTAAGTGCTTTCAGTTTTGTTATACAGAAATGACATTCCATAAATGAATGAGGCTTAATTTTGCAATGCCAGCCACGATGCAAACAGTGGTCGTTTGCGTCAAAATGATGTTGCGTAGCCTCCAGGTAACACGAACAATTGTTCACGCCAAAAATTACAGCCTGTAAGTTAGTAGTGAAATATACTAACTGAAATATACTATACTAAAATATGATCCTAACCCTGACGCAGAAAAAATGCATGCAACTGTTCTGCTCAGTGTAAGAAAAAATTTCAGATCAACCATCACAGATCCTTGTTTTACTACCTAAACTTAATAATGGAGCATAAAACAATGCTTTACTAATAATAAAACCAAACACATAGGCTACAACCTCTATAATCAGTGGCAGAACCTGCACTTGTCTGCCACAAGAATATACAGAGAACTGCACCCGTACTACAGTACATTTCAGTCACTCAGTGTGACCAATCAATTGTTGGAAACAAACCACTGATTACCTTATAGACTATAATATTGATTTTTGCAGTCTGGCAGCTGGAGTCATGCCATCCGGCCTCAAATCATACACCATCAGTTTAGCTGGCATCTCCGGAGAATTTCACACCCAGAGTAGTTCCCTATGACTAAATAAACCAGACTACTTATGTCTAAGTCCACAGTTTCAGCAGGTCTAGTCAAATAGCTCATCTGTTCTGAACAGTTATTTTTACTTGACATCTGCATACTCAAGTTGGACATGTGCTAGTTTCATAAAATATCATTTTAACTGATAGCAGACATTTTTGTGCATCAGGAGACAAGCAAACCCTAAGTGAACAGCCGACCTTCAGCAAGTTGTTGATGTTTCTTACATGTAAGTGTAAAGAATAGACTGGCAGGCAACATTGACATTACCAATTTCGAACACCAGCCACTTATTGTCCTATCAGGAATCCACAAAATTCTGGTTTCCTTGTTGATAGCTACCCAGATTAAAAACCACACTTTGTGGCTTGTACATGTATGTAAATGTGCACCTCACAAAATCCCACTCCGTGCAAAAATTTTTTCAAAATACTTCACATATATGAAGACATATAATTGGTGTTTAACACCTAGCCAAGTAATCACATGGCCCTTCCATTATGTTAAAAATCCATGGGAAGGTTCCATTGAAATGGCGCAAACTCGGCCACCTACCATTCGGTTTTCACCCGACCAGTTCAACTCTGCTTCTGTGGTGCATTTATCTCCTTAGGTTGGACAATTTGCATTCGCTACAATTCCCAACCCCTAATGCCAACTGTTGAAGCAAATTCTATCTCTCTCACCATGTTCAATGAAGCAATCTAGGGCTCCTTAAATTTCATTCTAGGAACTTATGCTTAGCTATGTTATCAACCTTCGCAGTGGTTGTGGCAGAAAAATGTGAAATATTTCTGGTGTTTAAGAGGATCAAATGTCTCCATCGTCTAGATATTACTCCAAAGAATGAACAACTTGCCATAACAGAGTGTAAATCCTAGGATAGAATAGAGCTGTACCCATAATGCCTTGCTTCGTCAAACATGCCAAACAGAAGCAGAGCCGAACTGGATGGGTGAAAGCCAGATGGTAGGTGGCCATGTTTGGACCATTAGTGTTCAATGGGACCTTCTCATGATGTTGTAGTGTATGTAATTACTTGGCTATTTAACACCCTGCTCAAGAACTTCTCATATGGTTGGTCTATGTTTAGAGGAAACTGCTGAGCCCAGTGTTAATAACATGACCTTCGGCTAATTACTCTTCAAGAATAATTGAAGTGGTATGAGGATAATTAAACACAAAGGGTGCACAGTTTCATATTATCCTCTTCATGCTCTTTGAGAAAGTTCAAACTGTCCCATAATGTTCACTGATTTTAGTTCACGAAAAGCAACATGTCAATTAATGCTTGAGCCTAGGGAAACCCACGCCCACCCACAAGTTGCTGGCAGACATGCCCACATTTAGCGGTGAGACACCCCTGGGTCATTGCACTAAACTAGAACACTAACCCTTCTGCCCAAAATGTGATGATTCAATACGCGGAATCGGCATTGGGGCAGACTCGAGAGATTCAGGCTGTTTGCAGGAGTGCTCTCGCAGACTAACACAAAAGTAACACTACAAAGATGTGATTTCTGGCAGTCGCTACAACACTAACAACATTCTAGGGAATAGTGACAAGTGGAAATAATGTCTTTTTAGCATTATTTTGCGTTAGTCTGCGAGAGCACCCAGTCACTCGAATAGCCTTCGTGTCATTACTCTATAATGGTTTCATGTCAGATAAACGAATGAAATAAACCTATTGCCAGAAAACAATCCATTAGAATGTCTAGCCTGACAACATAACAAAGCATTTGTATGTGCTAATAAGAAAAGGAAAAAAAAAAACCGCAAACAGAACTCCGTTACAAATTATAAATTTTGTCTGAATTCTAATCTAAACCAGAATCCATGGACGTGATGACATGCACGCATTGCAACTGCGTTCAGCACTTCAGCCTTCATTACATTTAAGCTGAATAATGTGCTGCAGGTGTCTGAGATCAGATTTAATCACAACGAATTCCAAAACAACCTTCAACCTCGTTCTTCAGACTCATCCTGATTTTCGTCATAAGCAGCCATGCGTCTTGTGGTGAAAATGGAGTATATTCACGAAGAATAACGTACATAATTATTACTACTGTGCATTGCGGTAATAAATATATGATACAGCCACCACTATAAGTATACCTACCGAAGTGAATCGTAGAAAACTGGATTTTACACGGACGAAAAGTCAACGATGTAGATTTTTCTGCTCGGCTGGTTTCAGATATTCAGCGCGCTCGCCGATCCAAATTTCGTGACGTCAGGTGCGTTCATTTGATTGGCTCTCCAATAATCGAAATTTCATTGGATGTTCATGACCTACTTCTTTCTTTTTAAAACTTGGATTTACATCAAGGTAAACAAAATTTTCATGAATTGGTCACTCACGAACAAGATTTCAACAGTAATTATTGCACGAAACTGTACAAATGTTCTGAAAACATAGTCAAATCCGATGAATAAGCATAATTTACGTTGACCCCGGAAGTTAAAGCAAGGGTCAAGTTCTAACGCGGGGAAATGATGTTTACAACTGACGGAAAGGAGAGAGAGGTGTGGAGGACAGGGAGATCTAACCTACTATAATGAAAGCGTGGCAAAGACAGTTAAGATTATGCGAAAACTGAAATTTACATCTCTGATGTATAAAAAGCTAGCAATCTCTCATATGAAGTTCAACTTAATATAAACGTTTGAGGCGTACGAGTACGCCTTCGACGTAAACCCTCGGCTTGACCTCCTCCTTCTTTTTGACAAATCTTTCTACGGACACCCCTTGCGGGAACTTCATTTCTATTCTATAGTCCTCCTCACAGCGTGCAATAAGACAGATGTGTACAGGTAATAAGCATTAAATAAGAAAAAAAATGTGATAATGTCAACACTTTTTCACCCAACCAAAGTAGCGTTGACAGATATCCCAGCATAGCTTTCTAAATAGCGTGGCTGGCAGTTGCAATATTACGCGCACCAGGCGAAACTAATACGCCGTGTAAACAAAGAGGGGTAGCAGTATAAATATGGCCAATCATTTCCATTTGAACGAAAATTGTAATTATTCAGAAAACAGTTTTGAACGGTGTAACATTAATAGGTACATACCTATATGATTGTAAACTTTGACAGTGACACATTTCTTTTCGTGAAAGAGAACACTGCTGCTTGGCATTACATACATAGAGCCTGCCACACATTTGTTAGGACCTATGCTCAACCTTTTTGTGACGTCATGACATAAGAATTATCTTCACTGAGAATGAAATATTAAGCTGCATATCGTCTCCCACACATTGGTTAGGCTACATAATGTGATGTCTGATGACCTCACAATCTCTTTTGCTGAGGATGGACTGATATCCATCCTCGTGACCAGTTGCTGTGGGCCACCTGGCATGCAACATCTATATCCGTTGATTGATTTGACAAAAATAATATGCTGTTTTATAAATATCCTTGCCTGTTCTATTTATATATCATCAGTCGAGCGTTTTTCCCATGTTAAGGGGTGTCTGTCAAGAGGCACATAGTCTTTAGAGGCCTTCTTTTTATGTGATACCAAAATGGTCGAGATTTATTTATTAATTTATTTGATTGCTGTTTTACTTGCCATAGTCAAGAATATTTCACTTACACAACGACAGCTAGTATTATGGTGGGAGGAAGCCAGGCAGAACCCAGGTGGAAACCCACGACATCAACAGACTGAGGTTGAGGGTTATACAATAATTATAAATGCTAAGTGTGTAGGCTGATATATAGAACTCCTATTATTCAAGACATAATTGTGTTTCAAATAATTTTCCTTCAAATTTATTGTGGCAATAGTACTCTCTAGCAGGGATATTATTCCAACTAAATTTATTAACTTTTATGGTTTTGTTGCCATTGTTTCAGAATTTACATTACGCTACCTGGATCAGTGCATGAATTGAGCTGCAGTGATGACATGTGTTAATGCCCGAGGTGTCAACATCAAGTTCCCTTTCCAACCATATCCATGTCAGGAAACATACATGCAAAAAGTTGTAGAATGTTTGCAGAAGGTGGGTATATCATATGTAGCCGCTATCTTGTTGGTCCTGTGTTAAGTTAAGGTTTAATATACTGCATTGTGTTAAATTTATCGACCTATGTGTCGATACCAGTGCAGATAAAATTAATGTGCAGTTGAATAAGCTACTTCATGGTATCAAGCAGAGCTGATATGCATGACAACATAACCTCGTCTTAGACAGGAAAATATAAACGAACAAACTTTGCCTATATTTTAACATTAGAGTAAGCACATCGGTGCTGGCTTTCCACTATGTTATGTGTTATAATACTCGAGTTCCTGCTTTTTTTCCTGGACATGTTTATGGAAAATCAGATGTTCTGTGGAAAAGCTGATGTTACGATGTAAATAACTTGAACAAGACACCAGCATCAATGTCCTCCCTCTACCATCAAGAGATAGGCTGAGCCGATTTGTTTATGTGCTAATGTGAAAATGAAGCTTCATATATGCACTCGACAATCCAGATGCCGATCGAGAAGTGGCTTATTTTTAAACCACATATCAATACATACTTCACTCGTGTTTCTTGTCAAGTTCTGTTCAGTTCCTATTAAGATGCGAGGCGTGTACTCTGTAGTTATAGGTTATTGGCTTGTATGGCTCTCCAACTCTCAGCACCAGGTGAGACCATACAAGCCAATAACCTATTAATTACACACCTATTTTAATTCTGGAATTAAAGATGAGTTAAATTCTACATAGATAGCTGTCAGCTGTCAAAAAAAAGTGGGGTCACAGAGAAAATAAACTTAGTAAGTTGTTTGGTAGGTTACATAAGATCGTGATGTTGTAAGAGTCCAGAATGATATATGGGACAGTTGTAATATACAACTATATAACGCCGCTGAAATTGTGATCAAAACTTTTCTGCTTTGAAATGTCCACCGGCAGTGCTTTGTTCAATTTTTTGCAGCTTTTACAAAGCGGTTGTCTTCACTTAACCGCTCAAATACGCATGTACCAAAGTGGGCGAGTTAAAACATCCTTGTCTGGGAATTTGTTTGCGATGAGGTTGCCCAGGCCTGTAAATATATATTGCAATGTTTGGATAGAGTGAGAAAATGTAGCATGTAGTATGAGTACGCTGCCTAGTAGGTTGAGAAATATTTCACAACTCAGTCTGAAGTCAAGATGGTGAGTAACAAATTGGAGGGGAACTAGGCACTCCTCATACCTCTACCTGGTAAAATCCACGTCTTAACATCTCCCTTTCCCATCGATTACATGCATCTTCTCAAGTTTCTGAAGTCATGTTTTAATATAGCTGACTTGACCGTAGTGGCCTATTTTGACATCTACCCACCTCAATCAGTGTTTGAAGGAAAAGAAGACAGTAGCTACAACTGTGCCTGTTTCAAAAACTTATGCAGTTTCCTTCATTAAATAAGGATGGTGTTTATAGTCTCTTGGAAATACACTCATGAAAATGACCTCTATTGTATAAGTTAAAAAGTCTTGAACATTGTGTTATGCAACAATTATTAGATTAAATAAATCAGTTCTCTGACCATAATCTTGACAGCTGAATAAAAGTGAAATATTCTCCTCTACAGTACTAGAAGGTCATTCCGTTTACCTGCCAGTTATTTCATTGTGCTAAAGTTGATTTTGATGTATTTATATATCAGTTTTATATATTTATCATTTGACTGATTGTTTATTCTGCACTCAAGAATGCTTTAAGAACAACAGGAAAGAGCATTATGGTGGGAGGAAACTGGGCAGGGCTCGGCAGAAACCCATGCCTATCTACAGGTTGGTGGCGGATCCTCCCTTGTACGAACAGAGAGGAAGCCAGCATGAGCTGGACTTGAACTCACAGCGATGACGTTAATCTTGAAACCTATTTTGTTTATGTCACTAAGTATTAATGAATATGCATGTACCTGCATGTGGTTTGATTTTGTTTCAGGACGTCAATGGCATTCTGGAAAGTCCAACAGGGACAGGAAAGACTCTCTGTCTGTTGTGTTCAACCTTGGCCTGGTTAGAGGACAAAAAGTCAAAGGTCAGCTTCAATCAGCACATGGAGGTGGCTAACTTGATGCCTGATGAGTGTGCGTTGAGTGACAAGGCTTTCGCCAATGTGGCTCAGAGCCTAATGTCAAACTCGGCAAGTACTTGGGGCGGAAGTGAATTCGGTAAGTACAAATTTTAATTTATTGTAATTTTAGTACATGGGTTGAAAACCGAGTACTCAGATGGATAATTCTGACTTTTGATAAAACTTTCTACTTTCAACAACATCATGCATGTTCTGTTGGTAGTCTTTGCTATGTGACGTCACAGCTCAGGCTTGATGCTAGTAAACCAAGAACACCATTGTTTCCGTGTGCTTGCAGTTCCAATAATGCAGTTTGCTTGAGTGTTATGTCTTTTCAGCAATAGTTTCTACTGTCTTGCAACACTGATGTTTCCATGTGGTCATACAACGCTAATGTTTCCTCAGGGTTATACAGTGCTGATGTTTCCATGTGGTTATACAATGCTGATGTTTCCTCAGGGTTATACAACGCTGATGTTTCCTCAGGGTTATACAATGCTGATGTTTCCTCAGAATTATACAGTGCTGATGTTTCCTCAGAGTTACACAATGCTGATGTTTCCATGTGGTTATACAGCGCTGATGTTTCCTCAGGGTTATACAATGCTGATATTTCTTCAGAGTTATACAATGCTGATGTTTTCATGTGGTTATACAATGCTGATATTTCCTCAGGGTTATACAGTGCTGATGTTTCCTCAGAGTTATACGATGATGATGTTCCCATGTGGTTATACAATGCTGATGTTTCCTCAGGTTTATACAATGCTGATGTTTCCTCATGGTTATAATATGCTAATGTGTCCTCCTGATTGCAATGCCAGCATTCTCAAATGGCTATAATACTACTGTTTCTATATGGTTACAACATGCATCATCCCACATGCAAACACCCTAGTTGGAAATCAGACGAACATCCATGCTGTAAACTCACCCTAGCGTTGGCACGTCTTCAAAAGCCAAATCGGGGGTTTGTGCAGCAGTGTAGCCTAATGACCCTGGTGCCTCTCATAAATGTGCTGCCTGTGGCTTCGTCTAGCTGACACTGGCTTCCACTCCGGTCATGCATTTGAAGGTCCGCCAGCAACCTGCAGATGGTTGTAGGTTCCCCCTGGCTCTGCCCCGTTTCTTCCCACCATAATGCTGGCCGCAGTTGCATAAGTGAAATATTCTTGAGTACAGCGTAAAACACCAATTGAATAAATAAATAAATCAACAGCCAGATCAGAGCTGGTTATCACTGAGTGTCCTGAGTCAACATGTTTTATTCCACAGCTGTTCCAAAGGTTATCTACGCAACCAGAACCCACTCCCAGCTCTCTCAGGCCATACAAGAGTTGAAGCGAACAGCATATAATAAGTACATGTGCACTACACATCTTTCTTAAAAAGTCCCACTTCTGAAAAAAATTTCAAAATTTGATACAAGATTTGAGAACACAATATATAACATCTTCATGATTGTACCTTTTTATGTAATACGAAACTTTAAACATTTTCACAGACTAGTATGTTATTAGCTCCATCCGGCAATTTTACATATATACATATGTAATTATAATGATAACTTTTTTACCAAGGGTAATGCATTCAAATAAATACAATTTTTTCTCCACTGAGCCCTCTAACAATAAAAATATTGACTATAATCAGAATAATGATAAATCTTTTTCTGATGAATTTGTTTTTGTACATCTACTGAACAGAAGTAGTTTTGAAGCAAAGTGTTGTAGAAGTAGATTAGTATTACGTGACTTTCATTGCTTTGCAGCATGAAGGTGTCTGTGATTGGTTCAAGAGAACAGATGTGTATTCATGAACAAGTGAGGAAGGAACAGAGTAACACCACAAAGGTAGGTTCATGTAGTCTGTCACAGTGGTAATTTTGCATACATTGACAATTCCCAACATTCTTCTGATATCTCTCATGTGAAAAAACTAATACATGTCAAACAGCCAAGACACATTATTTGGTTTTAGGCGTGTGAGCTTTCCAGTATTGGGACAAGTTGAGTGAGCAGGCATCAGTACAGTTCAGTACAAAGTAGTTACAAGTTTAGCCTGTAGTTGACTGCAGTCATTTGTCACCATGGCAAATGTTCCTGATGCAACTTTGCGTCAGCTTTGTAAAATTAGCCCCAGAGGTTAGCTTGCCAGTATTATTGCTTACTGAGCCCCAGCTTCCTAGTACTATGTCATACTGAGCCTCAATCAACTTCCCAGTATTTTGGGATGTGGAATATTGCTGAAGACAGCATTCAAGCATTGTGGCATATTGCTGCAGCCGGCTCCCCACTATTGTCGCATATTACTAGAGGCTGCTCTCCCATATTGTGACATATTGCTGCAGCCAGCCTCCCAGTATTGCGGCATATTACTGGAACCAGTTTCCCAGTATTGTGAGATATTGCTAGAGCCAACCTTCCAATATTGTGACATATTACTGGAGCCAACTTCTCGGTATTGTGGCACAGAGCCAGCCAACAAGGCATTAAATCCTCTTTGCCTGACTCATGCAGGGTTGCGTGTCTGCTGTAATTGTTGTGTGTTTTTTGGGTTTTTTTCCTACCAGGTAGCGAGTAAGAAATCAATGGCCAGGGAATTACATGCAACTGTATTCCAGACATACTTTCCCAGTTGTAAATGCCCATTTGCCAGACTCTTTATTTCAAATTGGTCCAGGTTTTTATGGCCTAAGTTTGATCAGTATCACATTCCACTCCCTTAGGCCCACTCTCTTGTTTTAGTTCTGGAGTAATTTATGTACAAATCAGGCCAAATATTACCTTTAACATTGTTTGTTGTTTGTCTGAAGCCATTCACAACAGTGACAGATGGCTCAATTAACTCAAGTGATTTTGAGAAGTAAAAACGTGGCCAAAAAAAAAAAAAACCCACCAAGAAAAGAAAGAAACAGAACAGAATCTCTTGCTTACAGCTGACAACTTCTGCACAGATATCATCAGAATGAGAGTGCTTTACACTTTTTGTTGAGAGGCAAGAAAACAGTAAGTTAACTTTGTCCACATCATTAAAAAGGCGATGAAATAAATAAGACTTCTTGATCTAGATGCAGTGAAGCCTGTGTGTGCTGCCTTCAGAAGTTTTTTGACTGACTGCAGTTACAGGGTGTAGTTGCTATTAAATACCAGACAAGGTTTTGTGAAACAGGCTTTTGCTCAGCCTTAAATCTGACCAAAGTTGAGAAGTGCAGTTTTTTAAGATAGTGTAAATCATGAAATAAGCATTAAACAAATAAGTGAGCTAGGTGCAAATTCTTGTCTACTTGCTAGCAGTAAGTGCATAACTTTAGGATCTTGTGTAAAGTTTGTCTCCGTTCTAAAATACAAATATTACATTTGACTTAATACTTCCCCCAAAAAGTACAAGTAAAATTCATAAATCAGTGTTTTTGATGCTTTACAGTAGGATGTCATCCTGCCTTCTAAACAAACTTTAAATGCGTTTCTAAGATTAACAGAACTCTTGGATTCAGTAAAATGAGTAACTTGGTTATGGATGAAATGGTCAGTATTTTCTGATTTTAACATGCTGGTGTCTACGTTTTAAGACCGCTTGTTCAAGATTAGGTGAACTTTCATAGCACCATAATTTGTCAGCTTACAAACAAAAGAGTAATTTCGAATTTTATGACATGGTATTTTTTTCTATGAAGGACATCTTCATTACAAAACTTTTAGTTCCTTTCCAGTTATGTGTACATCTTCACACTAGCATTGGCCATATGCTTTCTGCATGGTTCTACTTTTATTTATAGTCTGCTTGTTTTGTATGGATAACTTATCCTGATTTAAACGCCAACAGAGATTTTTTTCCTCTGCAGGCTTTATAGTGGCACAGGCCAGTTCAAGAAACATGAGGTTTTACATCAAAAGTGAAGTACAATTCCACGTGACTGAAAGCTTTATATTTAAAAACCCAAAACAATAAAACCTTCCTGGCCAAGCATGCAGCTCCAATACTCCTAGAATAGGCTCATGAAATATTCATGATTGAGTGCATTATGAATATGCATAATATTCCATTCGCAGCACCAAGCCTAATATGGCTTACACGAGTAGATGTACTGTATAGAAGTATCTGGGGATGGCCTGTATCAGTGTGTCTCCAGTGAGTCTGAGATAATTACCGATAAGTACTCCTGTTCCTGGCACACATCAAGCCTTGATCGTATTCCTGTGAGGCCAGCAGCTGGAAGATGCTTACAGAAAATTCTTCCTCCTGGAATACTGGAAGTGTGTCTGTATCATGTTCTCTTCTCCCAGTTCATGGCCACTTTGGCTTGACCGTTTTTAGCGGGCAGATGTGCATGAAACTTAAGACCATGGGGTGATTTCTGCTGACAAGTTCAATTAACACCATTGTGATTTCAGTGAGGATACTGCATGTCTTTTTTTTGTAATGACTCATTTGGGGGGGCCTCCGAGGGCAAGTGGTTGGCGTGCTAACCACATGGGGGTCTCTCACCAGTGGGGTTGCTGTGGTGTAAGTTCAGCTCATGCTGGATTCCTCTCTATGCAAACGTGAGCAGGCAACCTGCAGCTAGTTGTGGACATTCCCTCAACCTGTAATACTGACTTTCATCATATAAGTGAAACATTCTTGAGCATGCCATGAACACTGATCAAATAACTAAATATTGATACTGCATACATCTCTTTATTGCTGGGAAGCTTGTTATGTTCAGTTCCCTCTTTACATGTATAAAATTGTTTTTGTTTTTCTTTTGTCTGATGAGGTTATAGATAAATGTGAAGATGGAGATAACATGACAAGCTTTCCAGCAAGCAAGACACGCAAGTTACATCTCTTGACCATTCAAGGCGCCACCCGTCTCAAGGGGGTGGAGTAGCTGTTTCTAGTGTGCATGTCCTGTTTATCGTAAATAAAGGCATTCTTTGCAGGACGTTCAAAATAAGCACAACCATGTGCATGCATGACATAAGGCTAAATTAGAATCGTTTCTGGTTGTGCTGGGTGGTCCTGATGTCATCATGATGTGGTCTGGGGACAGTTTCCCAAAACTGTGTACATTTTTACCCACGTATAGTCTGTTAATATATGTTGTTCTTTGCGCAGAATGTGCCCGTACAAAGTTTTGTGAAATTCAAGAGCCAGCAGAGTAAATGGAAATAGATAGGGAAACAAATCATATGTTATTTCCCCGACACTGTTCTTGAAGTCAGGAAAGCACCTTCACTTACATTTAACAACAAACCAACAAAAAAGGAAAGTTGCATTTAATATCTGCAACTTAAATTTACTGTGCTTAAACAACAGTCCAATAAATAAAAAAAAAAGAATTATGGCAGCATTATCAGTAGAGAGTGTTATAAAACATGGAAGGATAGCATTTGTACAATTGTGCCTCTTGGTACTTGTGCACTTGTACATGGACATAAGGCTTATATGTTCCGAAGAATTAGGTTACACGTAGCTGATAGCATTCTGATTAGCAGAAACTCGTGACATTTATCCTCTACACACATATAATACTCAAACATCAGGTTCTTTCCATTGCGGTATCATGTGACAACATTGATTTTGTCAGGATGCCAAATTCTGGGCCCAGGCTGATCCTCGCTTGGCATTGTTCAGGACACATTTCCCTGTATGATCCTCCCTGCCAGTGCGGTGGCCCACATTCACCGAAACCTCCTATCTTCTGGCTTCTGAGGGACAGTGACCCAAGGGTGAGGGTCATGCTCTTCCCAGTCGTCAGAAGTTTCCATACTACATGTACATCTAGTAAAACCTGTCCAGCTCTAATCTGCGGATTCAAAACCAGTTTTAGCTGTCGATCGTCCCACCACAACCCACACACAGTCGATCAAACCCGATTTTGGCAAAGTTCCCACTTGACTTAATATTCTAGTACAGCTTGTTAATATGACTTAGTCACATGTTGGTCACAGCAAGGTCTTACGGAGGATATTTAACAGCTGAAAAGAATCTGTCATCATTGTTCAGGTTTTCCATTGTGGTCCAAAAATGTTCACTGAAAAAAAAATTGCCCAAGAATCATCAAAACCATAGTTGGAATCTGTACGAAATAGTCATTCAGATGGTGCAGATTTTATTTAAAATATTACTTAAACAGACTTGGTCTGCCTTGACATGTGACAAAAAATTTGCAGTTTTCTGAATGTGGACTCATATTTTTCACAGCTTGGAAACAAATCGTTCCTTAAACATTGTGTGTGGAAATGAAAGCACAGTTAAATTTTCAGTGGATTTCAATACGTTATTGGATAAAAAATTTGCTGTGAAAACAGGGTTTATTCTGTAATTTTATATATTTATTTGATTGGCGTTTAATGCAGCACTCAAGATTATTTTCCTTATACATGTACCACGGTGGCCAGCATTATGATGGGAGGAAACAAGCCAAAGCATGGGGGAAACCCACGACCATACCCATGTTGCTGGCACACCCTCTTTTCTTTGAGTCTTTGGTGGTTAATTCTGGGATCTTTTCACTGCATTTGTTATAGTTGGTCTCACTTTAGTGTTTTAAAGGAAAAAGACAGCTCATGCCAGAGACACTGCTCATTAAACAGATTACAGAATTCTCTTCTGAATGTGAAAACCTGTTTGTATGAATTCGTTGCTAAATTATCTTTGTTTGAAGTGTGGAGTGTTCTTCTGCTGAATGAGGATCTGAAGGCACCCATCCTTTTTGGTTATGAGGGACTGACCAGTCAGAGAGCTAGGAGATATCAGCTGATTATAAGCTGTCACATAAATCATCTGAGTTTACTATCAATGTAATATATAGTAACATAAGAACAGGGCACTGTTTTAATGTTATATATTTTAAATATAACAAGTACTTGTGTGAACAACATTGCAACTGTTTTCCAGACCATTGTGTTGTGGCTGGAGTAAGTTTCTTGATGATTTCGTGTTATAAATTTACATACGTGCTTGAGTTTCAACCACAAATCTAGCAGCTTATTGACAATCTCAGGTGGTGAGTATTCTGCGCTTGGAACAATTACATCAGAGTCCACAGAGAATGGCTGCGTTTCATGCTAGCAGACGGAGCACAGTTAAATGTCAATTTGCACTCTCGTAGTAGCTGTTGGAAAAAAACTTTTTACCGAAATAAACATAATATTGTCCAACCTTGTGGACAAACTTAACTTTGACCGTGTGCTGTGTTTCACTTTAATGGAATGACCTGATTTCCACAGTATTTGTTGATATATGATACACGTAAATTACACCATTAAAGAATATTTTATGTGTAACTTAAGAACATAATTCGTAAGATTTGGAGGACTGAAATTTATTGTTCGATTTTTGAGACACTTTTTAACTTCAGACATCATAAGAATAACCTGTTCAGATCAGACCACGACCTTTATGTGCCAAAACATGCACAGTTTCTGTGGATGAATTTGTCGAGGATAGATAGGGCACATGTACATAAATGTCCATGTAAATGGACTGCTGCACGCTTGTACACTGTAGGGGCTTGGCAAGCATTATTGTGACAGGGTTGTGTCGCACTGACCCAGACTAGCCATGTGTACAACAGGAAAGCACCAGCAGCATCTAGACTTCTTGTCATTATCAAGTGTGCATGGGCACCAGTACAGTGCACTGTTAGATGTGTTTTCCCTGTTGTTCAGCTTGTCATGGTGTATGTATCTTGAATGACCTAAAATTGTGCCCCCCCAAAAAGTGCATCTTTGAAGGCAAATTCATGTTGTATAGTATTACTTCTGGTGCTGAAATGTACATTTTTCCACATATATATGACTGGATCTACCAAACAAATCACAAAACACATTTCTAAATTCAGTAGAACTGTCACTATGAGACCAAATATGCAATTTAGTCACAGACGAAATTTTAAGTCAATAAAGGTATGTATATCATCTGCACCAAGACTTAACTCGTGGACCACATTATGGTGAAGGGTCTGTTTCACAAAGTAGGCTTTAGGCTAAGATAACTGAACTAAATTTTATATATATGCAAGATCCAGAGTTTTGGACGTAAGCTTAACCTGCAGCATTTTGAAACATTTGTGACATTTTGGTGAACTCAGAAATGTAATCTATTTAAATTACATGTATGCAAACAACCATAGAGCCACAAGCTTTAATCTAGTAGAATAATAGCTGATATATAAATCACACATGTAGTGTAATTTTATCTTGCCCTATAAAACACAAAGAAAAATGACTCGGCATGATCAAAAATTGTCATCTTGCATTGTGAGGAAGTCCTTCATAAATTGCACGTGTATGGATTGCATCCAGCATTTACTCGGCCCAAAGTCGGCGTCACGAAGGCTGGGTTTCTGAAGTAGTAGACTCGCCTGAGTAGAGGGAAACTGTTCAGTAGAGGTTACATTATTGATGGAGACTGTGGTAACAGTATGGAATCATCAGTAAACCAGTCATGACTCACACTCTAGTTAGCTCAGTTCATTGGCTGTAGGTTGTCAGCTATTGGAATGCTATACAGGAAAGTGTTTGGTTCGCTGATTGTAATCAGGTGAAACTGGTGACGTGTAAGCTATCACAGTTATCTCTGACTCATTCTGGACAGACAGCATGTGTGTTATTCAGACCTCAGTGAGTAGGGGTTCAATCCCAAGGGTAGTTATCCATGACTCGATAGACGTGAAGCATGACAGGGCCTTTCCTTAATTTTTGTGACTGAATCATATCCCATTGTTTGTAAGCAGTGGCCTCTGTGGCACAGTGGTTAGCATTCTAGTGCAGTACAATAACCCAGGAGCCTCTCTACAATGTAGCTGTTGTGAGGTACATGTCAAGCTCATGCTGGCTTCCTCTCTAGCCATAAGTTGGACGTTTTGCCAGCAATCTGCAGGTGATCGTGGGTCTCCTCCCATCATAATGCTATCTGCCATCATTTTAGTGAAATATTGAGCATTTGAGCACGGCATAGAACATCAAATAAATAAATCATATGATTGAGAAATAATATGCTGCCTACCTATAGCTTTTGCTGACAATCAATATTACATACCATATTTTAATGATAGAATTTCTTCAAAAATCAAAGCAAAAATCAGTTACCATGTAATAAATTATGGATTGGATTATGGATTGTATATTTACCATTGACAGTTGTCTGTAGCTGTATACATATATTGACTTACCTTTTACAGGTCCACATGTGCCGGAATAAAGTCAATGCTCGGACGTGCCACTATTACAACCACTTAGACGGTAGGTTAGATTTGTCATGTCCTGCATGGCAAGATTTGAAAAGCAGTATTAAAAAGACATTAACCTTTATTTTATGATGAAATCTAGAAAGGCGAGTGAAAAATGTGCTTTAACTGTAAGGCTCGATTAGGGAAATTGTGATTTATACGATTTACTCTTGACCAGTGAGATTGCCTGGTTGCAAGGAAAATGGGTGATGGGTACAATTATGCGGCAAAGATAAATAATGTGGCGTGTTAAAACACTCTTCAAAAATCCTGCAAAAGTTGACTTTACATTTGAAACCATTTTAACCACCTTAACCATTTCAGCTTTGCGGAATTTGTGCCCACTGGAGGCTTGTATAATGGGCACAACAGTTTCTAGCATGTCTAAGTGGTCATATATGAACAGAATTTGAGTTGCCTAGCATGCAAAGTGTGCTTACGACTAAATAGTCAGCTGTGAAGGATATATTAATTTAACAGTTCTTTTTTTTTATTTCTTCATAGAGTTAAAGAAGAATGGTGACATGAGACAAGCTGTTGGCACTGTGGTCGATATTGAAGACTTGATGAAGTTCGGAGAAAAGAACAAGTGAGTTAATTTATATTTTAAAGCAAAGCTTCACACTACTCGACAGCTCACAAACTCAAATCTATGCAAACTGGTCTTGGGCAGCAGAAAAGTTACATACATTCATAGTGTTTAGGTTGATTTACAGTTACATGTAAATGTGAATATCATTCACTCATGTATTATGCATGGATAGCCACAGTGATGTTTGGGTGGATAGTGGGTGCATTGTTCAGACAATTCGCCCTTGCACTACCTGAAACACAAGTATAAAGTCTCAGTGGGAGACTGACAGGTTTCTCAAAAGGGTTCATATCACTGTGAAACGCGTCATGACATGCTGTGACGCTTCAGTACATGTGTACTACCTGCGTGCTTTACAAGCACAAAGTGTGAGTCTCTCCAGGACAAAAGGGTACCTAGTTTTGGACCACTTTGTTAAAGGCGAGAAGGAGTTTTATGAGTTCCCCTTTAAATGTGAACATTACTCGCCCATGTACATGTATGATGCAAGGGTGACCATGATGATCTTGTGGGTTGGTAGTGGGTGCTGATCAAGATGTTTTGTCCTTACGCTGCCTGAAACACAAGTAAAGTCTCAATTAAGCCTGAACAGTATTCAGCTATGTATTATTCATGGTTGACCATGATGATCTTGTGGGTGGGTAGTGGGTGCTTGCTTCTTGTGATTGTCCTTATACTGCCTGACAAATGTTGTTGGCTCAGTCCTGACCTACTCTCTACCAGTTTAGCATATGCTGTCACCATGATATGGCTGCAATATTGCTGATGGGATTAAGCCAGAGTCATTCATTCATTGGTTTTAAACATATTTGTCTGCTTGATTGCCTTTGCATATTCTCATTATCGTTTTGGAAGTCCTGTACTGTTTCCTGGTTTTGAAAATGTTCTTGCCACAATATGACTGAAATATTGCCGATGTGGTGTTAAGCCGTGGACAAGTAATTTTTAAGTTTTCTTGCCTCCTCAGCTCTCTGGGTAGTAATAGTGGTAATGGTCAACAGTCCTCATGCCCTGCATTTTATGTGGTGTTACATGAAGTCCCTTGAAGATCATTTACTTTCTGCCAATGTGGTGCACACATTGAGCTGTTCTTAGCTTATTGCCGCCAAGGTTCCACCGGCCATAATGCAGGCCGCCATCTCATAAGGGAAATATTGTCGAGTATGGTGTAAAATACCAGTAAAATAAATAGTGCCGCCATGGCAGTGCGAACCGTAGAGGTGGGAAGTCTCTGAAATGTTATGGACTTCAAGCAAAAAAGCATGCTTGATCTGAGTTAACCAAGCAGTGTCTCTGTGGCTAACAGTGAAGTACAAGTGGAGTCACAGAGACAGGCAGGGTTTGTATGGGACCTTGTACAGAATCAGTACTTGGGTATATAGGTATAACTACATGTATTTATGCTGACAAGGATATTCTCAAGAGAAAAACTTATCCAGTTTTGATTTACACCTTGCAGGCTGAATTTTGAGTAACAGTTATGTATACATGTAACCTTGTAAGAAATGAATCCATGAATAATAGACATAGTACTCTGTATAGGCCTACAAATAAGGATGTGCAGTGTACCCTAATTCTTCTAATTATTGGGACAGATGTTAGTCCTAACATCTGTGAGAAGTTGAGTTGCATAGCATAACAAGGTTATATGGATGACAGCTTCTGTTTATTACGAAGCAACATTTCAGTATAGATACTAATATTAATGATGCTTGAAAACAGTTTTAGTATCTGTACCGAAACGTTGCCTCAAAATCAACAGAAGTTGTTATCCATATAACCTTGTTATATTAAGGTATTAGTCCTGCAGAAAGCAAAATATTATGTTTCTTTCCCAGTTTTTTGAAGAAGTAAAGATATGAATATGTTGAGAGATTAGATGGTCTAACCAGGAGGGGAAAGAAGAAACTCTGCATCCCTGTTAGCATTACATGTGTGTTAGCTAAAAAGGGCAGACCAGGTGTACCTCAAATTAGAAGAATTAGAGCAGTTAATGTTGGCGTCTGAATGTATAACATGTATGGTCACATGTGCTTGTATGCGTACATATAACCATAAAATCAAATCATATGATTGCTCAATCCTTATGTTAACTATAACGGGGTTACTACATGGAACTCAGGCTGGCGGTGGCAGAGCTTTAATGCTTGCTCTCACACCATCTGAACATTGTAGCCAGACAGTCGGGAACACGTCAGTATCAAGACATCTAGCAGGCTGTACTGTAATCAAGTTGACAGCCTCTAAATAACTGGGGAACACAAGCAGACGCCGTTAACCTTCTCGGGTCTGTAGGTTTTGCTCAAGCACCTGGTTTCTGTTACCTTGTGATGATGACCAGCGAATCACGCGAACAAGAGGATGCGGATTCTCTGAACTGCCCTTAAATTAAACGCTGTTCTTCCACTGTGTCCTTTTTTTTCTGTAATTTTATGTTTTGGTTTAATTTTGTAAAATAACTTATGGTTGGATTGACGTATGGCATCAGTTGTCCAGTGTTTTCCTGTTTAACCTAAAATTTCGTCCATGAGTGAATTGCCTATTTTTACTGATTCTGAGAGTTTTGTTGATTTTAGAAAGCTCTTTTTGAGGTTTGCTGTGAAGATTGGATGATATCCCAGTGGAAAAAATGTGAGTTTCATCACCAGAAATGATGTTTCATGACATATTTTTAGACGAAATTTTGGGTCATTTACAGTAGTCATGGAATACATATTGGTGGCGAGCACGTATCAGATGTCCTTTGTTTGCCTAAAGAGGTAAGCATACATACATGTATGTGCCATCAGTTATCCTGTGATTTGGTACAGTTACAGCATACACTTTGTGGCCTCAGTTCTCGTGTTTTCAGAGATAGGATAACATATATGTACAAATGCATGTCATGAGCTAAACACATCTGATGTTCAAGTACTCTTTTCCATGTTTGTCCTGTATCTCCTACTCCCCCCCCCCCAAAATGGTGTCGTAAATATTTTCATTTATGTCTCTTACAGTATTTCGTTGAACAACAAAAAAAGCGCTGTGTGTTATCCTACATTTTTGGGGGCAACCAGTGGAAGACTGGTGAATATCTGTCAGTGATGAGCTTTTGCACTATCAGATTATTCATATTTGATGCCAGTGTGACATGCCTCCACACTGAAGACATGAAAATAGCAGACTCTCTGACCACTGGGGACTGGGCTAGTGATAATTTGTTGTTCATTTCTCATGACTCTCCCACATCTAGAATTCGAAGGGAAATAATTAGCTAAAATACATGTGGTATTGACCTTTTCAAAATGTATTCAGCTTTTTTCCTTGGAATTCATGTACATTTAATTTGTAAACGAATATGGTATATGACCTCAAATTTTGCCTATTACTAAGTTGCACACTTTGCCCGATTCTGTGAGTGATGTGGATGTTAAATACCAAAGTGTTTTGAAGGTTTGTGTGGAAGGAAGAATCATATCCTGTTGGAAAAATGTAAGTTTCATCACCAAATGTACAGTTTTTACCTGTATTTTCCTATACACATGCGGTGTTTTGGGTGAAGTCTAGGTTATTTACCATATTAATTAATTTGCCCCAAATCCCCAAGAAATTTGTCCACAAACATACAGGTAATGTGTGTTCTGGCACATTAGGGAAATGTTATCTCATCTGGACAGGATATTTTATAATTTCGGGAAAGTTCATACATGCTCCTATCTGAATAGTACAATTTAGTCATAAAAATCTTAGGAATGATGTTTTAAAATTGCGTCTAAAGTTATACTTTACTGGTTGAATTTGTGGAAGATTTAGGGTAATTAATAATTATCACACTTAGCGTATCAGTTTTTCTCCAACAGTTAGGACAAACAAATAATTAAAGAAGCCCGCAGTTCATATTTGACCAGAGTTGTCATGTCAGGGTCTGCTCACTCCTCTGATTTCCTCAGCGCCATCATGTTCAGGATACAAGCCCGACACCGCTCACCAGTAAATGGCTGCCAGAAATTGATTTATATCACCAGACGAGCATTAAATAATAAAATGTAGGTTGTTTCCCTGAATGAGACCTCAAACATTCGCTGGGATGCGAGGTATTTCATAGCGTGGTTCAGGAACCCGACAGAACCTACATTTGTATTAAACACACATGAACCTGTGATCAAAGAACATTGATGTGATATTGTGCTGCAGTAAATCAAATAGACCTGATCCCAGAGCGGACAGAGTTAGGTACCAGGGAGGACGGATGAAGTATTAGACCGTATACATTTGGTTTGATTGGTGTTATACGCCGTACTCAAGAATATTTCACTGATACGATGGCAGAATAGGCCAGGTACATATTGTGGTGGTAAGTTATGAAAGACAGAATCAGCGGCGAGATACATGTAGAATAAAGTCCACTGATAGCATTATACATGCAAATAGGGGCAGGCTGGTTCTAAAAATACTGTAAGTGACCTAAAATCTTGCCCACAAAAGTCAATTCTGATAGGCAAATAAAATGTTTGAAAGTGTTATTTTTAATGTCGAATCTTGCATTTTACTGTTAGGATATCATCCTACCTTAGCTTCAAAACAAAACGTCAGAATACTCTTCTGATATCAACAGAATAATTAGTGTCAGAAAAAAACAAACACCTTCGTCATGGATGAAATTTTAGGTCATTTAAGGTAAGGTTAATTGGCTAACTTAGAAAACACACCTTGAACATATATATCATAGGGTAAGGCAGAATGTGATCTCTGCCTTATATTTTAAGGCATAAATGGACAGATCTAGGTTATATGGCTAGAAGGCTGTATTCCGGTTAACGAAAAAAAAGAAATAGGGATTTTAAGGAAATAAACAGTATTTTACGGTAACCAAAATTGAAAGGAAGACGAAAGAATATTGCATCAAAGGCCCAGCAAGAACTTCATAGCGACGGGGTCTGTTTTCAGCAGACATACGTTTAATGATTGCCTTAGCTCTGACTAAAATGTACCTTTTATACATATAATAAATTTCTTGAAGAACTAATGGTCATCAGTCTTGCTGTTTTTCTTCAGTATGTGTATTAATTGCTAAGCTTACCAGTGTGGATGCACACTGAATTAATTATTCATTGGTGAAGTATGAGGTTTTGCGGAGTACACCGCGTTCAGGTGCCAGTTCATTAGGGATGCTGGAATAACTGCACTCTGCAGTAAAGGGTATACATCAGAGCATTTGATTATAGCTGGGTGTCGCCTGATCGCTCCCCGTATCTTCTCTGGGCTGATCAACAGCATCATAAATTGTACTTAAGTACATGTATTGCTGTGGAAACAAAGGAAAATTTGCATCCTTGTTTTTTGTGTGTACGTGAGAAATGGAAGTTTAGAATATGAGATGAGCATGTAATCTGAGTAAAACAAGCCTAGAAAACATCTCCATTTACCACAGTGCCACATACTCAACTATTCATATATATATATATACCTGCACAATAAGGTTTTGGCACCAACTAGATGAAGCCGTTGAATACCGTAAGAAACATGCAGCCAGCAGATCAATTCAGATAATGGGATTCCGGAGGCAGCATCTGTACAAATATTTCACATTTATGCATGGACATAGTGTAAATATATCAAAGGAATGTACTTTGTGCATAAAATGTCATATGTGTCCATTACATAGCACCACTGTAGGTGTTTTATGTTTTTGTACCTGCGAAAGTTAGACATGTAGCCATTAAAGGCTGGGAATTTTTTCTAGGGGCTGGATTTTCTTTACCATCCATCTATAAGGGATTATGTTTGACAGATAATGTTACTGCAATTTGTGTCACATAGATACGTGACACTTAGTATTGAAGTTTCTGTTATTTCTCAGTCTGAAGGTGTTAGTGGGCTCGAGCAGCATAATGACAAATGTGGTTACTGTGAGTTCAAATCTATCTTATGCTGGCTTCCTCATCAGCAGTACGTGGGAAGGTCTGCCAGCAACCTGTGGATGGCCTTGGTTCACCTCCAGGCTCTATCCAGTTTCCTTTCACCATAATGCTGGTCATCACCATATGAGTTAAATATTCTAAGGCATATGGCATAAAACACCAACCAAGTAAATAAATGCAGTTATTTTTGTGACATGAATGTGTGATACTGGACAAGGTACTGCCATTTGGATGATACGGATCTATGATACTGGACAAGTTACTGCCATTTGGATGATACGGATCTGTGATACTGGACAAGTTACTGCCACTTGGATGATACGGATCTATGATACTAGACAAGTTACTGCCATTTGGATGATACGGATCTATGATACTGGACAAGTTACTGCCATTTGGATGATACGGATCTATGATACTAGACAAGTTACCACCAGTTGTATGATACAGATGTGATATGAGAAAAGTTAGTGTTAATTTGGCGATTTGGATGTGTGATAGTACTGTAAATCTTCAACCTTTTCAACCACTGAAGCACTGTTTTCAGTGGAATTTATGCATACAGTGAATGTGAAAATGACGCTAAAACTGATTTGTTTGTGTGATTAAAGATGCTCCCTTTGTAAAACTGCCAATTATTTCTCTACACACCATAATTCTGGGAAAATGTTCCAAAATATTGGTTGCAGAGGTGATTGAAAAGGTTGAATTAGGGCAGTTAAGTTACCAGTAGATGTATATTTTACAGGTATCACTTACGTTGACTATTCCACAAACAGGGATGCCATTTTTCAGTTCAGACTCAGCTGTTCTGTAGGGAATTTCAGTGAGCTGACATCAAATGTCAAGACATAATGTGTATCATGGACTTAGATGATTGAGATGAACGGAGCTCTCACACACGAAGACAAATGTGCAAGTCGAAGGCAGGCCTTAATAAATATATACATGTGAGCTCATCGTTATTAAAAAATACTCCATTCATGGTACACGCACTTCAGTCACACCACTGTTTGAATCAGCTGACTGTTGCCGATGCAGCCTCCCTAATTCATGGATGCATTTGTAACAAGCACGCGGATTAGTGCGAAATATATACAGATGTGGTTCTGTGCAATAGCGTGATAAAAGCTTGACTTCATACCTCAAAGACTTGCTCCACCACAGCTTCATTTAGACAACATTGAATTATTGATGTCACAGTAGGAGACTGTTTTACCTGCCAGAAGCTTGGTGTGCACATTGCTTGTTTTATCTTTTCAGTCAGCAATAGATAGCTCCCTCACCACCCCCTGCCCCCTCCCAAACCACCACGAATCCAAGTGACCAAAGGCATTGTTGCCAGTGGCAGAGATTGTTTTCCTCTCTGGCGCCATTGTGGCGATTTCGATCAATTCAAGAACCGGTTCCCTGATGATTAATTGATGTTTTAAGAAAAGTTCTTCTATCAATATTAAATGAAATCACATGTTTTTTATCTCACAGACCTGGATTTGTGGTAATTCATGTTTTGCAGCAGAAAGACTTTTTAAGTACATGTGTTGCTGAATTGGGTTTCAGTGTCGTTATCTGCAAGTTATCTAGCTACTACCTTTAGCAGTGTCTAACATCAGAGTAACGAATGTGCTTTGTACCTGCTTGTTCTTTACTTTGGATGTGACATGTTGGGAAACTATGCTTATAACACTGGAATGAATATTATTTGATAGTATCGTGTAGAGATGCATTAAAAACAGCGCAAATTAACAAGAGATTTACAAGATTAACAAGTGAAAGACGGTGCATGTTCTGAGTTGAGTTTGGCAAAAAGGTAGGACTATATATTATGTTTATTTTGGAAAAGTATTTTTTCTAACAACTACAACAACAGCAAAAATTGAAATTTGACCATGCTCCATCGTCTGGCTTGAAACACAGCCATTCTGCCTGGGCTGTGACATAATTGTTCCAAGCGCGGAACACTCTTGTCACCTGGGACTGTTGTAAGCTGCCAGGGTTATGGTTGAAACATAAGTATATATGTAAATTTATAACATTAAGTGATCAAGAAACTTACTGCCTCCACTGGTCTGGAAAATAGTGGCACTGTTGTTCACACATGTGATACAACATTAAAACACTAGACCATGTCTTTCTTATGGATATACAACCTCTTGGTTTATTATCACGACGTTTCGATGTAGATACTAACATCGTTATCAAGTGAGTGAAATCAAGACATGAACACTCTTAAATATAGCAAGTAGAGATGCAAGTGTCAACGTGTAGAACAATATTCATTGGGGATTAGGCTCGATGGGGTTCCAGGTCAGTTTGGAGGATTAATAGGTCATAAGCTGAGGGAAGATAAATCCCTTGATCTCTGTTGAGGCTAGGTTTTAATCTCTTAATCTGGATGGCTTCTTGTAGTTTACACTTTTTCCAGTTGGATTGATTAGAGTTTAGTGTTTTGATTGTGTTCCATTTGATGTTGTGGTGGGGGTTTTCTTGGATGTGGTCACTTATGGCAGATTTGGAATCACATTTTTCGACAGATGATTTGTGTTCTTTAATTCGGGTTCCTAGAGGTCTTCCCCTTTCTCCGATGTAGGATGCGTTGTTGCATTTTATTTGGTATACAACTCCTTTGGGTGGTGAGGGCTTAGTGGCTCCCCTCTTTCCTGTGGCATGGAGGAGTGATTTGAGTGTAGTCTGGTTTTTAAAGAAGGTTTCTATTCCTGTGGATTGTTTTAATAGGCGGGCAATTTGTGGCTGGTTGGACCGATATATGGAAGGCTTATTCGGATTCCAGGGCCTTCGTCTCCGACTCTTGACGGTTGGGTGGCGGGTGTATAACTTTCTGGATTGCTTTGTTGACTTTGTTTGCTGGGTATCCATTGTGTTGGGTGAAGACCGCTCGCAGGTGTGTTATCTCCTCATCTAGCTTGTTGGTGCAGATGTGCGTGGCTCTCCTAGTGAGGGTTGAAATGATGTCAGTCTTAATCTTGGGTGGGTGGTTGGACTTGTAGTGGATGTACTGGTCAGAGTGGGTTGCTTTGCGATAGACTGTGGTTTGTAGGCCATCTGTGGTTCTCTTTACTTGGACATCTAGGAAGGGTATTTCACGGTCTGTTTCTGTTTCCATTGTAAATTTCATGCGTTGGTGTTGAGAGTTCAGGTGGTCTAGTAATGCGGTCGGATCATCCTTCTGGTGTAGAGCTACAAAAGTGTCGTCGACTTTACGCATCCAGCAAATGGGTTGGATAGGTGATGTTGACAGGGCTTTGTTCTCTAGTTCTGTCAGGTAGATCTCGGAGACTATCGGGGAGAGTGGGGATCCCATGGGGAGGCCATTAACCTAGCTCTCGATCTGATCAAGCAAAAAATAACAGACAACCCACCTGTCACCCCGCTATCCCCAGGAAGCATCGTACGCCTGCTAGAATACTGCTTATCATCCACATACTTCACATGGGGTGATACAGTTTACGAGCAGATTCATGACTACACTCAAATCACTCCTCCATGCCACAGGAAAGAGGGGAGCCACTAAGCCCTCACCACCCAAAGGAGTTGTATACCAAATAAAATGCAACTGCAACGCATCCTACATTGGAGAAACGGGAAGACCTCTAGGAACCCGAATTAAAGAACACAAATCATCTGTCGAAAAATGTGATTCCAAATCTGCCATAAGTGACCACATCCAAGAAAACTCCCACCACAACATCAGATGGAACACAATCAGAACACTAAACTCTAATCAACCCAACTGGAAAAAGTGTAAACTACAAGAAGCCATCCAGATTAAGAGATTAAAACCTAGCCTCAACAGAGATCAAGGGATTTATCTTCCCTCAGCTTATGACCTATTAATCCTCCAAACTGACCTGGAACCCCATCGAGCCTAATCCCCACTGAATATTGTTCTACATGTTGACACTTGCATCTCTACTTGCTATATTTAAGAGTGTTGATGTCTTGATTTCACTCACTTGATAACGATGTTAGTATCTACATCGAAACGTCGTGATAATAAACCAAGAAGTTGTATACCCATAAGAAAGACATGGTCTAGTGTGCTTCTACCCCAACTTCTAAATGCCACTTAAACAACATTAAAACAGTGTGTGGTTCCTATGTTATTACATGTTACATTGACAAACAACTCAGAAGATTTACCTCACAGCTAATGAACAGTTCATATCTCCTAGCTCTCTGATTGGTCAGTCTCTCATAGGCCTAAAAGCATGGATGCCTTCAGATCCCCAGTTGGTAGCACAACACTCCACACTTCAAACGAAGTTAATTCAGCAACAAATTCTTACAATTTCAAACAGTATTTTACATTCAGTAGAGAATTTTGTAATCTTTTTAGTGAACAGTACCTCACTCATGAGCTGTCTTTTACTTTAAACTGTTGCAAGGTATTTTAAGAGACTACAAATCTGCATAAAACTCCGAAGGTTACTAATTTGTGGTGTTCTGCAGTATGATCTAAGTATTCAGAAATAAATTTGAATGACTGGACCAAGGTTTTACTTTACTAGGATTTTAACAAAATTTAGGCGTAGTCCACTATGAAGGACTATCAATGGTTTCAGAGACACTGGTGCCAGGATTGATGGGTGCATGGTGCACACTATGCATTAGTATGACAACTGAGATGTCAGCTGACTGTTGCTGTCTATCCCGAGTGTCTGGGTCATGGTGTCCCCCCAGGCACTGTACAGTCTTCAGCACAGCCCCCCCCCCCTTAGGCTCTCAGACACCCTGACAACCTTCTCTTACCCAGGCCCAGTCTGCCGCAGCCACAGACCTTCACCAGTGATCATTCTTTTTGACGGCCCACAGCCCAACTCTGTAATGTAACAGTCAAGACAGGGAGCTAGCTGTGCCTGAAGTCCAATAATCCTGTCAACTGAACTGACAGCTAAACCCAAAAACATCTGGCATCTATGGAATTATATCTAAGCCATGCAATAGAAAGCCTTCACAGTGCAAATTTATCTTTCCTAGTATTGCATTTGCTGATTTCTACGATTTCTACACAGACTTACTGACCAGGGCTAACTCTGTTTAAGTGAAGGATCGCCGTGATGCACAAGATGCACTCCTATTCACCTTCACCTTAGGATTTAAATGGTTTTTGCTCAGGTGCAGAATGCAGTTGTTTGTTGTGACATTAGTGGTTTATTGCATGGAGATGTACCACATTTAATTAATTTATTTATTTGATAGGTGCCAGTATTTTATGTTGTGCTCAAGAATATTATACACACATGACAGCGGCCAGCATTATGGTGGGAGGAAACAGGGCCGTCCCAAGGGCAACACACGACCATCTGTAGGTTGCTGATGGCAGACATGTATGTGTACCTAAAAGGGCACACAAGTGGAAATTATCGAGTTCATGCCAAAGTGAACCAGAGAATGTATGTTGTGACTCAATATCAGATTATTTCAAAGGTATTTAATCGGAACAAAACTCAAACCATGTCATTTAGTTCATCAGGTAAAGTACAGGATTTAATATGACTAACAGTACGCAGAATCTTAATGTCATACATGTATGTTTCACTGGCCATTCGTT
Organism: Acanthopleura granulata; assembly: GCA_016165875.1. Classification (NCBI taxonomy): domain Eukaryota; kingdom Metazoa; phylum Mollusca; class Polyplacophora; order Chitonida; family Chitonidae; genus Acanthopleura; species Acanthopleura granulata. The sequence goes on along the minus strand of JABBOT010000007.1, from coordinate 4,142,612 downwards.
GCTCCCCTGCTGCATAGGGTGTAGGGAAGTAACTATTTTTACCCCTCGGCCAATATTGGCCTTAAGTTTGTACATTTGCTTAAGGCTGAGGAGTTTTAGGTGCATTGCATGATATTTTTTAGTTTGGCCATTTGTCCTGAATTTGTTTTCTGCAACTTTTTTTGACTTGATTGATTAGGTTTCGTAATTCGGTAAGTGGTTGGTCTCTCGTTTGAAATTTGGTTTCTATGAGACCAGATAACTCACACTTGATTGTTTTTCTGTTTTTTGGGGGGTTTTTTGGGGGGTTTTTTGTGGTTGCCTTCTTCATGTCATTCAATCCGTCTGTCTTACCATCCTTTTCGAGTTCATGTCAGTTTCTGCAATGTCTCTTTGTAGACTTGACTGATTTATAGTCTGAAGTTTGGCATCTAGTTCCTGTGGCATCTGACTAGTTTGGGATTGTTTTTCGCGTTCATCTCTCTTGATGCTCGTCTTGGAAGATCTAGCTTTCACTAGAGATTTCCTGTCAAAGAAGACAAGTGCCTCTTGTCTCCTCATCCTCAGGAAATGCCTCTCTCTTCATCTGCATCCATCTTGCCCATCTGTGGTCGAAATTCCATCTCTAACTTTCTATGCGACATATTTGCTTTTGGTTGATCTGAGTTTAAGTCTCTGGTTGCCGTTTTTTTCAGTCTATCCGTGTATTCGTTCATCTTTCCTTTCAACTTCTGCTTGATATCTCTACTTTTTAGACTTGGTTGCTAATTTCAGCATTTCGTTTACATATTGATTCACCATATAGTTTTTTAGGTTAATACACAAGTCCTTTTTACACAAATGTTACCTTTTATGTGTATGATTTCTAATAGCCTTTTTTTTATACAGTGGAAAGCAACATTTTTCATCCTTGTAATCTAATAAACAAAATGAGGTTTCTGTTTATTATTCTGTCAAATCAATTACGGTTGCCATATCAATCAGACATAGTACCAATTAGTGTTTGGGCTGTACCCAGTTTCCTCCCACCATAATGCTGGCTGCCGCCCTACAAGTGAAATATTCTTGAGTACTGTGTAAAACACCAATCAAGTAAATATATAAATCAATTAGTGTTCCCTTGAACAGGCAACGATAAAAGATAAAGGCAACTGAGTAATTAGCATACTGTGAGCAGAAGGTAGTTATTTTGACTGTAGGCCAACACCATGTACACACCCATTAATGTGTCATGCTTATACACGCAGTGGTGGTTACTTCAGTGTAATGGCTGTGATTTTAACTTGCAGATTACTCCAAAGCCAATAAACCACTACAGGAATAGGTGCCAACAATCTGATTGTGTCACATGCAACATCACTAACACTGTGCTCTGAAGTCTTGCAGACATTGTAGAGCAAGTTCAACCCGATCTAGCAGAAATATATCATTTAGCACATAACACTGACAAGCCATATGAACTTTTCCAGTGCCAAGTAGTAACTGCATCTCATTTATTTAACTCTTAATATGATTAATTGAACGATTTCGTAATAAGCTGTGGATGACATACCAATATATTATAGGTTGTTCATGGTCAGACATTTTTCCTGTAGGATATCGTCTTACCTTCCCAGCAAACCTGAATACAAACAGATGTCCTGTTTGATAATGAAACTCTCCTAATCAAGCAACATGTAATTTCATTCTTAACTTACACCTGTTATTTGACTACCAAATAGTAGGTCTACATGTGATTTCATTGATGATTTTGTTCATGAACAGGACAGGCTATTTCAATAACAGCACTTTTTTCTTATGTGTTGTACTAAATTTGATTTCAAACAAATCTCATGCAGTAATCTACTCTAAATCTTCGACCTATTCCACTACTGAAGTACTTTTTTCAGTGGAATTTATGCATGCAATCACTTTGAAAATGACACTAAAACTGATTTGTTCGTATGATTGAAGATGAGAGCTTCATATAAAACTGCACATTATTTCTCTGCACCCCATAGTTCTGTGAGAATGTTTCAAAATGTTGGTTGCAGAGTTGGTTGAAAAGGTTGAACGATTAGGGTAATTTCAAATGTGTGTGTTAAAGGGTAAGGCCTCGTAAAAATGAACTTAGGTTGAGTGAAAAAAACATTAAAAACTGTGTCTGATAATACCTTCCCTGAATTTTGTAGATTTTTTTTTTCACCGAATACATGCAGTCAATATTTTGATAGTATGGCGGATTTCATGGACTACATTGATGATGTGGTTCACCTGTGACATCACATCTTTTTGTACACCTTTATGTTCAGCTCTGAATATTGTTCTTGTGAAGAATACTCCTGTAATGGTTACCTGTGTATGGAAACGTTAATATGACCCTAATTTTCTGCTTTAAGGTCATAGAAAGGTCGGCACTATGTCACTGGTGAACCACATCATCAGTATGGTCCATAAAACCCACTCTACAATCAAAACATCTGACTTTGTTCATTTTGGTGAAAAAAAATCAAAAATATTTGGTGAAGTTTTAAATGGCCTTTTCGCTCATCCTAAGTTTATTTCTGTGAGGTCTTACCCTTTAACATGCAATGCCTGGACTTAAGTTACAGGTCACTGGCTTTACATATGGGTTGGCACATGTTATGCAATTTCACGAACTGACGATATTTAGGGTTGCATGCATACATTGGTACATTAAACTTGCTTTGATACATCTACATACAGGTTAATGGACTGCATGTTTCAAGGACTAACTGATGATACATGTGGTTTCATACTTTCATAGTTTCCTGGAACGTGAGGTTTCCTGCATGCATTGGTACATGGATTAATGGTAACCTCTGGATGGCTGTGTGTTTCCCCTGGGTTTGACTGGTTTCCTCCCACCATAATGCCAGCTGCCATCATGGAAGTGAAATGTTCTTGAGTATGGCGTAAAACACCGGTTAAGACAATAAATAAATAACAATATGTACATGCTCGCTGTTTGCTGTTCCCAGGTGCTGTCCATATTACACGGCCCGAGAACTGAAGTCAGATGCAGATATCATCTTCATGCCTTACAATTACCTGCTGGACCCCAAGGTTTGTACCTTCACATAATGCGTTACCTTTTCCTAGCACAGTGGCGATTCGGACCCGAGCTAACTTGACTATTGTTCTCTTGCATAGCACAAGTAATACATTATCAGTTTACCTACAAAATGTCACCATAAATGCTTGAATCAGAACAATAGATTACAAAACTTTGACCCGCATTACTTTTGTTCTCTTGCACAGAACAATTACAGCATCAAATAAATAAATAAATTTGTAAGCTTTTTTCTGCCTTTAAGACAACATTCTATCACATCTGTAAACAGGAAACATAGACCAGCGTCTTGCCCAAAACGAACGAAGCATGCAAGTTTCTCTTGCAGGCAATAACCTAGAAAGTGTTCCATGTGACGCTTAGACTCGTCCAAATAAACTTTGGACAGGTAGTTGTCAAACATATCCTGTGCCACTATCAAATCAAAAACACATATCAAGTTTAATGCCAAAATTCACGCGCACAAAAAATAACAAAAGTATGTGACCTCTTCAGATGTATCAAGTGTATGAGGTTCTGAGAAAAGGGATAAAGTTTCATGCCTTCAGGTAGGACTTCATAAAATCTGGCTTTTGTGGTGATGGCCTGTGGCCCCTGTTGTGCTTACAATGGTATGACGCTGGACTGGTACAACATGACGAATTTCATGTGGTTATAGCTCCATTATTTTACTAAAAGAACAAGTGAAAATATCGATGTATTAATGTTGTCCCCTGAATTTCTGATGTGTTTGTAAGGAAATAAAAAAGTTTGAAATTTTTGCGGAATTATCGCAGATATAAGCAGGAAAAATGGCTGGCTGACTTTGAGAACTCTTGAAACAGTCAGCAAGCAGAGAGGCCATCATTTCATTTTTGGAGGGTTGTTTTAGCATATTCCTGAAGTATTTTCACAAAATAGCGATGTGAGAAGTTTAAAGAGAGTAGTGCCCATATTCATGATCACATGCCTGAATATAGCTGCTTTTGCAAAACCACCAAGATGCACAAATTATTTAATATTTTCCACAAAACAGCAATCATGCGAAAGTTTTGCACTTCGATAACGAAAATACACCAGCTTTTACAACTTGTAACAGTAATGTTCATTATTTGCTGCCTCTTACTTTCAGTCAGAAATGGCTCTATGCTAGCCATCACACTGTTGTTACAGCTCAGGTTTTACTAAACATGTTATATGTCTTCTGCATGTATATTGAAAATAAGAGTGAATGTTAAAGTATGTAAGGGACATCTGTATATTGGCATAGTTGCATAACTTTGTTGTAGTCAAGGAAAGCTCACGGTGTGGAACTCCAAGGAAATATCATCATCTTTGATGAGGCACACAATTTGGTAAGGCAATTTTTCTGTTAGATACCGGTTGCCAAGTGTTGGTGGTTTATGCCGAGCACTCTGGTTTACGCTGGGCACTCTGTTTTCCACCATCCATAAATGTGCCATCTTATATGTATACAGTGAAGGGCTCAAAATACTGCCCCCAAAATATCAGTTTCATGTCATCAGACATAATTTGTAGTGATGAAACACCATTGTTCGGTAGGATCTCGCCTTACCCTCTGAATTAACCTCAAGACAGCATTTTATCATCAACGAAATTATCCGAATCAGGCTAAATGAGCAACTTTTATCATGGATGAAATTTTAGGTCATATGGGGTAAGTGAAAAAATCCTTCAGTGTGGCTTGGAACAAAAAAGAAGTAAAGTAAATATATAAATCTCTTCAAACCATTACCACTTACTGCTAGCTGTATGCAATGGGTTTTGGGGTTTTTTTCACACAGGAGAAAATCTGTGAAGACAGTGCTAGTTTTGACTTGACATCAACAGACCTGGCCACTGCGATGGAGGAAGTCACGCTGTTGGCAGAGAAACTTGTGGATCTGGCCAAAAATGATCTCCAGAGCGTGGAACTCTCCACAGATAATAGTATAGGTGAGTTTTTGTCAACTTTAAACCACCTAAAATTTTCCAGATTTAGATGCAAATAAATGTCAAGAGACAATAGTTGGGCACTGAAACTTTCATCTTTCCTACAGGATTTGTCATCATGCAAATACTTTTCAAACAATCTTCCACCTTTCTAAGATCAATAGAACTTCCACAGTTAGGGAAAGTGAGAAACTTTGTCATTGATGAAATTTTAGATCATTTACAGTATTTGATTTATTACATTTTGCAAAGCTTTAAATCCAGTGTTCCCAAACTCTATTTATTTCATACATCATACGTATTCCGCAGTGAGTTTAAGGCAGGTTATCATCTTGAAGAATATAGTCAGAAGTTTGTTTCTATACACAGTTCACCTAACCATAAGCATTATTACCAAAATATATAAGTGAAGTGAAACGTACTTGATAGTGAAATGTTCTTCACATAGTATTAAGGCCTTGAAACTATAGAAAGATTCTGTTGAAGTATTATGGGTTAATTAAATGAATGTATTTTTGTTTGAGACATTTCTCTCTTGTATGTTTTTCAGTGCCCGAGTTTCAGTTGGATCATTTGCTCAGACTGAAAGGTATTAAAAGAAGATTTATGTTGGCGTTATCTCTAAAGGAATCTTGTAGATTGTTTAATTGCTTTTAATAACTTATGTTTTACTTCACTCAAATGCAAAGATTTTAGTAATCTTTTTTTTTCTGATTTTGTCCGAAACTTAATACTCCTTTGAACTTTGCATATTTCCATGGGGAAACTCTGCATCTGATATGTACCATCAGTTTAAGTGTTGTGACTGAATTAGAGCTTTCGCAGCTATTAACATTGTTGGTATTAGGAGCTAATCTTTGCCCACTCAGGCTTTAGGCAGTACTTTGTTAGCCCTTGCCCGTCTGGTTACATGTTCAAGTCCTGCTCACACGGATTCAACTGTGGTTTCATGCCAAGAATGCGCTCATGTACATGCGCGAAGTTGTGGGTGGTGGTGGTTTCACCCATGCTCTTGCTGGTTTCCTCCACCCATAAACCTGATGGCAAAGGTATCAGTGAATACTTCCGGATTATAGCATGAAATACCAACTCAAGTAAGTAAGTAATCAAATTATGCACTTTGACTATGTTTTGATCAGTGTTGTACGTTTTCCTCCCACAGCCACTCTGCAGGATCTGGAGAAGCTGCTGGATGACACGGACGTCCCTCAGGCAGGTGTGACCCACCCTGGGGAGTGAGTACACCAACGGTGTTCAGCTGAAACTATATGGGACAGTCCCATCCTAACTTACCATCCAATTCTCATAGAATGGGTGGAGGGCGATGCCTTTTTCAGCGCAGAGTAGCAGGACCCACAGCATATGATGATTTGGCCCTTTGGATATCACAGTGTCCAACTACTGTATCTTTGCAACCTCAAAGCTATTGTCCTGTGCTCCTTCCCAGTTATGTTTTAGACTCGTATTTTGGTAGTATCAACATAGCAAGCAAATCCAGTACCAGGCCTTGATTTATATTCGTGAGCTGCCGTGTGATTATTTTCACACCTAGAATCCTACTCACTAGGCCCTTTATTATTATGTTAGGGGTGTGTTGTCTGCAGGAAACCCCATCAAGTCACTTTTTACTTACACCTCTCTTGCCAATACTCAAACTGTTCCTCTTTCATTGAGTGCCTAAGTGGACTAAGACTATACTTAATCTTATATTGAAAAATTCTATGTTGCTTTATGCGTGGCAAATTGGGTGGAGTTGGGTTTTTCTTTACTTCCTCTTTGAATGTGGATAGTAATAATGTGTGAAATGAACTATTCACAGAGAGATGATATTTCAGTTTAGATATAATATTCTAAAACTCAGTGTTGTGCATATATTCTTGAACTTTGTTGACAGGTTTATTTTTGATTTGCTGGGCAAAGTCAACATTACATTTGAGTCCAAGAATGAAATCCTGGATGTGCTGGACAAAATCATAGCTTATCTGAATGCAGATGGTATGTAAGGGAGCTAATTCTGTCTGTTTAGCCATTAGAAAGCCAATATGTACATGTAGAATATGTTAAGATTTGGTTAAAATTGCTTTGGTTAGAGAGAAAAAGAAGAATACCTACACGACTTTATAACAGTTGTTGATGAATATAACTGAATATAACATGTGGTAAATTCAGTGAACTTGAACTTAATATGTGACTTTACTTTGAATGAGTTTGGTAATATCTGAAGTCCCCAGAGTTAACCACTGACCTGTGGCATCTTATTTGTGCCCAATTTTGCTGAAAGACAAATAGTCTTCACCAAAGGCAAGTGACATCACAAGCACCATCAAACGTATATTGCCAGAAAGATCCCACTAATAAATGAACATAGGAAAATCTAAAAATTGCTTGTCCAAGGTGAGGGTTGAACTTGCACCTGATGTGCCATTGGTTGGAAATCACTTGTCTGACCACTGAGCCATGCCTTATTCCAGTTGTGAAGATACAGGAAAATGAGACAGTTAATTGATGTTATTTTTAACCTCTTTGCCTCTGTTTTAGGGATGTCCAGTACACTTCATACAAAGGGGGCTGGTCTTACTAAATTTTCGGACATGCTGAAGGTATAATAAGTTTCTTGTGTGCTGCGTGTGTTTAGTATTAACAGACAGCAGTTATAATGCCTGTCATGGAAGAGAAATATAAAATTTATTGTACACTGTTGTTATCAGAAATCTTATGGTCTTTTGAGAAAAGATTTTATTTTTTCTATGAGCACTTTATTTATGTAATGTGTGTCTGAGGGACACTACAGTTCTCATTCTGTATGTGGAATTAAAAGAAAAGAAAACAGTAGACCAAATGTATATATGTATCAATAAAAAATCCTATTCATAGTTAAAAAAACATCACTTCTTATTTTAGTGATGTATGATAACCGAGATATCGCAATTCAGAAAAGCAAAACCACTCAAGCAAAACCACTCAAGGGCGGAAAATCGAATTGGCTGCCACGCTGTCAATTTTAACCAATCAATGGCGAAATATTTCTACCACCCGTGAAGATATCTGTTTCCGCTGTGATGTCAGCAGTACTTAGTTCACCATTTTGCCATATAGAAGTAGTGTTCAGTCAGCTGATTTCCTTGTGAATACAAGATAATTGTGATATACTTAAAGGCTATTTTCAATGAGAAAGTGGTAGTGGAATACATCAAGGTCACAACAAGGTTGTAATAATAAACAGGGCCGTACAGGAAAGTGTCTTGCCGCTAATACTTTAGAGCATAGGGAATGGATGATGTGGCGTTGTATTTCCGGTTTCTCTTAAATGGCGTGTCCTGCGGCCTCATAAGAATTGCAGATTAAAAGGTGATCTATACACTTAGCGAGCACGTCATAATAAAAATGCCTATGCCCGTTTAGGTCTGTATGGGCCCGTCTGATGAAATAACTATGGTTATATTTCTTGTTGTCTTTTCTTTTAAGGCCGTTTTAGTTGCTCTTGTTTGTTCAGTGTTCTGCTGGTGGTGTTTGTATATGGCTCCATCTGCCTGTAAATGTATACATTGTTGTTTTGGAGCATGTATGTATATCTCTGCATGAACTATTTAAAATAGAGTAAAACCACCTTTAAATGTTTGAATGATTCACGATATTTTCATGAAATTTTTACAGTATTTTTTTCGACGATGAATTAAATGCAAATGAAGATTGATGTTTTGTGTTGAACTTCTTGGATCACAATAAATCAGCCGAAGTAGAGTGGCACTGATTCTTTTTATTTGATGAACATCCTTTAATTGCTATATTTCAATGTTTGACATGAATATACATATAGCACTACAGCAGAGATCTATATCTGTGTTTAAGGTAGAAATATAACACAGTCTGTTTAGCAGCTGAAAAGAATCTGTGATGTCAGTGTGCTGTAGGCTTTTCATCATGGCCCAAAAAGTCCATCAGAAGAAGGCCCATGTTTATTGTGTTTTATTTCATCCACTGAATAGAAAAGCACAAGAAGCTTTCGAAATTTACATGAAATGTCCTTTAAGGAGATACCTGTACACAAGCAGTAGTGTGGTTACTGTATATGTCAGTAACAGCTTTCCTTCTGCTCTCACCCACCAGATAGTCTTCAGTCGAGATGTCCCTGGAGGAATCACTCTTGCTTACCACCAGAAATGTCTGGCACATTCCTATCGGGTATGTCAGTCTTAATTTCATTCATTTTTCAGGGTTGCCATTATCCAAGAAAACAAAATTGAATAATCATACATATACGTCGCAGTCATGAATTTTAAAAATTTTGGATTAAATCCTGGAAAAAATCTTGAATTTTCTTTTCTCAGAACCTCTTCATGCATGTATGTACTGTACATTTATGCATAGATATAAGTATAGTGAAGTATTCATCTCGTGAAAGGGTTTTCTAATTTTGTGTGTTGTAAGTGAAATTAATGTCAGATTTGGTCATGGAAAATCATGGATAGTGGAATTTTTATTTTGATGTCAGTGGCATCCCTAAGTATAAAAGTGAGGCTTTTTTAGGCATCTTAATTGTCATCTCTATATATGTACATTAGTTAACTATTCCTTTCATTCACATATTTTTTTTATTTTCAGAATCTGTTACTTAATAATATTTTGTTGTGTTATGATCATTTTTATGAGAATAATTCTTTGTCAACTTCATGTTCCTGTTAGAAGTAAGCAATGCTACATTTATGGCACATTGTAAGATGCAATGATATTAAAATTTTTCTAAGTGAACAGAATTTGTTCATGAAAAATTATTCACATACACTGTTTGTACTTATGCAGGTCCATATCCACAAACAGGAAAATGTGAAGAAAAAGAAGACAATAGACCTATGGACAACGGCAGGAGGGGGAGGGGACAAGGCTGGTAGGTCACCTGGGGCCCAGTGGGTGCCTGAAAAATGGTTAAAGTGCCTCTCTGGTCAGAATACAAATTGCGTTGAAATATTACAGTGATGAGAAAGAAATTCTACGTAGTAAGCCTAACACCATGTTCAAAAAGATTTTGATGAATAAAACTATTTAACCCATATAACTGAAGATTCCTTGAAAAACAGAATCTTTGGCTCTGTCTGTAAAATTTTCCTGATTTGACATGATGTTATTCCCTGTATGACATTGAATCAGGCAGATGTGACGTTGAGTAAGGCATTTATGCTGGGATGATGTCAAGAGTGTTTGAAAGGGCAGCGTCATTTGTGGAACACATGAGCGATTCATAACGTCATGTGTTTGTGTTTGACATCACACCAGGCGAAGTGGAAGCGACAGAAATATTTTGTTTCCTTATACTCTGACGAAACGTACAATATTGGTTTTAATACGCTAAAACATTTTCACAATTTAGGAAAGCAATTCAGAACATCCCAGTTTTTATCAATTCGCCTTGCTTTTAAAACACAGATATTTTGACACCAAAGTAGCTCTTTAATTCTTTGTGCTCTACTTTGATAGAATATGACATAACCTTACAAGATATCATAAAGTGTAGAAATAAATGCTTGAATAATGAACAAAATGTCCAGCCTAAATATCAGTTTGTTGGCTACTTTGTGAAATTGGATACCTGAAGGACACATTAGGAAATAAGCTCCAGAGCACACACATGAAATTTCTGGAAGAAAATGCAAATACCTGTGTTTCTTGGATGGTTAGCCTATTGCTTAACTCTGCTGTATTTTCCAGTCATTTCAAAGAATCACTGGAGTTAAGCCCTAATCATTCATATCAAACAGTCACAGCGAGAAATTTCATTAGCTGATGAATGTCATTCGGTTACAAAGCCACACCATTTATCTCTTGAGATTTTCATTTCTATTGTGATCTGGACATGTGACCAGATAGTATCACATGACCACTAGCATTTTTTACCCAGTGTAAAGTGGTCAGACGGAAAACAACAAACTGATCCATGTTCTAAACCTTCTGCAGGTATTTATACTGATCTGTTGCTCTTCTGTCATTGTTGCAGGTCGAGTGCTGAGTTACTGGTGCTTTAGCCCTGGTCACAGCATGAGTGACCTTGTCAGTCACAAGGTCAAATGTATCCTGCTGACCAGTGGTACTCTCTCGCCGATAAACTCATTCACGGCCGAGATGCAGATGTAAGTGATATTCACAGTTTTCCTCTCCTTGGCAACTTTATGGAAAAAAGTGATGCAGTGATTCTGGTGACACTTCGTACACTAAATGCTGTCTTCAAAAGCAAACACTATTTTACATGCAATTTGAGAAAGGAAAGGAATGCTTCTTGAGCTACCCAACATTATCTGTATACAAATATGTAAACTGTAAGGTTGTGATCAGTGTATTATAGTATGGGAGACCCTCTCATGAGTCTGTGTTACAAGACACAGTGTACAACACTGGTTTACAAAACATAGCATTAACTTGCATTTCACCAGAAGGACTTCACAGTTGCCATTGTTTAATAGTCAGCATTTTAAAGTTCACTAAGAACTGGCCAAAGCTTGATTGTTTATCCTGGGCACTCCTTCGCTGGTTTACTCTTAGCCTTAAGACTGACAGCCATCAATAATGAAAGTTTTTTGGAATGAAATTACAGCATTAAACAACATCCACACATAAACTCAACTGCCGTCATGTTTCAGATGAAATACTCTAGGATATATTCTGAAACTTTAAACAAATGTGCTCACAAGTCTTAATGCACATGCCTGTTGCTTCCACTTCTCCAGCTCGTTCCCTGTCCAGTTAGAAAACCCACATGTGATAAAGAAGCATCAGGTGTGGATTGGCACCTTAGGGAAAGGCCCTGATGGGGCACTTCTCAACTCCTCTTATGAAAACAGGTGAGTCTAGCATGCTGGTGTGTTGGAATGCAGGAGTCCAGTAGGAGCATGTACCTGTGGAATCCAATGCAAAATGTTTATGATAGTATTTTATATTATTTTATTCATGGGAAGCGACCTTAAGAACACCTTTTGAAGATAAATACAACTCTCATAATCAGTGCAGATGTGTGGCACAGTCATGAGCGAAATTTTCAGTCTTTTTCTACACAGTGCATGTCATCTTAAGCATAGCTGTTTTGATGTGATGCATTTTACTCAATTTCGGTTGATTTATGTGATGTGTGATTGATTTATTATCAGAAAAGCTTGCAGCGTTATAATGCATTTTTACAGGGCACACTTACCTTCCCCCAAAACTCAGAATTGGACCTAGTCAGATTTTAAATGGAATATATCAATCTCAGCAGCTTGAATCATCAGAATATATATGCAATAATGCTGAATGTACATTTTTGCATCCGTTTCAAAATTTGATGTGTGTATGTATATTTTCAGGGACAAAGACAGCTATAAGTCTTCTCTAGGAAATGCAATAGGTGAGAATGTTGTCTTCTCATACATTTATTTTTGGAAAGCTGTCATGTTACCCATGCCATGGTGATGTTTCTTAATTGTAATGACAAATACTGGCCAACTGTAATGTTGAGAAACTTGATGTCAAAGGCTTGAATTCTGTTTCTGCTTTTTTGCTGTGTCATCTCTTCATGCATTCCTGTTTGTAAAGGTGTCATGTCACTTGTGCCATTGTGATAGTTGCTGTGATGACAATTTCCTGCTGACAAACCGAAGAGTTTGGAATCTTGATGTCACTGCCTCTGGCCAAGGGCATATATCAAAGTCTTTGATCCATTTGTCACTGTTTGGGGCCGTGGTTTTGGTAGTCAAAGGATATTTTTGCAGGTAGATGTACTTGGCTGTGTGCAGTGGTTCCCTTATTCACTGCCCGGTTTCCTGGACTCCTCAACTTGACCATTATCATTGTAAGGAGTTATGAAAGTGTGCACAATCATATCGATATATTCACAATCTGGAATTTCGAAATGTGTTTTAATTAATTTAGTAGGCAGCATTTTGTACGAAACTTGACAGAAACCTCGTGAATGGCAAAATGTGGTCAGTGTAAATGGGGCTCACCATACCTCAGCAGCAATGGGAAGCAAATGTTGTAACAGATAAAACTGCAGTCCCTTCTACTTGTGTAGCTATACCAGCTAGGATTATTCATGATGACTTGTATTGTTAGGTACAAGTGGGTATAGGGGGCACTGCTGTTCCATCATTTACGAGATTTGCTTCCCTCTGTAGAGAACTGCGCAGTGTTCTGTTCTACTTCTGTATTTATGAAATAAATTAGTCCACATTTTGATTTATTTGCAGTGAATTTTGCCCGTGTTGTACCCAATGGCCTCTTGATGTTTTTCCCGTCCTATCCAGTGATGGAGAAATGCCTTGACAACTGGAGGGTGAGTGAATGTGTATAAGCCTCATATGCCTTTTAGGCTATAGACTGCAGGGAGGAGCCATCGTCAAATAGGAAGTAGCTGAAGCTGCTTTCTTCAGCTAATTAAATGACAACTTTTCAGAGTAGCGCTTTTAACAACGTATTTTCAGTTTCTCCATTGGTTTTGCTACAAGTTACATCGAATGGGAATATAATTTGCGACGTAGACTCTGTCCAGTTTACTCAACCCCAAAACCAGTTGTTATTTATGTACAAGTGAAATATTAAGTGTTTATCAAGTAAATAAGTATTCTTTTTTTTTTTTTTTTTTTCACAGAATAGTAATATTTGGAACAGGATAACCCAGTACAAGCCTATTTTTGTGGAACCCCGAGGAAAAACTGCCTTTCATGAGGTAAGATGTTCAACAAGGAATAAATGTAAACTGTTGTGATTTTGAAATGACAGACAGCAACAAATTTTTGTTTTGTCATCAAATTTCATTAAAAGATTTGGAGAAACCAAGATTGGGGCATAATTTCAATCGCAATAGTTTTGAACTAGCTCATTTGCCAATTGAATGTAGTTTGTAATATTTCTATTCATTTAAGATTTGCAAATTAACGATTTATATGATTTAGAATGTTAATTACACAGTAATGGTTAAGCATAGTAAAAATTTTCAGATTATCCTTTCCTTTTTTAACTCTTCCAGTCGAAGACCAGAAGAGGTTATATATTTGCAAATTGTCCAGCGTTCGTCTGTCTGCCTGCCTGACATCTGTTAACTTTGCTTTAAAAAAACTCTTCCTACAGTTTTTGTCCGATTTCAAAGAAACTTAACTCAAGTGAGGACTACATTGAGATACATAATTTGTCGTATTGATTTTCCATTTTGATGATTGGTTGTTGGTCTGTGTGTCTGTTTATTCAGTATATGTTGTCATACATACATCTTTCAAAACGCTACTCCTCCTACAGTTTTTGTCAGATTACAATGAAACTTTGCTAAAGTATAGAATACATCAAGATACATAATTTGTTTCATCGATTTTTCAATTCCATGATCAGTTGTTCGTCTGTCTGTTCATCCAGTATATGTTAACATATCTTTAAAAACACTGTAATGCTTCCTATGGGGTTTCAATGAAAATTGGTTTATGCCTGAACTACATCAAGATGTATAAATCATATTGATTTTCCATTTCAATGATCGGTTTTCCGTCTGTCTTTTCACATGACATGTTACTGGTACAGTTTTTGTTCAGTTTCAACAGAACTTGGTACAAGTGAAGCATAGTGATCATTTTCAGTTTTGAATGTCCATTGTCCGTTAAACATACATAAGTTTTTAGATTGAATCACAATAATAATTGATACTTTTGCGCCAGCCAGTAGAGCTATGTCTCATCAGAGACTCTTTTTTTTTTTCAAAATATACATAAATGTACATCCACCCATAAAATACAACTTTTCTGTTTGATTTCTCTTTGACAGGCAATGGATGATTTTTATGAAAAAATAAATGATGTCAGTTTGAATGGGGCCATATTTGCTGCTGTGTGCAGGGGAAAGGTGAGTTTGTACAGTGGTCATAAAATTTCAGAAGTAACAGTTATTGAAAAAATATGCTCCAGTGTTTTATCAGAGCATCTTTAGGGTCACAAAAAAAGTTAAAATATCAGACCGCCTCTTTAGAAAGCACACATCATCTGAAAGGCAATTTTGTGCTGATTCCAAATATGGTTTTCATTATTTTTTGGCATTTTTTTACAGTGATTAAAACAGAATAAAAGATTTAGGTGCTAGGGTGGACATTTTGGACCATGGATAGTGACATCACAGATTCTTTTTTAGCTGTTGTAACTGTTACATTTCCACATTAAATACAGATACAGGAATTGTACTATGTATATATTCATATAGAACATAGATGGCAATCAGAGGATGTTTTGCAGCTAAAAAGAATCTGTGACGTCACTGTGCTTCAGTATGATCCAAAAAGTCCACCTCAGCAACTCAATCTTTACTTCTGTTTTAATCACTGTAAAAAAATGTGTGGTAGGGATATATGTCATCAAAACATGACTTTCTGCATACAGACTGATTGATGCAAATTTAATGTACTGGTGAATGTATTCTTTCTTACTCTGAGGTTGACCAACTGGTTTTAGCACACGTAAAAATGACTTGTTTTAGTACATGTAAAAATAAATGATTTACATCATGTAAAAATGACTTGTTTGTGACAGGTGAGTGAAGGTCTGGACTTTTCGGACAACAACGGCCGGGCTGTGGTCATCACGGGACTGCCCTTCCCTCCTATGATGGACCCCAAGGTTATACTCAAGATGAAATACCTGGACGAAATGAAAGGCAAACAGGGATTTCAGGTATGGATGCTGTATGGAACTGTGGTAAATGAAAAGCTGTTTACACCTTCATACTTGACATTTTCAATTATCTATTTCTAATTCTCATTTTTTTAATAACCACTCGACACATGGTTGAGATTTTTGTGCTGTTGTTGTTGTTGTAGTCTTTAGGCGGACGGGACTGGTACAGGCAGCAAGCTACCAGAGCTGTGAATCAAGCCATTGGCCGAGTAATCAGACATAAGGAGGATTTTGGTGCCATTATTCTCTGTGATAACAGGTATTGCATCACATCAACTGTGCTCCTAAAATGACCCTGATATAACTCTTGCTAGGCAAAGCATATTTGATTTTTTGTTTCCTCTCATCACCCACAACTCATGTTAACAACGCCCCACTCCCCATCATGGGAACTCATTATATGGTGTTTGTCCAGAAATTGTCACAGAAGATGAGATTATCATACAATCTATCTGAATAATGGTAATGAAAATTATAATTATACAGTGAGAAAAAAAAAAAAAAAGAAAAGGAAAAGTTACCCCAACAATCAGGTTAGATAGGGTGGCACAAACCATGTGAGCTGGAGATGGCCTCTTTCTCATCCCGTTTCTTTCAAAACGATGCACATACTGTATGTGTAAGTGTTGTGGGGGTCCTAGTGTTAATAATGACCTTTTATAAAAAGCACGAAATAAAACTGTAAAGAAATTATTCAAATAGACTGTAACAGGAATGCGCAAATCAGTCTGTCTTAGTCTTTCTGAATGGTAAGATTTGTGAATTATCCCTTTCAGTGACTGAATGGCTTCAGTTTTCAACGGGAAGAGAATTCTACAAAGCTGCAACATACAGTGCAAACCCATTTGTGGGTACTTAATTCTGTATTTGGGAATGTACAAATTGTATCATATGATTAAACACAAAGCAGTAATCTCAAGATTATTGCTGTATTATTGATGGTCTTAGGTACGAGGTAAAGAATTCTGATATTTACTCTTTCACGTAAAGTCATAGGGGAATAAAATCATACTAAGCGGCTGAATTTCTACCTAAATTTTTCTTTAAAATTACATGTGCAATGATAACTATGATTTCATTTCATTTCGCTGTCAGATTTACAAGCAGCCAGTCGCTAAGCCAGCTGCCTGTTTGGGTGCGGCCACATGTCAATCAATACTCTCAGTTTGGAGGGGCCATTAAGGATCTCCTGATCTTCTTTAAAACAGCAGAAAAAGTGGTAAGTTGTAAATCCTGTGTTCAGCTATCTCTGCATGATGTTTGTTTCTCTCCATGCAAAGTTATTCTTTTAAGGCTGGCATGTGGAAGAGTGATACACTAGCATTGTGAGCACAGTTGGATTCAAAAGTGATACACTAGCATTGTGAGCACAGTTGGGTTCAAAAGTGATACACTAGCATTGTGAGCACAGTTGGGTTAAAAAGTGATACACTAGCATTGTTTGCACAATTGGGTTAAAAAGTGTTCAGGTTATACAGGCAAGTTTTGTTCATCCTTTTCATGGTAAGACTTCAGCTGGTTAGCAGTTTAGCTTTATTTTATCTTCGGAAAAGAAATTCCACTGTTCACTAATGGAAGGTAAATACATTTGCTAATGTGTAACATTTCCAGCTGATAAGTAACATTACATGCTGAGGAGTAATGTATCAAGGTGATGTTTAACATTATCAGGTGACATATGACATTACTACTTGACATATAACAGTACTAGCTGATGTAAATGTAATGGCATTACATTGCCAGCTGATGTTTAACATTACCAGCTGATGTGTAACATTACCAGCTGATGTGTAACATTGCCATCTGATGTTTAACATTACCAGCTGATGTGTAACATTACCAGCTGACATATAACATTACTACTTGACATATAACATTACTAGCTGATGTAAATGTAATGGCATTACATTGCCAGCTGATGTTTAACATTACCAGCTGATGTGTAACATTACCAGCTGACATATAACATTACTACTTGACATATAACACTACCAGCTGATGTGTAACATTACCAGCTGATGTGTAACATTACCAGCTGACATATAACATTACTACTTGACATATAACATTACTAGCTGATGTAAATGTAATGGCATTACATTGCCAGCTGATGTTTAACATTACCAGCTGATGTGTAACATTACTAGCTGACATATAACATTGCTACTTGACATATAACATGTACTAGCTGATGTGTAACATTACATGCATTAGCTGATGTGTAACATTGCCAGCTGATGTGTAACATTATTACCTGACATACAACATTATTAGCTGATGTGTAATATTGCAACATAATGTGAAACATGACAAGCTTATGAGTATTAATAACAATATTACCAGCAGATGTGTAACATTACCAGCTGACATGTAACAGTACTAGCTGACATATAACAGTACCAGCTGATGTGTAACAAAACTAGCTGATGTATAACATTGCAAGATAATGTGAAACATTACAAGCTCATGAGTATTACTGTGAATATTACAAGCTGATGTGTAACATAATTAGTTGGCCTGTAACATTTCCATGTAACTGGTTAGGCCAACTTACAAAGCATTTAAATCGCAATTTTCAAAATGAATTCGTTGACATTTTCAATTTCAGATGCCTGTGGCTAGGCCTCCTCGTCTCAGAATCCAGTCTGACACAGCCACTGGTGCATACTTCATGCCCTCGTCCAGTAGGCGAGGCCCCTTGCTGGAACAGGCCAGCACCGTGGCCAATCATGTGCCCAGTCTACAGGAAAAACAAGGTCAGAATTCTTGTATTATTTGTTTGGTTTATTTATTTGATTCATGTTTTATGCTGTACTCAAGAATGTTTCACTTATACGATGGTGACCAGCATTGTGGTGCAGGAAACCTTGGGCAGAGCCTGGGGGAAACCCACCACCATCGGCAGGTTGCTAGCAGACCTTCCCATGTACTACCAGATAAGAAGACAGCATGAATGCATGAATTAATTTTCTCCCTCATTATACCTAAAAGCTTCCTTTGTGTCCTTTTTTACCCCTCAGGCAAAATTGGCCAAGGTTACTTCAAGATACATAATTTGTAGTATTGATTTTCCATTTTGATGATCTGTTGTCCATCTGTGTGTTCATCCAGTATATGTTAGCATACATGTTTCTTTTAAAACGTTACTCCTCCTACAGTTTTTGACTGATTTCAATGAATCTTGGTTAAAGTGTAGACATCATCAAGATACATAAATACTAGTATCAATTTTCCATTCCAGTGACCGGTTGTCTGTCTTTTCATCCAGCATATGTTAACATTTCTTTCAAAATGCTACTGGTTACTGTAGTTTTTGTCCAGTTTCAACAAAAATTGGTACAAATGAATCAAGATACGTAGTTCGTAGTATTGATTTTCAATTTTGATTGTCTATTATCCTTTATACATACATAATTTTGTATTAGACTCCATGTTCCATCCAGTAGAGCTACTGTCTCATCAGAGACTCTGGGTCTCGTTTTTTTTTTTCTTTTTGGTTGTTTTTTTTTATTTTTATTCCTTGTTCTCATCTATATTTAAGCAGATTTATAAAACATTTGAAATGAAAAATTCTTGAGTACTGTGTGAAACCTCAGTAAGACATTATAGTAAAAACCTGGTACTGACTGACTGTTTGACAGAGGACCGCTCCTCCATGGCTCGTCTGAAGCTGCAATATGAGGGCGTCTGTTCTCCTGTGGCGAGGAAAAGGGGACTCCTGGATGCCTTAGACTTCAGTGAGGTATACACAGTGGCAAATACAGCGACCTAAAATTGACCTAAAATTTTGCCTATGCCGAAATTTCACATTTGCCTGATTTTGAGAGTTCTGTTGAGATTGGAAAGTTTTTGTGAGTTTTATTTGGAACAGTATCCTACTGATGACCTACTGGACAAAAGTTTCAGTGCCAAAGATCATAATATATGATATTTGTTTGCCTCTGAAAATGCACTTATTAGGGCGAAATTTTAGGCCATTTATCATATGTTGGGGAAGGATGCATTAATTTTATGTTTGTGGCATCTGGCTTCAAACAGTAATATTGTGTACTCAATACACACCTTTGCAGAATTCACCAAATTTGTCTTGAAGCTTGACGATATACTTGTAGAGACCTGATTTGCTTGTGAAATGTCAATAAAGGTGTATGATAATACGTGCTATATACATAGTACATGTAGTTTTGTGACGGGTTGAGGGCTACATGTACCTTGCAAACCTTCTTGAGATTCTGATGGCAAAATTGCATGAGGCATGAAATGATGATATTGTTACTGTTCTCCAATGGCACTATTCGGCAGGAAATTATCATTGCACTGATGGTGTCGTTGTACATTTATGAGGCATGGAATTATAACATTACTAGTCAAGGAGATGTGTTACTAAAGCCATGTCCTTGTCTGAGAAACATAAAGACCTAAGCCACTCTATTCTGGACTGTTGTTATAGTATGTTTCCTCAACAGAGTGCAAACAACCTTGAAGATGATGTTGATCGATCAAGCACTCAGGTGGGTTTATTCTCCGTTAGATATTTTTATTTGTCTTTGAGAATTGTCTCTGAGACATGATAAAACCAATCATGTACAAAAACTGTATCAGAACATGCCAATGGAACATGTCTATGTGCATGCAAATTCTTGTTTCTAACTTCAGAGTAATGTATTGTTTTCTCACAACAGTCCATCTTTAACTCATGATTTACTCTTATAAGTTGTTTATTTTTTGTTGCATGAAGTGATATTTGAGTACCTTTACATGACTTACTGTATATGGAAAGGTCTTCCAGAAAACCATCCAGCAGATGGTCATGCATTTCCCCAATTCTCTGCCCAGTTTCCTCCAACCCTAATGCTGGTTGCTGTCATACAAGTGAAATATTCTTGAGTGCTACGTAAAACACCAATCAAATAAATAAATAAATACATGATTTACCACATCATTTTACAGATATGTATATTAAATTATGTTTTACTGTCCATTTGAAACATTTGCCTGATTACGTCCCTGCCAGGTATATTACATGAATGCAAACCAGCATTTTAAATTCCTGAATGAATTGACTGTGGTAATAAGAAATGGTTTATTATTTTTTGTGCACACCGTTGTGATTTCAGATTCCATCTTACAAGCCGAAATCGCATACCACAAAAAAGAAGATAATTATCAAGGTGATAAATTTACTGTTTATATGAAAGATTCTGTGTGGTGGGACATCATGGTCTCATCGTTGTTATTATGAAATAAATAATATTGATCATAAGATCTTTTGTGTCTTTTTTGGTTTAAATGGTGAACTTTCCACTCCGCTCAACACTAATCTGGTTTATAGGTGGAGGAAACTAGGTGAAACCAAGGTCTTTAGCTGCTGGGTGCATCTGAGGAACTTAATGCCAAAGCAGAACCATTACGAGCTGTTTGTCTGTAAACTCATTGGTCAAGGTTGCTGCAGTATGTCTGCAATATTGCCAAAATGGCATTTGAACATACCAGTGGTGCAGCTTAGGTTTTTGAGACAGTGGCAAGTGATATGCAAACTCTGATTGCCCTCATAAGAGTTGACCTACCAAAAGATGATTTTGCTCTGAGTTGTGTAAAAAATTTGCTTGCCCATCAGGGCATTCCTCAGGGACATTTTGTTTGCCCACATATATTTTTTCACTTGTGCAGGGCAAGAGGCAAGTGTTAAGTTCCAGCATTACATGCTCATTCTTTCATTGGTCAAGGGCTTATCAGCTGCATAGGACACAATGCTCCATAAAAGTCCATGCTCATTTCATTGAAAAAAGTTTTCTAAAGGTGAAAAAAAAGAATGATTTCCTAGACTGAAAGCCTGTTCTTCACTCCCAGTGACATTCATGAAACCGCCCATTCTAATACTAAATTATACTACTACATATTGTATATATATAATAATGTAGAGTGGTAATGTGTAGAACTACATGTGCTATGAGTAAAGCCAAATGTTGACAGTTTTGCCAGATACATGTACGTATAGTAAATGACTTAAATTTTCAAACAAAAAAAAAAGAAAACAGGCAAAAAATGTCATAAAAGATATTTTAGTGCTGAAACTCACTTATGGATTTTCTAAGTGGAATATCATCCGGCCTTCAAAACAAGCCTCAAAACACCTTTCTACAATCAGTAGAATTCTCAGAGTGAAGGAAAATGCAAAACTTAGTCTTGGGCAAAATTTTATATCTTCAAAACATCATCATTTTTTTTTTCAACAACACAACATCTGTGATCAGTTATACACCTTTGTTTATTAATGTCACTTATTACTTACCAGTTTTCTTCTGGTCAATTCACCAGCTTTACTGTCTGTTACAGAAACCAGGGGAGTCCTCAAATGCTGGGTGTCAAGTAGTGGAGACTAAAGCTAAACTAACCAGTGGTAGCCTTCGCTCTGCAGAAACCTACATTCAGGAGGTATGCAGAGTACCAGTACCTGGATTTATGTTTGTCGCTGTCATGGAAAAAAACGAATATTATCAGGAATAAATACTCCAGTCATGGTTGAAAAAAGTCTTAAATGAAAATGTTAGAAAAGGTCAAGAATTTTTTTTTCTGAGCGTCAGCATATGCACATGTATATTTTATATACAAATGCCATACTATATACTGGCCATGGACAAGGGATTCCCCATCTATCAGTTAGGCGGCCTGGGTGACAGTAAGCAGTGGACGACACTCGTGTTTGCCAAGTCCATCTCTCCCTCCAGACCACGGGTCTTCCACCATTGTGATGTGCATACCAGTAGATCACTTCTAGGAAAGCTCGTCAGTAACTGGCCAAGTTTGGTGGCGTACCCCCAGCATTTCTGTTTTCTGTGCTGCATTAGGCAACTATCAAATAAATAAATCAGAAGGCGACAGATTGAAACCCACCCAACTACCAGAACTGTGAGAATTGTGAGATGCACCTTGTGTAACGTGACCTGTTTTGTGTAATGTGAACCAGTTTGTGCAGTATGATCCGGTTTGTGCAGTGTGATCCAGTTTGTGTTATGTGACCCTGATTCTGTCTTCTGATTCCCACTTTTTAAGCTAAGCTACGCTTCACTTATAATTGTACTTGCAAGTTTACACCTTCAAGTTTTCAGTCAGTGTACACTATATCAAGTTTTTTTTTCATTTTTTTCTTTTTCAGAATAACTACTTTTTGCACTTTCATTCAAAATGGTAACATGTAGCAAACTGACATAGACAAAAAAAATCTCTTTCATGGGTTATGAGTAACTATAGCATGTATGTTGTATTTTTTTTTTTTTTTATCTGTCTGCAGGTTAAACAGTCACTTGGACCCGAATCGTATAAAATCTTCAGCCGAACTCTCTGTGCATACAAGAAGAGTGAAAATTTTGCTGAGATGACAGCAGTTCTAGCAGACCTTTTCACAGATGTGCCTGCAAACTACAGACTTTTCAGAAGTAAGCTCTTTGTGTCCTCATGGTGTGGTTAGAGAACTGAAACATTTTTATTTTTTTATCCGACCTGCTTAATGTGCCATGACTCTGATTGAAATGGAAGTAAAAACTGAGGTGCTGCAGTGGACTTTTTGGACAATATTGAACAGGCTGAAGCATACTAATGGCATGAATTCTCTCCTTTCCTGCTGAATATACTGTAGCTGTTACAGTATATTTCCAGATTAAATACAGATACAGGTGTTGTACTACATACATATTCCTGTGGAACATAGACATTTATCTGTGGGAAGGTCTGCCGGCAACCTGCTGATGGTCGAGGGTTTCCCCCGGGCTCTGCCCAGCGTCCTGCCACCATAGTGCTGGCCACTGTCATATGAGGGAAATATTCTTGATTACGGTGTTAAACACCAATCAAATCAATAAATAAAGAAATGAATAGACATAATTGGATCATAGGGTGTCTTTCAGCTAGAAAGAATTCGTTACTGTGCTTCAGCCTGCTCGATTTCGTCCAAAAAGTCCACCCTAGCACCTCAGTCTTTATGTCCATTTGAATCACTGGTAAAAAATGCCAAAAAAATAATGAAGACCCTATTTGAGATCACCACATAATGGCCTTTTTGATGATTCATACTTTGTTGAAATGTGATTTGTTCTTTTAAGCCATAATCATTCATTCATTCTTAAGTGTCAATCAATCAATCATTCAGTCATTTACTTCAGAGTTTTACAAGTTTGTGCGTCCCCAGCACAAGAAGCAGTTTGATCAGCTGTGCAGTGACATCACTGGGGAAGGGTGTGGCTTCAAACCTGAAGATGCCATTTCTAAAAAGCGACTAGATGCCCTGACAAATGCAAAAGGTATGAAGATACTCTATTACAGTTGATTCTCATTGATTTTTTTTTTTTTTTAACCGACGGTCGTATTTATAGCCCTTTGGGCCCATGTCACAAATTAGATTTGGCTGGTGAGCAAGGCAAATAACACTACACTTTTTGTCGTTGTGGTAAATACCCTCTTCTTTTATTATGAAGGGGTTTTGTTTGATTTTGGGAATTAAAAACCTCTGCTTCAGCTGTGCTTTTTTGTCCTCTGGCATGAAAGTGGAAGAGGGAACTTAGAAATACTGCTGGCTGTCCATGCCTGTGGATACTAGAAGTAAATATCCATGGTGGATCATTGGAG
The DNA here is from genome assembly GCA_016165875.1 of Acanthopleura granulata. Classification (NCBI taxonomy): domain Eukaryota; kingdom Metazoa; phylum Mollusca; class Polyplacophora; order Chitonida; family Chitonidae; genus Acanthopleura; species Acanthopleura granulata. The sequence continues at coordinate 4,118,336 of JABBOT010000007.1, read as the reverse complement.
TTCAGTTTAAGTCCATTTAACTCGTTTCGAGGAATAAGGTGCCAGGGCAAAGGAGTTGTTGGGACCAAACAGTGTGTCCATCTTAAGTGTTCAAGACAGACATGGATTAAAACATGAAGTAGGATGTGTTGAGAGATTTCATTGAATGACCCAAGTTCAAACTAGCCTATGACTAGCTTGTAATGGCTGTTGTAACAGAGAATGTCAAGGGATCTTTTATAGTGAAACAAAAGAAAAACCTTAATATTGTTTTGATGAAATTTTGCATGTAATTGGCCTGAACACTGTCACTTATACCTCTTATATTTTTGTAGATCAGCCAGACACGTGTAAACGTCAGAAACTTGGCCCAATAGTGAACGGTGCGAGTAACGTGGCAGAACTGCCCAGCAAACCTGTAAATGAACATGAAAGAATTAGGTTCATCCTGTGTTAACCTGTGTTATGTTTGAACATATTTTACACATGTCCATATTTAGAATAAAGTTTTTAGCTCGGCAATACAAAGGACAGTTATATTGTTATGTGCTGCCCTGAGTGGCGGTCTCCGATAAAAGTGAAAACCATTCTGAAGTAAATGTTATTGGTGGTGTCCTAAAAAGTTCTGCATGTATTGAGCTTAAGTTCTGCATCCATAACAAAAAAACAATAATATATGTTGAAGGTTCCATGGTTCATTCCCAAAGTTCATAGTAATTACAAATTTAACGACTTAACTTCTTCTACCAGAATCAGTGTTAAGTTACATGTTGTAAATGTTGTAAGTGATGTCTCAAAAGACTTGAACGTATTGAGTTTGGGTTTTGCAGTCATGGAAAGCTTGATAATATGAGGGGATGCACGGAGCTGAAATTTTACATTATTAGGTCTCCTACAGGAGAGAGGGAAATATACAGTAAACTTGCCTTTGTGTGCGATAAAAATGCAAACTAGATGATAAACATGACCAGTTCTGTTGTTTTGATGAACTGTCACGATGCGGTGAATTTAGTAGGCAAAGTCAACACAATTGAGTTTTTCATGTGTATCATTTAGTTTACATATATATAAATGCAATGATTTTTTTTGTATGAGAACTAGCATGACTGTAGTGTTCCCTGAGTACATTCAAAATGCTTAGCCTGCAATATATTGACCTTTCAGTTGGGCACCTTGAGTAATGTGACCTGTGACATTTCACCCAGACCAGAACATTGTGACCAGAACATGGAATCAGCTGGGACTTCTGAGAATGAAGCCATCGGTCTGGCCAGACAAGAGAGCTCCGAGGATCTGTTCACCTGTAAGCAGGCCAAAACATCCGGGTCTCCCATACCAACCATAGAGAAGCAAGCTCCCAAACCACGCTCAAAGTCAGGTATGTGTACTTGTTACAGCTGTGTGTTATCGCTCCGAAGGATTCTCAATCTTGGATTGGTTTCAGATGGTTTTAAGGTTGTTGGATGCCACCACATGAAAAGAATAAGTTTTCTATGAACTCCAAGCACAGGCCAGTGCTCCTAACATAAGCAAGTGCACCTCTCAGAAACAGACGGCTGCTTTCCCAAACATGGGCATCTGCACCTCCCAAACACAGACAGTTGCATCACGAAAACAAGGCTACTGCACCTTCTAAACACAAACATTTGCTCCTCCCAAACACAGGCAACTGCACCTTCCAAACACACAGAATTACACCTTCGAAATACAAATAACTGCAATTTCCAAACATAGACAACTGCTCCTCCCTAACACAGACAGCTGCACCTTCTAAACACAAACAACTGCACCTTCCTTCCAAATACAAACAACTAGACGTGGGCAACTGCTTTCCGCAATCATGGGCAACTGCACTGCCCAAACTCGAGAACTGCACCTCTTAAACATAGTAACTGTTCCTCCCAAACACGGGCCAGTACTTCTCCCAAACACAGCAACAGCTTCTAAACACAGGGATGTGCTCCTCCCAAACACTGACATTTGCTCTTTCCAGACACTGACAATGACTCCTCCCAAACACGGGCCAGTACTTCTCCCAAACACAGCAACGGCTTCTAAACACAGGGATGTGCTCCTCCCAAACACTGACATTTGCTCTTTCCAGACACTGACAATGACTCCTCCCAAACACGGGCCAGTACTTCTCCCAAACACAGCAATGGCTTCTAAACACAGGGATGTGCTCCTCCCAAACACTGACATTTGCTCTTTCCAGACACTGACAATGACTCCTCCCAAACACGGGCCAGTACTTCTCCCAAACACAGCAACAGCTTCTAAACACAGGGATGTGCTCCTCCCAGACACTGACATTTGCTCTTTCCAGACACTGACAATGACTCCTCCCAAACACGGGCCAGTACTTCTCCCAAACACAGCAACGGCTTCTAAACACAGGGATGTGCTCCTCCCAAACACTGACATTTGCTCTTTCCAGACACTGACAATGACTCCTCCCAAACACGTGCCAGTACTTCTCCCAAACACAGCAACGGCTTCTAAACACAGGGATGTGCTCCTCCCAAACACTGACATTTGCTCTTTCCAGACGCTGACAATGACTCCTCCCAAACACAGGTGCAGGAAGCTCCAGTAAAATGTGATTTAATCCATACGTAAACAGCAGAAAACCAAGGTTATCATATGCCAGATATTTGTTGTTTATGAAAAGTTTGTATGTTGTCATATTCTCAACTACTGTTGTCTGCCAGCAGCCTGTGGATTGTCGTGGGTTTTCAATGGGCTGTGCCAGGTTTCCTCCTACCATAATGCTGCCCGCCATCGTATAAGTGAAATATTCTTGAGTAAGGCGTAAAACGCCACTCAAATAAATAAATAAGTAAGTAAATAAAAGCCTAACTACTCTTCATCTAAAACCTATACACTTTAACACTGAACTAACTCTTCAAATAGAGGAAATAGCATGCTAAAACCTGACGGTATGTGGATCATTTTTCAGGTTATGAGTGCTGTCTGTGTCGAGAGGATGCCACCGCCCCGTTCATTGCTCCCTGTGATCATGTCTGCTGTTTTCAGTGTTGGAGAACAGTGTTTCAGGTATGGTTTGTTACCAGAATGTCAAGGCCCTCCCAATATGGGAGTTTAGAGAGTCAGTATTATGGCATTATGATGATATCCCATTTGGAGGTGGTGTCATTGCTTTACAGCCTACATGGGGCTGATCAGAGCATTTTGTGAACATGGGCAGATATCTATAAGAATGAAAATTTTCAAATAATAATTGACTTTCATTTCCTGAATTGTTTAGTGTAGAGGATTGTTTAGGTCATTGAATGAATTAAAGTCATCTTTTTATACTCACATTTCAATTCCATCAGTACTCATTGGTTGAAGTATATGACAGCAGTCTCACAAGATTCAGACTCCCCAAACACTGACAAAATCTGTGCCGGACTCATGTTTCTTGACTTTTTGCTGCCAAAAAAAAGATTTTAACAGTTAAGAATTCTTGCGAGTTTATTTTTGTGGTGGGTTTGAAGACAACAGATGGGACACTTATATGCTGGGCTGAAAGAAATTTCAAATATTCCCCTGAAACTCTTCCCCCCTCTCCTTGCCTTCAACTGCTCACATCCAGTCATGTAAAATGGATCAACTACTACTATAAACATAAAAAAAGTTTTGCCTTCCCAATTTCTTACCCATGGTTCAGCAACAACTTTTCAGTGTGAAATGGGGACACTTAACCTTTAACCTTGTGTTAATGCCATATTTGAGGAAAGTGCATCAGTAACTTGCCAAAGGTGTGTGGTTTACCCTGGGCATTATAGTTTCCACCAATCTTTAAAACTGAACATCAGTATGTGAGTGAAAATTTCCTGACTACAATGTGAATCATCCATCCATCAGTCAATGCGACATTTAGTATTCACTGGCGGCAGTTGTTTAGGGGACATAGGGAGGATATACCACATGAACAGTAGATCTGGGGTTCAATCCTGAATCATACTTACATGTACAACATCAGTATTCTTGGCACTGCCTCACTTGGCGCTCTTCACACGAAGAATGGAGCAAGTACTGGTTGGTGCATTGCCTGGTTTATTAGTCATACGATCCAATGAGCCAGCGCTATAGAGACGGACACATTGGGTCCAACCTGCTTCGGTGAGGCACCTAATACAGCATAAAGAGCCAGAAGCCTCCCACCAATGCAGTAGCTGTGAGTTCAAGATCAGCTCATGCTGGCTTCTTCTCCACCTTTTCGTGGGAAGGTCTGCCAGCAGCCTGCTGATGGTCATGGGTTTCCCTGCCCAGTTTCCTCCCACCATAATGCCGTCTTTTAAGTGAAATATTCTTTGGTACGGCGTAAAACACCAATCAAATAAGTAAATAAATAAATCAATGAGACACCCTCGTGATATAACCAAAATAACATTGAAAGCGATGTCAAATCAAAGTCAAACAAAGCAAACATTGAGCCCCCTTTTATTGTTTATTACAGGGTGGTAAGTTGTGCCCACAGTGTAAGAAGCCAGTAAGACGACGTCAGATGAGAAGACTTCATTATCCTTCAGGACCCAATATTGATACAGCTGATTAAATTTTTTGTGCTGCAGTCAATTTCTACTATTTTTAATATTTAGATATTTAATGTGAAAAAAATTCCACTATTTTTATACAAGCTCTCATGAAAATAAATGCAAAATGATGAAATAAAGGGAATTACAGGTAAACAGTGTGTGTTTTTTCTATAAATGTGATCAGTCTGGGCAGTAGGTGAAGGTAATAACATGTCAGTCAGCATAAAAAGTACATGAAACATTAAGTTCAGGATATGCCTGAACACATAGAGTACAACAAATCCCCACAACCTTCGTTCTTGTGGGTGAAAATGGCTTTAAACTGTGTGTTCCTGAGGTCAAAGTGGTCAGTCCTGAAATTCAGTAGCTTTCAGTCCACCTGTGGTGATAGTTGTCAAAAAGTATCATTTTAGCTCTGTAGCACTGTTATTACGATGACAACCCTGTCTTGTTCCATAAGCTTACCTACATGGGAAATACCTGTTAACAAGTAAGTCATAGTGAGTCAAAAGACTGTATCTGAAAATACCTTGACTGATTTTTTCAGAACATTTTTTCATCAAAATAAATGCAGTTAAATGTTTTGATTGTATGGTGGGTGTTATGGACCATATGAATAATGTGTGTCAACCGTGACATCACACAACGCTTCGTACACTTCTATGTTAAGCTCTGAATAAAGTTCTTGTGAACCGTACTCCTGTAATGTGTCCCTTTGTATACAGAAACTAACACGATTTGAAAGTTCTGATTTAGGATCAGAGAAAGGTTGGTGTGATAACACACATCAGTATGTTGCATACTGTCCGCTACACATTCAAAACATCTGACTGCATTTCATTTGAAAAAAAAAAAAAAGTGAAGGCGTTTTAGATACAGATTTTAATGGTCTTCACCATAACTTCATTTTTACACGTGTTTTTCCCATTAAACAACTCAGTGATTCCTGTGCTGTCGTCATATATCGTGGTGTGGGCTGTCTCAGCTGTCAATTCCAGGTGTAGGTCTCCTTGTGTGATGAGTGGTAAATCAATTAAGAGAATAAAATTGAAATGGAACAAATTCCAAGTCCACAGCCCACAATGTTTGCATGCATACTCCTCACTGTCCAGTCTCTACCCAGCCCGATTGCTGCATGAAGCTTCAGTTTCGGTCCCTCTAGTCCTCTACCGAGCCGCTGGTTGTGTGACGTGTGTTAAATGACAACAGGGTTCACATGTACTTAAAAGCAATGGAAGAAGTATGTAGAAATTTCAGAATGCAAGCCAAGGGCAGATTCATGAAAATATAGCCAATGCAGGTCGCTCATTCTGTCATGTTGACAAGTGTATAATGTTTGCCAAGGAAAATGTTAAACCCGAGTTTGCTCAGCCAGTTAAAGCCTGGAAACTGAGAACCAGCTTGGCATACATACATGTACCAGCTGAACATGACCTGATCTGTTAAAAGACTAGAACCACCTGAACATACACTCAGTGACATTGAAATTTGAAGAATTTGTTTTCCAGCCACTTTGACATGAACGTTCAACCAATAGGGTCATTTTGTGTAATAATAATAAGTCTGTTTTTTCTTAGAGCAATACATCTCAGTCCATATATATTTGAACTTCCCTGAGGCCCTCCACAAACACACATTTATACACATTGACACAATATACTAGTTGAACTAGAATGAAAATTGAATGAAATACAAAAGATATAATACTTGAACAATTATAAGTTGTAATGTGCTATAGCTATTCCTAAGCTAGCCTCAGCAACTATATATGTACAAGGCAGGTTACTGTAAATCTTCACCTTTTTCAATCATTAATGCCGTACGTTAACAAAGGCTTGTGAATGTGTACAGTTAATGTGAAAATGAAGACATAAGTGATTTGTTTGTGTCACCACATATATAAGCTTCATAAAACTGAGACTTATTTCTCTAGACCCTACAGTTCTCCAAGAAAATTTTGAAACATGGTTTTCCGTGGTGGTAGAAAAGGTTGAAAGTAAAGTATATAATAATGTCCTTTTATATGGAACATATTTTTTATTCAGGGAAATAGTGGCCTTAAAACATGGCTTTAAGCATGTGTAATTTAGACGAATATTTATTCCAAGTAGCCTGATAAATATTGTTTTGGGCGAGGAAATGCCTGGTAACTTGAATTCTTTATAATTACGGAGTGCTGAATGTATTGTTATACTGTGTCTGTAAGGTTAAAGCCGAAAAAGAAAAGAAAAAGCGAAAAACTTGTGCCCCGGGTGAGGATCGAACTCACGACCTTCAGATCGCTCTCTTGCTAGTGATTATGAGACTGACGCGCTGCCTACTGCGCTACCGAGGCCCCTGGAAGAAAGTGGAGCAAAAGTCTATATGTTGACAACGATAGAAATCAAAGGTATCCATATGTTTAAAGGTTAATAAACAGGGTTTGTTACTAAAGTTATTTCACTTAATTTGAATCAAAGTTTCTGTGAACGATGCCCATCAGTATCACACCCCGCTGAATCCAACTACATGTACAAGAGGGGGAAAAGTTAGCCGTTACAGCTGCCGCTTACATCGTTCATAACACGCTCAAAGGGCCTCAAGCTAACTGTTTTTACACAAGTACACCACCATTTATACAGAATCAACGTGTATTTCTCCTGTATTATATATTTCACACATTAGATTAACTTCATAACTTGTGTTATATCGACTGAGATTTTATTGATCTTTTCCCAGAGTTGTCGTTCCTACGTTAACTGAAACAAGTTCAAAGAGCTTGGACCCAACTCTGCCCGTAGCGCCTTTCATTCGCGAGTCGTGGTTTGATTATCCAATGAAAACCGTACAACCCGGAAGGTATTGACCAATTAGAACCACAGAATTACAAATAACTTGCCAATGGAGACCACAGGTACTGATCGACTCAAACCACCAAATGACAAAAGCCAGCCAATCAGAACCACAGAATAAGAAAAAGCTGGCCAATCAAAACCACAGAATTTGCGGTGGCGGGAATGAAAGCGAAAGTTGGTGCTCTGCAGTCTACAACTTACTGCCACAAGTATTTTCATACCAGTCAACAGTTCATTCAGATTGAAGGATTGTTTGTCACTGAGATGCGTAAGTAAATTATGTTTGTCTGCTCCTTGCAGCTCTTAAAGAGGTCAATCTCTTGTTTGCGCACTGTTTTCCAAATCAAGGTTGAAGGTTTGTAAGATGATTGATCAATGGCGTTGTTGTTTTGCTAGTTATAGTTTAGTAGGAAATATACGGAGTCTGACCTTCGCATGACGAGATACTTTCACGTTTGAGTGGTCAGCTGCTTAGCCGAAAAGCCATGCAGATTGCAGTAAAGCAGCCGTGTTAGGTGTAGCCCTAGACCACTACCGAAGGGTGGCTTATATATTCTGATATGTGGAGACCGCAGGCCACCCTTAGCCCGAGGGCTGTATGGACCGGATTTAGGTATAAAGCTTGTAAAGAGCTACCTCCTCGTTCAGTTCGGGTGCATGTGCGTTAGATTCTTTCTGAATACACATAAAGCACGACGATTGTGAAATCTGAAATATTTACGCACATTTTGCCACTATTGCTCCTCACCTTTACATAACCGTAAAATTCGAAAATTTAGTCATATTTAGCAGATCGCCACTCGCCAATCACTTGGCGTTTCCACTACACTACAGCGCCATGGAAGGTCCCATTCAACACTCGGACACCTACCGTCCGGCTTTCACCTAACCAGTTCGACACTGTGTTGGATTTTTTTCCTTACGTTGGACGCTTTGCATCCGCTACAATTTCCGACCCTTAACTCCAACTATAAAGTCATAATAAAACTTGAGCAAATTCTGTCTCTCTCTTTACTTATCACAATTATCCAGGGTTCGTTAAATTTTATCCTAGGAACTTATGCTGAGCTCTGTCATCAATCTTTGCAACCGTTGTTGCAAACAGATGTGAAATACTTCTGGTGTTTAAGAGGATCAGATGTAGCCATCATCTAGATATTGCTCCAAGGAATGAACAATTTGCTACAACAGAGTGTAAATCCTAGGATAAAATTTACAGACAGAGTTGTACGCATAATGCTCTGCGTCATCAGACATGGCACCTTCATGTGTTGCCAAGGTCGAGGTGGAGTTAGCTCGAGTTTATTATGACTTTACAGTTGGCGTCAGGGGTCAGAAGCATCCAACCTAAGGAAAAAAATGCAACATAGGAGCCAAACTGGTTGGGTGAAAATTGGACGGTAGAGGTTGCGCCATTAGTGTTCAATAGGAACTTTCAATGGTGTTGTAGCGTGGTAGAAACCCATGTGATTTCCTCGCTAGTTGCCACATGCTGCCATGCTTTTAAAATCTGTGTCAGCAAGGTGCGCATACGCACCATCGGGTGAATTCCATGACATCACATCTTGAAATTTACATCCATACTGAACAAATCTAGGCCTTCAATCAAGTTGTATTAACTTGCACACATGCACGGGGAGCAACAACACAGTTTTATTAGGTCAAGTGAGCATAAGTCACTAATATGAATTATGTTGGATTTACTGGTTATAAAGGCTACAGAATTTGAAAAAAAAATTGGCAGAAGAAGAGGGAATGTCTTGGTAAACATAGTTTATCTCAGTTTTACCTGGTACATGTATGTCTTGGTTCATTTTGCACAGATTTTCGTAGTGCGGAGTTTCTGTGCACTAAGCAATATTTTCATACCACTATTTTAACCTTCACAGTTCCTCGGCTGTGATCTACGCCTTACCCAATAGTAAAGGTAGCAGCCGAGATTCTTGGCTATGTTGGCCAAGGACCCTGAAGGTGTACAGCTGTACACAACATTTGACAACATCAAGAAGAGAGGGGTGGACCTGCTGACTTACAGGTGTGCCAGAGATTCCCCCAGCCTGGAGAGTTGTCACTTGCACATGGCTGCAGAGGTGTTGTGGAAGACAATCTGTGACCAGTACATACAGCCTAAAAAATACACAGGTACTAGATAACATTTTTTTGACTATCCTTGTATGTTACATGATATATATATAATTTGCATATTTTAAGTTACTTCATAAGGTTCATTGTGTATATTGTATTTTCTGCAGCAGAACTCATGGGTTTTGAGCATCTGTTCGCACAGTCAACAGGAGGAGACATTAACTGTGGACAGGTTGCTGGGGCTCTAGGAGAGGGTTCTTCTCCTGATGTGGACGATGAGGATGAAGATGAAGGGTTTGTTGAGCCTGTGCAGGATATCACAGTCGCCTTGTTAGACGTCCAGCTTCCACAGAAATCCACCCCACCACCGATGCCACGGGTTCAAAACTAACTGATGTCATACACCCCATGCCAGAGGAATCAACCCCACCACCAATGCCACAGCTTCACAAAGCAACTGATGCCACAGTCCCCATGCCACAGAAATCCATCCCACCACTGACAGCATTGATTCACATCCCCACTGATCAAGAATATGGATCATTAAATCCAGGTATGTAGAATGCTTATTACATTAAACAAAACTAAGCAAAAACAAAATATATTGTCATTCTTCATCTGACTTTGTCCTAACCTTGTCAAAACCTTGCAATGTTTTTATTAAGACATCATGCTGTACGAATTGATTAATTGATTAATTCGTACTACTCATGTTGTCCAATCCAAGCAGTGTAAGCCTCGTGTATTCATATTAGCAAATTACATTCGAAATTGCCCTTTTTCATTTCAGGATCTGTACAAGCAAAACCGAAAGATGTGGTCACTCCCCCTGGTACATGATCTGCCATTACCACAAGTAAGCAGATGATACTTATTTGTAATCCTGTTTTACTAAGATATTTTCTATATTCATTTCACTGATTGTGCTGAATAAGAGTCACTTTTCTCTGGTCTAACATTCACATAAAGTATACAGTCTTCATGTGGGTGAATATTGTCAATTTTAATGAATCCTGAAATTACGATACATATTTAATAGCTGCTGTGCATATAGGACTTTATTCCACATCATACAAATTCCTCTGCTTTTGATTGGACAGCAATGGTCACGGAGTAGACAGGTATAACTCTAGACCCTGCAGCAGATGCTATATGCATCTGATGACTCAGGAGACGGGAGAAGGCTATGGCGTAATGGTTACAATGAGACACAACGTCACAAAGGAATGTTGACACAACATTAAATTACTGTTGAGGCCCCTTTTGTTTCTAAAGGAACAAATTCCAGTGTAGTTTTTCAAGTCTTCTGCAGGATAAATTTGTTACATGGCTACTGACTGAAAGGATACGAAACTATATGGGGCCTGAACGGGGCTTATGAGGCATATTGATCCGATGTAGTTTTGTATCCTTTCACTCACTCACCAAGTATCTAACAGGGTACGATGCAGTACTGCTTTTATTACAGGCTTGTGAGTTAGTTATCATATGTAATTCTTCATTTGCTTTCTTGCAGGCCAAGAAGAGATTCAAAATCCTGTGGTTGATGAACCCATTGCTGATTATGTGAATGATTACAAAATAAGACAGGTGACTAAAATGTACCCTAAATGACCTAAAATTTTGTCTGTGCCAAAGTTTATCATTTTTCCTGATTTTTGGAGTTCTGTTGATTGAAGAAAGGTGTTTGTTTGGAAGATAGGATGATATCCTGCCAGAAAAATGTAAGTTTCAGCACCAAATATAATATTTTCATAAGTTCCAAAAAGCAGGTTGCTCTGGGTGTAACAAGCATTGAAAAGTAACAGCAAAATTATGATAAGTAATTTTACGACCTGATTATCAGACTTTAGTGTATGCTGTCTTTTTTACCCAGATAGTATTTGTGCAGATGTATTGATACTGTGGTTCAGTAAATTTATGAATTCAAAATTACAAAATTATTGAGACATTTACCGTTAGATGTTTTTACACTTCTGGTTTCTGTGTGTGTCATTTTGTATTCACATATATGATGAATGACATAACTAATAAGCAATATTTATAGGTATTTTTATTATTTTTACATGTACAGAGCTATCCTGGGACCTAATACCACCCGTGCAAACAGGCCTGACTGCAACCAGTGTGTGGAGGGCATCGTACAGCAGCTGGTGAAGGGATACCCCAGTGAAGACATTCATATCCGATGGACCGTGATCAGGGCAGGATATTCCCATACCCAGGGACTGATGCTGGACAAGCAGTGGATCATGGCCGTAACGGATATCCAGTTACCAAGTTCGAATATCAAAACAGTTCAGCAGTGGTATATATTCAGTTATTTGTCACATTAACACAAAATACTTAAAATATTTTAGTCATTGGTGTGTTGCTCACAACTCAATAGTTAATGGTTGACTTGTGGAATGGTGATAACACTTGTTATTTATAATGCATTGTATGTACTTTGACTTTACTCTTGCTTCACGATGGGCATTTGCTTTTAGGATTTGGTGTAAAAAAAAGGAGGGGCGGGGATGAAATGATATGGCAATCTGTCAGAGTAGGGAAGTTTGTGAGTTAGTTGCCAAAGATCAGTGGTTTACTCTGGTTTTCTCCACCCCCAAAAAATGCCTTCAGTCATTTAAAGGAAATAATCTTGAGTACAACATAAAACAATGAAGCATTTCATATTTTTATTTATGTTTTGTTTCTTACTTTCAGGTACCACAAGAAAGTTGAAGGAGAGGGACCTTCAGATTCCTCTCCAGGATATAACCATGGTACACAGGTACACCACCATCAAGAGAAAAGTCAGAGGGTCGTGTTTTAGGGTTGGGAGCAAGTTTTGACTTCCCAGATGCCCTAGATACCAGTGGGATGGTGAGGCTTCAAAGTATGACTACCAGAGACTACCATATCAACAACACCCACCATCCTTCTGAGGCCTGTGATTTGTTCTAAGTGTGCCAACACATGGGACAGCAGCTGATATCACACCACCACAGACGACCCCCCCCCCCCCACTGTAGGACAGCCTGTTTATTCTGGGGAACTAAAGCACAGGAGAACTGCTATAGTCGGTTGTCCCAAGTGTGGAGAGGAAAGAACTAGCCCCATTCACCAGCAGTATATGGGCTGTAGATATTGTGGCAACATGGAAACTCTAATTTTTAGAGTGGAGCAGACAACTTCAGGCAAGGGGTGTGGCCAGGAAAGGAAAGAAGATACAGACCTGACACCAAGAGTGGAGGTGGCCAGGAGGTGACAGAACTTTATAAATGAAATAAAAATTTTTAATGCCGCCTGTTGTATTATGTTGGAACAGTGATGGTTATTCATAGTCTTCTACACATTTGCAAAATTATTTGATCTGTCATATATAAAACTGGTTTATCTTTTGACTTTTTCTTTTTCATATTTACTATATTAATGAATTTAATACAACCCTTTAACAACAAATTTCTTCACTGATTATATAATACAATAGAAGATTTTAAGCCTTTGAAAGGCAGAGAACTTTTTATTGCTTGATCTTAGGTGCTTGTGGTTAATGAGAATAAAACGTATATTTGGAGATGATCTGGGAAAATTTTCTAAATAAATTCAATTCTAATCCAGTTCAGAGTGTTGATCAGTTTTTGTTATTTCGCATATTTTGAGGCTGTAAAATAAAGCTAAACACGTAGTAAAATCCAGGCGACACTCTTCTTTTTTTCCATAAGGCCGCATCACAGTTGATATAGTCATTGTAATGTCTTATAGGACACACAACGTCATGATGTCATGCTTACCCGGAAGTGGAAATTTTTGGAATGTTTTTGTTTAGTTTTCATAATAAATTTTGCTATAAATGTAGCACGATCAAAATTAATTATATGAGAAAGGGAATGCCCTGCTACCTTTGACGATTTCAGGGTGCTTGGTTTTGCTTATCACTGGTAAAAATAAATTTGCAACTATAAAACCAAGCATTTACTCCCACAAGTCATCAAATACATATTGTATAATAAATATCAATCAGATCTAGATTAGCCAGGTAATATCAGAAATGCGAAGCATTTTTGATTAAGGTGCCACAAATCAGTTCAACTGTTTTCCATCGGTACTGGTTTTATTCCTGTTTTGTGTCTTTACTTTCATACCTAGAGATTTGATTACATAACTGAACTGATATGCCTATTTCTTATTAAAATCATGAGGCTGCAACTGGTGTGGTTGCGACAGCACGTGGACATTTCAGGGGAGGTCACTCTCAAGCTTCATGTTTGGAGTTGCGCCGCTTGAGTGGTTGCGCGGCGGATGCTTACACCTGTCCGCCCCAAACATGATAGAGTATATCAAGCATATACAGCAAATTCAGCATATTATATCAAACTGTGCAAGAATGAAAATGTCAAGACAGGAAGTGTTGCATGAAACAACCTGTAACATCCAAATATAAAAAAAACATCGGCCATTTGACTAGTCAGTAAAATGAGTGTCAGTGTTCATGTAACATTAACGAAACTGGCGCTCCAATGCAAGCTACGCCAATTTGATTGTATGAAGGAGGGACGTGAACCTAATTATGACAGGAACAGCTAAATACAGGTGAAAAACTACGGAGGGGAACTGTCCAAATTGTCGTTTCCGACAAATGACCGGAACACGGCGAGAAACTTCTCTGCATTATCCATTCCTTTGAACTTTCCTGATGTCATAGGAATATAGTGGCTCAGCTGTATGAAAGGGTGAACAGGAGTGGGGCCATAATGGGACAGATCAAGGAGAGAAAGCTGAGCAGTAGGAGCTAAAACAGGATTGAACAATTAAAGTCGTTGTGAGGAAATCGTTAAAAAAGGAGAATCGTTAAAAATCAGGACGACTGGGGGTTGATGTGTCCTGGGTCGTCATGATTGTGAAACAGTTCATAGCAAGCTCGACAAATAATGCAGTTCATGGTATCACACAGAGGATGGTACTTTACCGAAGAAATTAAAGGCCCCTTGGCGTCTGTCGGCATCAAAAGGTTCGGGTTGTCCACCTTGTTATATGTGCGGCGACAATACATATATATCAGCAACCAAAGTCCATAATATCTCCGTTTGGACGGATTTTATTACCCACAAACATATGCCTGCAGGCAAGGATGACCGCCCCAGACAATTCCCCCCAGAGGGGTTACAGTAATATTGACCCACGCAGTCTCCAAAACCAAACTGTTGTCGATTTCAAGCCTATTCACCATTTTGACCTGTGAGAAAAATTTCTCAGAGAAGCGAATTTGCAAGCCCGTAGACCACTCCCTGATGTAGACCTTACCCCTGCTTGACTCCAGAGTCGGCGCGACTGCGTTAACATTCATATCCGTTGGCCTTTGGCATGATGGCAGCGTGATATGTTTTCAGATGAATCAACACAGTGCCAGTGGGAGCTAGCGGGTTTGGGATGGTAAGAGCTATGCCGACGCCGCCGTCGGACGTAGTGTGCAGTACGGCATTGGTTGGGTACTTGTTTGGCGCCATGGGGTAACATTTCAGCACTACAATGCCCATATTCGTGTTGCTGCTGTATGCAAAACATTTCTACAGGCCGAAAACGTTGAAGTGTATTCACCTGATCTGTCCCCAAATGGGATGTGCTTGATCGGCGTGTTCGTGGTTCCGGGTAACACTGCGGAGTTACGTGTGGCCCTCACACAGGAGTGGAAAACATTCTGCAAGTCACAAAAAACCATGTCATCATGCATGTCTATGCGTCGACGATTTGTAGCAGTGCAACAGGCAAACAGCAGACATACACGGTACTGAAGTGAGGAATTTCCCAAATTAACCCCACCCCTGTTTCCTAATCTGCCCCAGCGTTACCATCGGTTGTCGCCTACCGATACTGTATTTAATTACCAGTATTCGACAAAGATAACCCCAACTGAAGCAGGCGTATTTTTTGTCACATTTCCTTTTTCATGAATATACGTCACAGGAATTTACATACAGCTCACCTTACAATGCAGGCCCGCCAAACATAAATTGAAAATGTCAAAAATTTGAAAACCAAGTGAAATAAAACCTAAAAGAAATAAGTAAAGGTAATTTCAGATACAAAAGTCTTTCTACTGACGCGCTTGGCGCACCTGTAATTTGCCCGCCAGACGATGATGTGTTCCACAGTTGTCATTCAAGCACTACACAGCCTTGATAAATCTGTATGTATTGCCCATGTTGAAGACGAAGGCTGTTAAGCTCGTATTCAAAAGGGTTGTCAAATTTGAGGATCTGCAGCCAATATGGGATTGCAATCTTTCAGAATATTTTCAGGAGGTTTAATTGGCAAACCTTCTGCCACATGAAGACCAACATACAAATGAGCGAAAGCTGGATTCGAACACGCGGCTTCACCGTTGCCTTGCACATCTATATGGTGAGTCAAAATATTGTACCCGGGAAACAATTGTGCCCTGCATGGCCATTGCAGCATTATGGATATACCCTATATTAAACACATACATGCAGCCATTGTCGGTTCTGAAATATATAAGCCTACCCAGTGTATGGGGTGTGTTCTGTCGACATTATCTTATTATCTTTGCGCATGGAAATCACAAGAAGCCAGCGTTTTTGCCGTCTTTAAGCCACCAGTGTTCTTTGTCCGACGCTTTAGTCAACCCTTTGTTTTTCCTCATCACATTTTTATCAGTGTCTCTGTGAATACATTGTATCTTTCATTTGCGATCACAATTGCCGTGTCCTCTTTGTTAATGTTTATATATTAATTTATTTTTTGGATCGTTCTTTTATGCCGTATTCAAGAATATTTCACTCATACGACGGCAGTCAGCATTATATGGTGGGAGGAAATCGGGCAGAGCCCGGGGGAACCCCGATACATCCGCAAGTTGCTGGCAGATATTCCTACGAACCGCAAAAGAAGAAGCCAGAATGAGCTGGACTTGAACTGGTGAGAGGCTCCTGTGTCTTTGAGGGCCCCTCTTTGTTAATGTAAACAAAGGGCGCCTACGATTATGTGGAAACACTTGTGTGACCAGCCCATGAGGACCAATCACGTAACAGCAACGGCAAATAACGATTGGCGACAAGGGTGTTTCCGGATAATGGTAAACGCCCAATATGTGATCCGATCAATGCAGGTTGGAGATCGTGAAGCAGTGAAGGGTGAATTGTATACTCTGGCGGAATCCATATAATACATAGGCCTATATTAGCATTCTATAAACAAATGTACATAAACATAAGTGTTTATTTATACTTACATATTATATGCTGTTCGAAATCCGGATGATGTCTCCCGGGGTGAGTTAAGGAATAGAATCTCAGCCCCACAGGCAAAGTTGGTGTAAAATGCGACCGTGACCATTAAAGCCTTTGATGGCCAAAGAACAGAATGGGTCCACATCCTGAATGGGCGCTATTCCACAAACTTATGCCTTTTCCGTGAGTCCCTTGACATTTTTCAGTTATTTCATAGCCTCGCTGGTGGATGATGTATACATGGAGCGGTCTATAGGCGTCGAAACCGACATTCATATACTTGCTGTCGCCCGAAATGGGCATTCGAGGTCAATTATCGAAAGACCAGGTCCTTTCTAGTACGACAAATAACACAAACTACCAAAGAGCTAAGAAAGTATATAGACTTATGAAAGGAAACATTTGGGCGGATTCATGCAAAGGGAAGACGCCAGTTAACTGTTTTTCAAGGATGACGAAAAGACAGAATGAATATTCTAGGCGGATGAATAAAATTAGTATATCTAAATCGTGCACCATTTTATAGTATGGCGTTATGAATCAAACAAGTACCTCATTTGCGCTTTGATTGCATCTGTTCATATGTCCAAAGTGGCGAGCATACTCAACACGATGAACATGCGGCCCATAACCCTGGATTAAGCGGAATTAGAGACACAATTATAGACACCTCGTCCCCATATTTACTATAATAAGAGGTGTACTGACTTGTAAAACGCAAGAAACTTAGGTTGAAGGCGTTTAATGGAATATCCTTGACACACTAGTTTCTGCAATAATAACTTGTGACGCTGACTGAAATCGGCACACAACACACAGGCACTAATAACTGCTACAAGTCGAGATATGTATACGCCATACGCATGCAGAACCCTTCGGTATAATGCTATCCAAGTAGAGATAATTCACATCAAAATCGAAACTAGCCCTATTGTCCTAGTCAGCGTGACGGGAAACCATTGTGGTCTTTGTACAGCTAGGTTCAAGTTCAGATATATGTAAAATGTACCACCAAGAGAATCCGTTGTATTTATTTATTTATTTATTTATTTATTTATTTGATTGGTGTTTTACGCCGCATTGAAGAATATTCCACTTATACGACGGCGGCCAGCATTATGGAGGGAGGAAACCGGGCTGAGTCCGGGGGAAGCCCACGATCATCCGCAGGTTGCTGGCAGCCCTTACCACGTACAGTCGGAGGGGAAGCCAGCATGAGCTGGACTTGAGCTCAAGTTGCGCTGCGATAGTGCGCTAACCGACTGAGCCACGGAGGCCCCGAAACAGTTATAATATGCACTTATAACATGCATATTTTAAACATATAAATTAAGATATTGCATATGTATGACGTTCTTTATATGCATATTTTTGGTATGTTTTTACTGGTTTTTAATTTGCTCTGAAATTTGAATGTCATTATCCATCTAATGTCAACAGACAGCTGTTTCTGGTTCTGGCATTTTCTCGCCTTAGTGTGGTTAAAATATTGCCAATGTGACATCAAACTCCAGTCATGCATTCATTTATCCATGCCGTTCTAAGTCACAGGGAATTATATATCGACGTGTCCACCCTATTTACTACCGATGTCTGCAATATAATATCTCGGTTCATATGGTGTTTCGTGTGAATTGTTTTGGACAATTATTCAGGTAAATCAATATAACTTGTTGGATAAAAGGCCAGCGACTCAGGGGGCCCACGGTGCATTTGCGTTTAATTACAGTGTCGAACGCAAAGAGGGTAACCCTATAAGGTACAGAGGTATACGTGATTGAACTGTTATACATAGGCCTTAATTATAGCTGGCCACTGAGTCTCCGAGCGCCATATTGCTTAGAGGGTCTCTATTTTCTGTTTACTAGAAGAGAGCACCATGTGCAGTACTGATCTGACAAAGACCTAGCTGTGTAGAAGGAAATAGCCCCTCCGCTTTTTGGTTAGAGGTAAGTTATTCGTCATCATTTTTCACAGGTTATACATAGGCCTATACATATATATATATACAGAGTCTAAACTTAGATTGTCTACAAACGCAATAATTTTTGAAAATGGACAAAGAATTGGATCGTCTAAATCAGCCCCATGGAATGAGCTCGACCTAGTAGTCAAAAGGCTTCATATTTCTCGTAACTTCTGTTCGTAAAATACGTTGTCTAGGTTATAGTGTCATAAGAAGACGTCATTCCCAGAAAACTTCCCCTCCCAAAAATTATTTATAAAGTTTTGTGAAAGTTGGCCTAGAGCGGTATAACTCTATCTGAGACAAGTAAAATGACCAAGGCCCTACGCGTTTAATGGGTGATTAAACTTCAGACAAGCGTGTTTAATAAAAATACACAGATACATATATAAGTATTAAACCTAAGTGTTTAAAATATGTATATAGGCCTATACTATAATGGCATAATCACCAAGTGTTTGATATCTGTTGCATGAAAGTGTTTATAAATTAAACATCGTAATTTACATTGTAGTACACATGCAGGTCACTTCAAAACGAGCTAACTCCGTTCTCTTTAAACGCACAATTTATAACTGATGATGATTACTTGGACGTGGTCTAGTGGTTAGATGCACTTGCTTTTGAATAGCTATGGCTCTCGGGGCGATGGTTCAAAACCATTCTTGGTTAGGGAATTCGTATAGAATCCATTGACTGATTGCGCGATCTAAATGTCTAACGTTCGAAGACCACCTGTCTTCTACAATATGGTGTTTGTACATCTACGTCACACATGAGAAAGTTCGTCAGTAACTTGTCAAAAGTCGATGGTTTACTCCGGGCATTTCACTTTGTTTCACCCGTAATACTGACCGCCGTCGTATATGTAAGTTTTTGAGTGTGGCAAATAAATAAATAAATGGACAAATCAAGATCAGGACCTTCGCTGGATTATTCTTGCTGACCGAGCATAGTTCTGCCTGCAGTCGATTGGTCAGTGATCTTGGTCAAAGGTTCGAATCCAGCTGTGTGCAGTTCGGCTGCAGCTCAGGAGATTTGTCATCTTACTGGCTATATATATATGTATAGGTGAGGTGGTTTACTACGGTTCAACCACTCATAAACCTGACCACGTGAAAAATTCTGGACAACGGTATTAAACATGCACCAGTCATATAAATAAATAAATAAATAAATGTGTGACCGATAAACATTTTATGACTGTATGTAGGCTATACACTTTCCTGTAAGTAAGCTTGTAGCCTAGAGTTACCCTTCTCTACCCATTTTTTTCTAATTTTTGGCACATCTTCCTAGTGACAGGAATACAGACTTAGTTTAATAGCCCATCTAATGATGAACATATTCATTTCTTTACTTTTCTGAAAAAGATTTCCAAGGAAAATGTAATTTTTTTCCTTGAGTATCATCAGAGCTGATATCTGTCCTATAACCTAGAAGAATTAGTATACAAAAAATTGATTATATACGTTCCTATAATCCGACTTGTAGTCTCAGTTGCCTCAAAGTATACACTAAGGGACACGACAGAGGATTCAACATTGACCATCTCTTTTCCTGTGTATAAAGTTCAGTCAAGGTACGTGCCCAGCTGTACACGTAAAGGGCTTCTTTACATGTACATAGCGTGAAGGTGCTAGCTGTGCTTTCACTATAGAAGGTCTGTGATTATTTTCATGTAAAACACAGGCGTTATGCATATTTCAGACGTTGTGCCTAATTAGTCACACGTACATCAACTGTAGGGGTCAGAACCTTGGCGAGAGATTTGCCACACAAACACACAGCACAAACCTTCTGAAGGAACACTTATTTTTTTTTGTTATTGTTGCTTATTTGCAATTGATATATTAAAAGTGTAGGATTTTACTGAAGAATTTACCTGTGCGTCATGCTAGACATAAGGGCTTACACAACCGATGTCAGCGTTTCCTCGAAATGCTAACAATAAAGTCACATTCACAAATTCCTGCCAGATCGCGAGTTCTTTTCAACAATGTTCAACACTAAACCATAACCATATATCTCTTCATGTTAACAACACAGTCCTTATCTAGCTGTCCCCATGTCTGTCTGCTCCATGGAGTACTATGTGGACATATGTATTCTGTATATACGCCCAGCCTTTGTAAATCTCCATTACCAACAGATTATAAAAAGAGCTTAATAATTATTCAGTTGACCCAAACGCCAAATCTGATGAATGCAACCATGTACAAATTTGGCATCATGGCAAGTAGAGGTACGTGCCCTGTGTAGCAGTATATATGTGTTGTTCGTTTGTTTTTCATTTCCTTTCCTTGACGGAGTTCACAGCCATTTCTTTCGTAAAGACGTTTACATCTATCACATAGGTGTTGTGTCGTATACCTGTTAAAATAATCAGCAAATGAACATACGGAGCACCACACCACGAAACGACCATCCATATATTAAACAAACGCTGTATTATTGCACATGAAGATGTAATCCAGGAATGCTCTGCTATAACTATGCATTCCGTAAAAGGATTTGTAATCAACCATAGGTTAAGTATCTCGATTACCTTAACTTAAACATCTTCACCAGGTATACCGTACATGGTAAAATTAACTGCCTAACTCTAAGCTGTAGCGAAACTAGCGTCCTGAAAAAAAAATTTCCGTTCGATCCTTTATTTGAGGGATGGCGGATTGCCTTTGCATTGGTCTAACCGAATATTCCATTTCTGATTATGGATTAATTCCTTATCAGGAACAGAGTCAGTAGTCACCAGGAAAGGGTTAATTCGTTTGATCAACGGAAAGGCAACCTGTCATTCTTCAAATAAAAACATTAACTGAGCGGAAGAGTTTTAGGGCGAGCGTTGGATTCGAGCCCGTGAGCTCTTGGGTGAGGGACAATCGGCTGCGGTCAGGACCCGGTTTCATGAAGCATACTTAGTGTTAAGTAACTCTTAGCTAAGTGGACTTCCTATCTCTACCACATACGTTGTCATGGAAGTTAAGCGAATACTTAGTTAAGTGTGCTTCTTGAAACTGGGGCCAGAGCAATACATTACAGATGAGCCATTGAAAAAAAGCCATCATTAAAGATATACAGTCCAGGCATATTTTGGTATAAATTGATGAAAATGTAACTAAGCTACAATTGGGATTTGTCTTTTTATATATATACAATATATATATATTGTAGCTTTATTTTTTTTCTTTACCTTTTCGCTTTGGCTATAAAGTCAACCTATACTCCACGTGACACCTCTAACACCATTATGGATACAACACCTGACCTTGTATATTTACTTATAATCTGCATATTTCTTTGCTCTCTATATCGGTCGCCTATTCTCTATATTTATCAACAAAAATTCTTTCAGTGTTTCTTTTATACTATATAGCTGTGCATTCTTGTGATAAAATTGATGCCCAATATTTCTGTCTTAAATTTTCTGATGGCTTCAGGGATAGAAAGAAATCTAATAACAACCTTTGTATAAACAGGATACGCAGTCGGTGCTTACCAGTGTTTATACATAGCGTACAAAGCTCACTTTTCCAGGTTACATTAAACTAAAGTCGATCCAAAAGTTAAATTTGTTAGCCGTTATTTAACCTGTGTTCAGAGTGCATCAACAGACAAACACTTAACTTGGTTTTTTTCTAAACAACGCTCTCACACGTAAACTATACATGACTCTATATATGTAATACTGAACAGGCTGACTTTAGTTGACAGTCCGCTGTCTACTGATCATTGGAGTTGCAGGTTTGAACCCTACCCATGATGATCCTAAATTCCACCTCACCATCTTCTGTGTGATATGAAACAAACTATGTTATTGAGACTATGTATAGATTGGCCTAACTATATAATTTGATACCCTGTGCGTACCTGTATATATACCCGTAACAGTAAGAAGTGGGAATTTGTTTCCCTTTCACTGAGAGAAAACTTATGGTCGACTGAAAAATCTGCATTTTCCAATAGAGCTAATTCAGCTCAGAAAATTGAGTCATATGACCAGATCGGCTGAGTCACTGCATGAAGGCTCATCTTATTATCTTGCTTACTCATAAATGGTAGGTGAATGCTTTGATTTCTCTTGTAAGTCACAAACACAATCCGTTAAATCTTTAATGGATTGGTCGATCTAGCCATATGACTCAGTTTTCTGAGTTGAATTAGCCCTCCTAGAAAACTCAGATTTCTTAGTCTGGTAACCCAAATTTTCTCTCATTGTTAGCTCAGTTGGCAGAGCCCTGGACATTGGAGATATAAGATCAAACTCAGTTATGATCCGCACAGTAAATCCTACAACATTTGAGTGAGTCTTTGCATTAATGTTTTAAATGATCCGTCATTTTAACAGAGAGCACTCAGTGCAGTGTGTGTTAGGACACAACTGCCAATATGTAGATCCCACGTGAGAGATGTACACGGCTTTGTCTTGAGATGCTATTCTTTTGTGGGTTTTACTCTACATGTGAGCCTATTAATTACGTCTTTCAGATTTTCTACGTCTAATTGGCCTCCTATTGGATTCCCATAACTTGAACAGAACAATGGGCTGCTGTGGGGACAACACTGTCGCTCCAGAAAGGGTGAGTCAAAATAAGAGCTATAGGACATGCAGTTATTTAAACACCTTGACCGAGTTATTGGAAAGGGTGTTAGCCACTAGTATGGGTTTGCGCTCTCCTTTTTGCTTAAAAAAAAACGGATCACACTTTAACAAAGTAAGCATCACCTAAAATGCCAGTTCGTGCTGTTTCCAGATATGCTTGTTTTCATAATTTTTGGCTTTTTTTTCCAGTCACTGGAAGGGAAATGAAAACTGAGATACTACGGTGAACTTCTTGGGCCATAATGAACAGACTGAAGCATAGTGACGTCAAAGATTCTTTGAAGCTGCTAAACATCCACTGATGGCTAGGCCTCTGTATTTGTCTTCTATACGTGAATACATATGTAGTAAAACACCTGTATATGAAGTTAATGTGGAAATATAACAGTTACAGCATATACAAGAATCTATGACGTCACTGTTCTTCATGCAGACGGTCCAAAAAGCCCACCGTAGCAGCACAGCCTTTATTTCGATTTTAATCATTGTAAAAAAACAATGCCAAAAAATAATGAAGACCATATTATTGAATCAGCACGACATGGCCATTCAGATGATGCATACTTTGTATTAAATGTAGTCCTTTCTTCTAAAGTTAACAAAGTCGAACAACTGGGCTGAATTTTGTGCTTCAGTCGATGTAATCGTTGAGGTGCGGGCGGTTTTAAAACTTCAACCTCGCAAACATACAGCGAATTTGTAGAATGCCCGATTCTCCCTGTTTGTGGGACTGTGGTAACAAAAAACCGTCGACAGCCCTCATTTGAGCATTTGCGAAGTCTAATGTTCGTTGAAGACGATCTGTCTTCCACCAATGTAATGCACAAAGTTCATCGCTAACTTGCCAAAGGTCGCCTGTTTGCTTTCCTCTTCCCCTTAATCTGACGGCTGCCGTGTAAGTGAGATATGTGTTCTTTATCCTTGCGTTTAACACGACTCTTTTCATCAGAGAATCTCGGTACTTGTAATGACTTTTTACTTATTTATTTATTTGATTGGTGTTTTACGCCGTATTGAAGAACATTTCACTTACACGACGGCGGCCAGCATTATGGAGGGGGGAAACGGGGCGGAGCGGTGGGGGGGAGGGGAACCCACGACCATCCACAGGTTGCCCATGTACGGTCGGAGATTAAGCCAGCAATGAACTGAAAGTGAAATGAACTCACAGCGACCGCATTTGTGGGAGGCTTCTGGGTCTTTACCCTGCGCTAACCAACTGAGCCACGGAGGCCCCTTCGTGACTTTTTATGAAAATGGCCATTTCAGGTATTCAGTTCCAACTGTAACAGGCCAAATTAGCCTTATAGCATACAGTGTCAAAAAAACATATTCCTTTAAAATGTTGAAACAGACCTTCTAAAACATTATAACATTTTCAGTGTTTTTATTTATGCTTTAATTCACAATTTGATAGTTTCAAAGAACAGCACCAAGACTTAGAAGGGCCGCTCGAAAACGGCTCCTGCTCAAAGACTAATAATTTCTTTTTCTTTGTTTATACTTTATTTCACAATCTGATAGTTCCAACGAACAACTCAAAGACTTAGAAGAGCCGCTCAAAAACCGCCCTTGCTCAAAGACCATAACAATTTACCAGTATCTTTGTTTACACTTCATTTCACAGTCTGATAATTCCAACGAACAGCCGCAAGACTTTGAAGGACCGCTCAAAAAACGCTCTTGCCGTGACATCATATTCATACTCCTCTTTTTTGCATATCTGGGATTTATGGTAAGTGTCTGTTACTGGCAGAGCTGCACACTTCAACCTAAACCTAATTACGAATGAATCTCTGAATGATTATGGTTTTATACGTCCTAGAGGCAGTATCACAGCCTTATCATCGCGATACACATACATATCGAATAGTCGAATAAATTTGTTTAGTTAGGCTGTATATACTAATGTAACAATTGTTTGTTTGCTTGGTTAACCGTTGGTTGGGTTTAATGGTGCCTTCAACAATATCTCGGTATTATCATTCGGTGTCTCCTTGTAGCAGCCCGGACCCAGGTGAGGCCTATACAGTGCTGCCTCACAGGAAAGCAGTGCCGAAGACACCAGACACGACAACCTATCCATGCACATTAATTATACTGACACCGGGCTAACCTGTACAGGATACTTGGTTCAATTCCCTTATACAATATGATAGTAAAAGTTTGGGGATAAGTATGTTGTGTCTGTATTTACACATACATTCGATATAGAAATAGCCTTGAACACGGCGTTGAACATCAATCAATCAAATAAATAAATCAATCAATCAATCAATTCAGAAACAAGGCATAACGACTTTTGTCCTTATCATTTGTGCAACTGAAGTTTGAGGGTATTTGTTTAGGCTTTTATCACTGTCGTGGCACTCGATAAAGGGGACGCCTTCCGGCTTTTCTACGGGGTCGACAGCTGGGGAAACACGTGCGACCGACCCAATGCCGTCATAGAGGGCGCCACCTATTCAGGAAGAGATATGACTGGTCTGAAGTAAGTACATTATACTCTTTAATTGTGTGAGGTGAGCTATGATATAACCTAAATTGTCATTTTAAGGATGACATGTTGCCCTGCTTTGTAGAGAAATATCACACACAGAATACCTTCAACCCAGATATTAAGATGCATGGGGTTATTTGCCGTTAAAATGAAAAATAAAAAATAAAATAAAAATAAAATAAAAGAACAGCAAATGTTTAACTGAATGAAATACAGCTAAATGCTTGAACTTATACGTAATTGTGAGCTGAATAGGCAATGTTGATGTTGATTTATGCTAATGACATTTGTATTTCGACTGGTTTATTTACACCGTTGAAGAGATCTTTGAGAAGTTTAGACCTACTGGTATATGGTCTACTGGTGTACTTGAACAAGTTTTTAAAGAATTAATTTGCTGTATGGGATAAAAAGAAAGTTTGTGATGGATGTCGTTAAACTACTTGATTGCATTTTATGCAATCGATAAAATCTACATACAAAATATGTACAGGTATACTTTTTGCATAAAATTTTCAGTGGTCTTTCCGCAAAAGTTTACCTTTTTTGCCATTTTTGCATTTTTTTTTCGCTTTAAAAGAATACAGACATTTTGGAAAATATCTCTCCTGAACATTAATCAAACGGATTGCAACTAAAACTGCTGCAGCCTACCTTCAACCTGTAGGTA
The DNA here is from genome assembly GCA_016165875.1 of Acanthopleura granulata. NCBI lineage: Eukaryota > Metazoa > Mollusca > Polyplacophora > Chitonida > Chitonidae > Acanthopleura > Acanthopleura granulata. The sequence goes on along the minus strand of JABBOT010000007.1, from coordinate 4,091,920 downwards.
GGCTCATATAGTACTACTTGTCTTCCACGGCTGCCTGTAGCACTCCTACTCTAGCCTTAATGTGCTGAGTCATCTGTTATCACGACCCTTATTTCATCCTTTTGTGATATTAATTGACGCACACTGCGGTAATGTTTTGTGTCCAACTGAAGTTTGGAATGACGACCGTCATTTTTAAGAAAATTGTTGACTTTAAGACAGTTTTGGAAAAAACCGTAAGAAATAAAACCAAACATAAAGGGGGAGAGCAATTTCCTACTATTCATTTTTCTGTATATATATATTTTTTTCCAGGTATTCATTTTACTTCAATCCCACGATATTCACCGGAAGTGGCAAGTCAGTCGTAATATGTACCAACGCGTGTCCGGAAGCTAACGTCACCAACGTCGCCGACATGCAAGCCGTAGCGAACCAAGGGACAAAGCTCTGCCGATATGACGTGGTGGTCAATGATTACCACAGCGGCCAGTCAGACGGTCTTGGCTCTTGTCCAAAACTGCCAGTGGAAGAAACGTAAGATTGTATCACCGGTACTGGCATGGTGTAATGAGTTTTCCAAAGTTTTGTGAACTATTACTAACTGCTGTACAGATGTAACACTACGCCAGACGTAACTGTCACTTGAAAAGACGTATCTCTACAGCATGTGTTATTCTGACAGTTACGTGTGACATGAGTTACATCTTCCGTTGTAAAACGGGTCCCAGGCGTGGGAAAGGATACAGAGAAGGGTTTCGCGCCTGACTGTAATTCGCCAGCGACGGAATTAACTATAGATGTATTACCATAAACCATAACGCTGCCCATTCATGATTTTTTTTTCCTTTCACGACGAAACCACAAACATCTAAGATCTAAACGCGTTCGATTTAATTAAACTGTATATATATAGGCCTACAAATCAAAGCATTCATTATGGACGTTGCGATCACTTCTACTGGTGCTTAGAGCGTCCGCCGTGGGGCGTCATGTCTGGTGTCCTCGTCATAATGTCCCAATGACGGCAGCACTTTGGCGCCACAAGAAGACACCCTATGCCAGAAGGACTCTTCGTCTTCATATGACTGAAATATTGCTAAGCACAACGTTAAACCCCAAGCACTCACTCACTCGATCACTTCGAAATGAATCAAACTAAACCAAGCCAGACCAAACCCAGATCATTTCAGGATTTTCGTCAAAGGTTACACACTTCAATGAGTTACGTATGTGTTGGCAGTTTTTGGAATACGATGGAATTACTCCTGATGATGGTCAAAGATGACCATTTTCTTCTGTCTTGACGTTATCTCATATCCTGGTTACTGTCAAATTTCTTTCAAGCACTATCTGTATTCCTCTACAGTTCAGTGTCATGTTAAGACAATGGTTTCCTTTTGTTTGCAATGTTTGTCCTAAACAGAGTCTGCTTTCCTCGTGTTTTCAATGTTGCTTCTGAACAGTGTTTGCTTTCCTTGTGTTTACAATGTTTCTTCTGAACAGTGTCTGCTTTCCTCCTGTCTGCAGTGTTTCTTGTAGACAGTGTCTGTTATTCTCGTATTTACAGGATTTTTTTGTAGAGTGTGGCTGTTTTCTTCTTTTTTGCCATGTTTCTGTAATTACTACATTTCACATAAAGACTGGTTCGTTTCAGAGGCACATAAAGGCCTCAAAATTATACTATTCATGCCAAATACTTTGTGGCGGTAAGAAATTACTGTATTCCAATTTCACCAAACTCCTTTAAAAGTGGCCTCATATAGGTGAACGAGTCAATCAAAATTAAGCAATCAGGATGGTGTCACTAAAAAAAAAATGACTTTCTTTTTCAGAGAGGAAGTTCTCCGGCGATGTGTGCCAAAGGCATACGCTGACGCTCTGAACTCTGTGAGCCATTCCCTCACCAGTCTACTCAACACTATAGACACCAACTTCGCAGAAGTAAGTCTGTATACTGATGGCAGTTCTAAATTGACACGAGGCCGATCATTTGCCCACCACTGTCCCTCTGCATTGATTAGTAAATGTGATGAGAGTATAGCCTTTTGAGTAATTCCACACTAGTGACGTCTGATAAATTGCAGTTAACATCGCTGTAGGTGTTTTTCGTTTGTTTTTTTTTTACCTAATTCCGCTTAAGGCGTGGTGTTATGGGGCTTTCTAAGTTGCTACAATCTAAGCATTTCAACATTTATAATAAAATACTTACCTATGGGAAATGACGGGAGACCTGCTTTCACAGGTTGCGCGTGATCATTTGCCAACCATCACACCGTCGTCCCAGCTCTGGGTTTACTCTCTATGGCGTAGTTTTCTTATAATTAAATACACTTTTCTCGATAAGTCAGCAAATCTGAACCATTTGGTACAGTTTGCCATGATCCGTCTGCAGACATCTGATCTTGTTTTTTTTTCATCACATCTTTTAATGCCGTAGCTCCCGCTAGCATTCTCTCCGGTGGTATTTGGGAAAGCCTGCCAGCATCTTTCGGATGGTCGTGGTTTGAACCGGGCTCCGCCCGTTTTCCTCGAACAGGGAAAGAAACCAATGAAATCAAAAAAAAAAAAAGTTAATGCAGTAGCCGGTGAATTATCTTGATGCACATAGTACAGATCACCTTTTGGATACATTTTTAGGATGTCTCTTGTTATGTTTGATCATTACATGAGAATTAGAAGACCAACACAAGATGTAGTAGATGTACGGTAGGCCTGTATTAGTCTGACATGCTGGTACAGAGAGAGCGGACAGCACCGACTGGTAGCAGTGTAAACATATATCGTACCATCTCTCAACCTGTATCCTGTATTTTTGTTGTCAGAAATGTGTCAATGACCTGGAAAATACCTGGAGAGAGATCGTCTACATGTGTCTGATTGCCATCGGTAAGTGTGCATCTGTAGCCACAAGTCACATCTGATAGCGGCCCATAGCCTAGTGTTAAGCGGCGCTTTCCTGTCAATCTCTCGGACTCACGAGGTGCGGGTTCAAAACCCGTCTTAGAGTGGGAATTTGTAGCTTACACGGGTTTTACCGCTTGTGGGATTGTGGGGAGAGGTCGACGACCCTCATGTGGGCCGTTGCACAGTTTAACGTTCTTTAAAAAACCACTTGCCGTCCACAATGCAACATGGTACGGGTATATGTACGTCACATGTGGAAAAGTATGTCAGCGACTTTCTAAATGTGGGTGGTTTACGCCAGGCATTCGGGTTTCCTCCATCCGTAGTAGGCCTATGCTGACCTCCATCGTATACATGTACATGGTAAATTCTTGAGTATGGCATTATAAGGAACAATCAAGTAAATAAATACACGTCACCCCGGTTGATACCTATCCACAATTTATCCCTTAACTCATTTTCAACCAAACGGCAGTTGCTGTAAATAACCTGGTCAATTAAACATGCAGGCTCAGTCCGCCATGACCCGCCCTACCGCCTAGGCGACGATCATCAGCGCAGGCTAGCCGTTAGTTCTTACACTGTACGATCTTCATATAAGGATGAATACAACTGGAACAGCTCTTCGGAGCTCAAGCTTACTATAACAATATCTTATTTGAAAATTCTCTTTACCTCATTTGATAGAATGTTGGTTTTCGAATGAAGAGATCCGAGTTCAAATCCCAATGTGACCAACAGAGTAAATCTTTAACAGCCATTAAAGGCCGAGAGAGCACGTGGTTACAGCATATTTCCATCGCAAAATTAAAACGTTCGTAATCTCTAAAACGTATCATACTTGATTTTTTTTTCAGTATGATTCGCGAATAGGAATACGTAACGGGGTTGCTTATGTTATTCGCCCAACCAAACTATAATCTTCAGATGTGCCGTAATAGGCTAACCATTATGTCTCTTTTTGCTTTGAAATGGCTTGAAATTTCTTTCGATACATAAAGGAAGCAATGCCCTCGATAACATGCCCATAATTCACCGCAGGCCTGTCCCTGGCTATGGTCATACTTCTGCGATTTTTCGCCGGCATCATCATCTGGATAATGGTTATTGCTTTGGGACTGGGATCTCTTATTGGCACAATATTTTGTTGGTAAGTATGTACCGTAATAATAAGGAAGTTATTTACTTATTTACTTTTATATATTTAAATGTGTTACTATTTTTTTAATGGTGCAGTAAGTCCCTACCTCAGCGGAAATAACGCCAGCTTGGAGGATTGTTACCGTAGCCTTTCAGAAACTGTGACCAGGCCCTGACACTTTCACGATGTCAATGATTCTTTTTAGCTTCGCTGCAGAAGGACACTTGAAGGATACGGACAGCGCGGGTAGTGAGACCTAGTTACAGATTAGCTTTAACTGGATCATCCAGTAAAATCTCTGAGAACAAACTTTATTTATATACCTTGTGGTGTATATTTAAGAGGGACACTATGATTGATCACATGTCCTTTATGCAATTGCTCTATGCAATTACTAGTCGTCTAATGGCGTCTCTGACAATAGTGCAGGCTTTCAGACATTACTGTGTGCAATAATCAGTTGTTCCCTGGCCTTTTTGGCATCCCTGTATACAATAATCAGTCGTTGATTGGCCTGTCTTACATCGCAGTATGCAGTAACCAGTCGTTCAATGGACTTTTAGGTACACTTACGCCGTACTAAATGCGGCAGTCAATGCCAAGACGTTCCCAACAACTGCGGAACAAGACGAAGTTCGGAACTGGCTGATTGGAGCTATCTGTGCCTCGGTCACCACGGTAAGTTTTGAGATCAAGTACAGTCATATACACACTACACTATAAAAAAAGTTTCGTATATGTGCACACAATAGCAGATTTGTTATATTAATGTGTATTCACCTGGACAGCAGAAACTTTCGTAACTTCGCCGTACGTGTTCAACTTGAGCAAGCATGAGTTACACTCTCAGATGAACCGGTAAGTATATCGATCGAACTTTAGATATATCGAATAACAGCGTATGGATAGAAGTGTTGTCTTGACTTATGTCTTGTTTCATCTTTGGCAGGCCATCATACTGTTGGTATTGCTCGTATTACGTTCCAGAATTGCTCTGGTAGGTACGCTGTTGATTTATCGAACATTTTAATGTTGTAATGCTTAATCCTAATCCCTGATATTAACCCTTGGCCGTAATTCCCAACCCTCAAGGAAACAAACCAGTTGCTAGAATGCATGACATTTTCTGGGAACAACCTTATACCAGTTAGTCTATCTGGCTTCCTCTCCGGTCGTACGTGGGAAGGTCTGCTAGCAATCTGCAGATGGTCGTGGGTTTCCCTCGGGCTCTGCCCAGTTTCCTCCCACCATAATGCTGGCGTAAAACACCGATCAAATAAATAAATTAATAAATATATCAGACTACTTGCATAGTGTTTTGAATGTTTGTGCGTTTGTAGATTTGTATACATAGACTTGTTTTTCAAGGATTCCATGAATGTTTTGTCCCAGGTCGTTCAGCTTTTTAAGGAGGCTGGGAAGGCTATCGGCAGTGTTCCTTTCATTCTGGTGCAGCCCATCTGGGTAGGTCAGCTAGTCATCTACCCCAGACACAAGAACATTAAAATTAAATCATTTTCATTTTTAAGTTAACACAGACACACAGCTTTTCATAACTTTTGAATTTGTACGAAATTCATAGTTGCTGTACATGTGAACTAGTCCACAAAAAACATATAGGCGTTCAAAACGGCATTCTTATACCAGAATAAAATCGATACCAAAGTTGTCCGAGCGGTAAAAGGAAAGATGCATGCATGACAGAATCCGGCAAAACTATTTAAATTCCTAGGTTATAGAGTCAGGTTTAAAGAGTATGAAGTATCTGATTTGGGATTTAGATATGTCTTTAAATATGTCACATTACACACGCACACTAATGCTACTCAATAACTCCATATTGTGATAGATCCGCCTGTTTTTCGCATTTTAAACCTGTGTCTGTCTTTCAAATCAGCCCACTTTTGTTCGGTTGTTCGGTTGCATAAATTAGTGGCTATTTTAAGAAGAATTCTTACACTTCTCTTTGAGCCAATTATCGTTAAATCAACTGGAAAATATTTTCGTCGAAAACAAGTCTAACCAAGAGGTGAACTCTTTTGTTGTTTTCTGTAATGTAAGGCACATAAAGGTGGTTCACAAACACCGAGACATGTAACAGCAGGGCATCATGATGATATGTTTTACACATTTTTAAACCGATTAGTTTTGGCCTGGAAATATTTCCAATAGCTTTCAGAAACGTTTTATCTTATTTATTTTATCTTGCTATATTAGCTATTACTTGTATAATGTCACTATAATGTATACGATGTGTCGAGTTCAGGGTATATCTATTTGTGTTTCAGACCTTCGTCATCTTGTCCGGAACTGTTGCTGGCCTAATCTTCGTCTTCATGTACATAGAAACATCCAGTAAGTTTCGGCGCTTTGCAGTGCTGGCTAATGCCATTTTAACATTTTAATGTTTATCTTACGGCACTAATTATACGGCATTGTTTGGATGCCAAATGGCATACTTGCCTGTGATTAGGCCTGGTTGAAATTATGGTATTTTGTCACTGCTTTGATAACGCGTGATGTACTGTAATTGTGATCACTTGAGGTAACGGTGATTTGTTTCTGTTTAGATACCACATGGAATACTTGCCTGTGATCACTTGAAATCATTGTTTATATTTTTTTTTCAGTTCAATGGCAATTTGTGTTATTTTCGTTTTCGAAACTGGTCTTGCGATTATTGACCCGGAACGCCCATTTTGGCTATCCACCAATATATGAATGTCGGTTTCGACGCCTGTGTTTATGTTTGGATACCACATGCTATACGTGATCGCCTAAAACCATTGCGTATTGTGACTGTTTGGATATCACATGGTATGCCTTCCTGTGATCATTTGAAATCATTTATTTATTTATTTGATTGGTGTTTTACGCCGTACTCAAGAATATTTCACTTATACGACGGCGGCCAGCATTATGATGGGAGGAAACTGGGCAGAGCCCGGGGGAAACCCACGACCATCCGCAGTTTGCTGGTAGACCTTCCCACAGACGACCGGAGAGGAAGCCAGCATGAGCAGGACTTGAACTCACCGCGATCGCATTGATGGGAGATTCCTGGGTCATTGATCTGCGATAGCGCTTTTAGCGACTGAGCCACAGTGGTCCCTGTTTGAAATCATGGTGTTTATCTGCAGGTGCAGATCTATTTTCTCAGTCTCTCACTTGTACCGGCCACTAAAGATGTGTTGCTGTGTCCACAGGTACGCCAACAGTTGACGGCATGACTGGACACGTAACCTTCACGCCTGACAGTGACATGCAGGTAGATATGGTGCATCTTGTGCTGTGTACTAAACAACAGATGGTCGTGCTTTCCTTTACTCTTTAATCCACTGTCCAGAATAAATTTCGTGAGACTTGCTTACTTACGTCGTGAGGCTTGCTTATTTATTTCGCGAAACTTACTGACTTATTTTGTGAGACTTGCTTACTCATGTTTTGTGAGACTTGCTCATTTATTTCTTGGTCCTGAAGCAAAACACCAGCATAGATAGGAAATAAAAGAAATCGGGTATATAATAGGAGTCGAGACACAATAGAAAATAAAATACAAGAACTTATGCCCAACAGAATTGAATGAATGCATTAATGATTGAATGATCATGGCTTAACACCACTTCGTCAGTTCTGTAGCCACATGGTTGCCACTACAGAACTGAGGATGCAAACATCGTGAGACATAGTATAAACGAGAATCCCAAAGTTGAGAAACAATAGAAATTCTCAGTATAAATGAGAATCCCAAAGCTGAGAAAGAACAGGAATTACTCAGTAGGCCTATAACCGAAGATCCCAAGGTTGAGAAACAATAAAAATTTTCAGTATAAACGAGAATCCAAAGTTTAGATAAAATAGATATTCTCACTGTTGGTACATAAACGGGAGTACAAAAACTGAGATACAAAGGAAATTCTCAGTGAAAAAGACAATCCAAAAGCTGAAATACATCAGAAATTCTCAGTGTAAACGAGATTCCAAGTTGAGAAACAATAAAAATAAGGGTACCATCGCGTTTACATGCAATACTATAAATTAGAGCACACAAGCTGAGGAACAGTAGGTAATGTGAGGATTTTTGAAACACCATGTCAAAGTAAGACTCCCCGCCGCAGTCACATTATACCAACAAATTTCTAATTCAATACTCACATCGAGCTGTCAATACTTGGTCTGTTCCTCTGGACCCTGGATTAAACGCCGGATTTCTCTCTTACGAGGCAGATGCCCGATATATTCACTACAACCCTGACTTATTTTGTGAACAATTTCCACGGAAACATTTTATTTTATTATTTTGACGACAAGGCTTAGTTATTTATTCATAGGTTTACAAGTGGTTTTTCATCCTGGGCATACTGTGGATCACCGAATTAATCGTGGCCAGCCAAGAGTTCGTCATCGCCAGCACGGTAGCCATTTGGTTTTTCACGAGGTAAGAGCCACAAAACTTCAAATACTTTAAAGAAAATTTTAATCTGTGTTAAATATCTCCAACATATGCATCAAATGGATAAATTTTTGAAGGCTGATTCAATACTGTGTTGTACTACAATTTCAGCCATGGCTAAACATCCATCTTTTGAACTTTAGCTCAAAATGTCTGCGTGAAACTGGCTTCTGTTCATTGGGGAAGAAATCTTAAACTGATTCCAGAAACCAAACAAATTGCTCTCTCCACACAGGGACAAATCCACCTTGAGGACCCCGATCTTGACGTCAATCTACCGCCTTATCAGGTTCGTGCTATAATGTTGCATTCAACGGAAAGCGATATACTGCTTTTTTGAGAATAGTAACCACATTTACCTCCACAAAACTTCATTCTTCATTCTATATAAAGGCACTAGGGGCGTCGGTGACCGAAGGGATTAGCGAGCTAATGCAGTACAATGACCCAAGAAGTTCTCACCATTTCGGCGGCAGTGGGTTTAAGACCAGCTCGTGGCTGGCTTCCTCTCCGGCAGCAAGTGGGAAGGTCCGCCAATAACCTGCGGATGGTCGTGGGATTGCCCCGCGCTCTGCCCCGTTTACTCCCACCGTAATGGTGGCCGCCGTCATAGAAGTGAAATATCCTAGAGTACGGCGTAAACCACTAATCAGATAAATAAAGACACGACGACGATGTTTCGGTGTTAAACTTTATCTTGATATTCTTATAGGGTAACACTTTCTTAACATGTCCGTATAGCCTAAGGGAGCTAGGTCACCTGGGATTTGCCTTGAAAAAAAATTTCTGTTAAATCCGTTTTTTGAGGGATGACGGATTGCTTTTCCGTTGATGGAACGAATTAATCCTTTCCTGGTCACGGATTAATTTGTCATCAGGAACGGAATTATTCGTTACCAGAGACGGATTAATCTGTTTTATTAACAGAAATGCAACCCGTCATCCCTTAAATAGCTGATTTAACGGTAGATTTTTTTAGGATGGGCTCCCATTCGGGGACAGAGAAGTTTCCATATTCTCCTGCTTCCATTATTATGGAGACCTGGTGAACAAAAAGTAGTCCATGGCACTCTCCTTTGTGTGGTCTTACAATTAGTTCACTTGCCTTCTATCAGTTTATCACGCATTGAAAAGTTCGTCAGTAACACTTCAGTTTGCTCCAGCCATCGCATTGGTAAAACAATTTTCAGGTTGACGTTAAGTATAACAACCAAAAATACAAATAAATACTAACCGATCCCATTGTTTATAAACTAGCGGCCATACAGTGTAATTGAAAATTGTTTTATTGCATATCTTAAAACAACAATCAAATAAATAACATGTGGTTGCATGGAAAAGCTACAGTCTCTGTCATTTCAGCCCTGTACATATATTTTATAACAACGCGTGCAGAATGCGCTAAATATCTACTGCTCTGACCGAGCGGGAATTTTCTTGTATACGCTGGTTCAAACCCCAAACAAGTCTTTTTCATGCACATTGTCTTTCTGTGTATAACCTTTTCTCCTCAGGTATCACCTTGGCTCCGTGGCATTCGGCGCGTTTATCATTGCAGTCGTCAAGTTTGTCCGTTTGATCCTTTCGTACATCGAGGGAAAGTAAGTATAAAATATATAATAAATAGTGCGCTTTGCTTCATGCAAGCGTAATTTAGTCTATAAAACTAGCACAAATCTAACTTTAAAGAAAGAAATCTCTGTACATATGTATGTCTCTCCTTCGATTTTCTCTACAACCGTTCAACTTCACACCCACCGTGTGTATATCTTCGAACCCAAGGATGTGCACCGTTACTCTTATCAAAAATTGAGTATCGCATAATATATATATATATGCAAATGAGGCAATGGTAAGGCACAAATAGTATTCGCGAAAAACAATATAATTTTAATATTCTACTTATTGCAAGATACTTCAAAAGATCTTTAGATTTTGCTAACTTTTCAAAGTCAAATATATTTAGGTGAGTAAATCCAAAAGTAAAAAACTGTGGAGTGTTAATTCTATATTTAGTTATGTATCGCACACAGGATTCGAGGCAAAGCTGGATGCGTTGCGGTGTTCTGTCTGAAATGCTTACAGTGCTGTCTGTGGTGTTTTGAAAAGGTTCTGAAATTTCTGAACAGGAATGCTTATATTGTTATGGGTGAGTTCCTGGCAAATGTTTTTTGTCTTTATCCATAGTTATACTACAATTACGTACTAGTGGATTTTAGTTGTTACCTTCCTTCACTACTCTGAAATAAAATCTTCCCTTACACTTTACATCCGCTATTTGAAAGATGACGGATTGCCCTTCTGTTGATCTAAAGGATCAATCTCTTCCTGATTAGGGATTAATTCGTTACCAGCAACGGAATTATTGGTTACCCGTAACGGGTTAATCTGTTATAATAACAGAAATGCAATCCCTCATCCTTCAAATAGTGGACTTAACGGCAGATTTTTTTCAGGGTATGCCCATTAACTTACGTACATATACGTCTATAGTTGTCTATATACATGAATATTGACAAGTTGACCAAAGTAGACCATTGGCCTTAAGTCAGGTACCTGACGAACCTTCTGACTTAGCAATCAGACTTCAGGTCACTTTCAGGTGACTGTGCTACTAACTATACAACAGCCTGAAGTAAACACGTTAATGTATTTTCATCGGATAGATCAAGTCCTACATAAGCCAACTCAGCAAGGATAGTCAAGGTATGTGCTGAGCGAACTTGACTAAATGTTGTATGTTAAATGAGTGTGTAAAACACACTCTCTCTGTTATGTTCCGATGAAGGATACATGCATAGCAAAAAATGTAGCTCCAACATCGAGTTTATATCTTCAAGGGAGAAGAAAGTTATGTGAAATGTAAAAGGATGTATGTGTATGTATATGTAAAAATTCTTTTTTTTTTTTTTTCATTGTTGAGGCATATTTCATACCTGTTAATAAGAACTCTCTATACTCTTTCATGCACGTTTTCCACCAATGTTTCCTTCTCAGTCCAATCCTCTTTGAAGACCATGCACTTTTTCTTCAACCTATACATGGTGTGCGTATCTGCATATCACACGACTGTGAGACAGCTCATCGTTAGCTTGCCAAAAGTTGGTGGGTTACCATGGTCGCTTCGGTATATCCTCCAGCCATCAAACTCATAAAATCGCATTAGTAGACAATAGGAGAGTTTCGAGATAGAACTCTTTGATGGCAAAAAGTAAGAAAAGTCCTGCTGTGCCATGTGACCCGTCAAAAATGTTAGGCAACCATTTCTGATTACATTTACTATAACTTGGGCGCCTAAGAAAAATTTCAGAGTTACTCAGACTAGTTACTCAGGTATGGAAAATTGAGGAGCTGGAAGTTTTTTAATTGAAGAAACTCCTGTTTGAAGGAGAGGATGTTTGTACCTCCCCAACACCGCAAGACAGGTGATCGGTAAATTAAAATCAACAAAATTGCCTGACAATTTTGACAAGTTACATGACACTGTTGAACTCGTTTTACTTTCTACAACAAAAGAGTTCGAAGTCGAAACTCCCCTATTCTTTAGTACGGCGTCAAACAACAATCAAATGTTAAATAAATATCTTGTTCCCTCCAGCTATCCACGGATACAGCTTCTGTAAATCTGCTAGGCGGGCGTTCAGCATAATCGTGTCCAATGCTTTACGGCTCGTGGCCATAAACTGTGTTGGGGACTTCGTTCTATTCCTGGGGAAGATGGGGACGGTGGCGGCTGTAGCCTGTGTCGGTATACAACTCTTCAAGGTAATCATCCGGCTGATATGGTCCTATTTGTGCAGTGGAATAATTTATTTAAGTTTCTGAGTAAAGTTAAATAACCTGTCCACTGGAAAGCCATAGAATGTTGAATGTCGACGTGGTATATATCTGTACCTATTGCAGTTCTATAGAATGTTGATTGTCGACCCCTGACATTTTTGCGTCTAATATTATGGAGGGTTGAATGTTGACTTTCGACAGTTCTCATTTCATCAAAGCGAATATGAGCTCCTAGCATGGGCTTATAGGACAGGCTATCCTTGGAATGCGTTACTTATAACATTTATTTATAATATTCGTCATCTGTGTCTACATTTTTCTCTTATCTCAACGATGTCAGGTAAAATACCACAGCATATAGATGATGACAAAGATATGCATATGTATATACACAACAGTAACCTGTTTGCCATTTCCTTCCTGGCAGACACGAACAGACATCAACTACATCTGGTTGCCGATCACCCTGTCTTGTGTTTTCGCCTATTTCATCGCTGGATGTTTTATGGATGTTTATGAGGTAGGAGTGCATGTACATCAACTTAAACTAGCCTTAAACACTGTAAAACGCCCGACGCGTTTAATGGGTGATTAAACTTTAAACAAGCGTGTTTAGTAAATATAGGTATAGATTTAAGCATTAAACAAGTGTCTAAAACATGTATATAGGCCTATACTATAATGCTATAATCTCCATATTTTTAATATCTGATGCATAATAGTGTTTATAAGTTAAACATCGAAATTTACAGTGTATACAGTTACCAAGCATCAAGGTCAAAGAAAAATATTTCCATCGAGTTAATAACATTTCCACTGCGGTGGACGGAAACTATTCTCACCCTAGCTGAAATTATTTCCACCGTGGTGTAAACTATTTTACTACGGCGCGGGAAACATTTCAATCGCGTAGAAAGTTATTTACACCGAAGTGATAATTTATACTAGGTGTAAATAGTTATTTTTGTAAATAGCAAATTTTCAGTGAAAAACAATATTTTCTCTGAACTGAGATTGACTAACTTGGCTGATGAACCCCTCAGGTGGCCATAGTAATGAACAAATCAATTAAATGGAATTGTATTGCAATACATAATAAGCCACCGTGCTTTTATTTCACCTGTTATGAGTTGTGCCACGTATATGCCTTACCCCATGTTCTACAAAGGCTGAAGCATAATGTGCGATTAGGTTGACATGGGTGGTTTTCTCAGGTGGTTTCAGTGTTCATTGTGCTGAAAAACAAAGAACCTACACATTTTGCTTTATTGCTGAATGAGACGTTCTTGCCAATGTCATTAGAGGAAATTCACTGAGCTCTCAAGAACGCTGTACATGCCAGTAAAGCCCCCAAATCATGAAGGAAAATTTTGCATGTCGATTTCAACATTTGATTTGAAAAGAAGAATAAAAAGAAGCAAGCCATATATATGCAGACTTCATTGATGACTTTACTTGCAGATGGCCATCGACACCGTATTTGTGTGTTTCGCTGAGGATTGCGAGATGAATAACGGAGTGACCAGACCCTACTTTATGAGTGTCGGACTAATGGTATGCTTAGTACACTACCTAAACACCTGCAACCAATTAACCCAGGCTTTTTTGGTTTAACACATGGGTATTTAATTCAGCTGGTGCTTGCGGTTCAACATGTTATCACCAGAGACTTGTCACAAATTTTCTAAATTTCTGTGATTTTACAACATTTCTCATGAGCTATACCTGTAATAAAATGGCCATCCTTAATTTAATAATGAAAGCGTCAAATCGGCACGAAACAAAGTTCAGCGATCTTAGGTTATATGACAAGCTCAAGGATGAAGCAATTAAACCCTATTAAATACATAGATCTTACTAAATACATCACTGTCATTCAATGCTGTATAGAAAAATTAAATAACCCTGTCATTCCTTACATTCATTATTACATTTTTAAAATATGTATTAGTAATGTTTTCTCAGACCAAAAAGAAAAAGCAATGATTTTCTTTTCAGACCTTCGTGGAAAACAGCCGACAAGCGATTGCGATAGCTGAGAAAAGGGGTCACAAGGCTTAGTTATGAGTTTATTTGTTTGTTATGACCTTTCGTACAATGTGATTAGCTTGTATATTTACAAGATGAACTGGACTTTTGAAAGGAGGAAAATCCTAAGCCAAATGTGTGACCATTGAACATATACAACTGTGTGTGTGTTTCACTTAAAACCATGTTATGCTGAAAGTGTTGACGATATATTACAACGGCAGCACCCAAAATAAAAAAAATTCAGTTAATTCCGTTATTTGAGAGACGACGGATTGAGTTTCCGGTAATCATTTCCCAGTTATTGATAATTCCGTTCGTGATATTGAATTAATCCGTAACCGGGAACGGATAAATCTGTGATAGATCTATCGAAAACATGTTTTCGGGGTATAAGGTTCATGGGCTGCATGACACCAGTAAATATATACAGCTGACAACAGCAAAATGTATAGCTCTGTGATGGGTTGGTCATGTTACCAGCTTAGCTTCTCACAGCAGGGAACGGTGTCCATGCAGAAATTCATCTAAAATTATTTTTTTAAATTTTATTTTTCATCAAAAATTCAAAAACACAATTATTTTTTAACGAGCATGGGGTTTGGAGATCATATATTCCATAAAAAAAAATCAGAAAAAACAAAACAAAAACAAAAACAAATGAAGGTATAGTTTGGCGATTGCTTTGAATGACGCTGACTTCATCACATCGTTTGCATATACGTTAATTCTCTACTAAACGGACGTGCTCGGCTTTACAAAACCACTTTATGGCAACAATGATTGCCATAGCTGTAACTTCATATAAATATGGCATTCTGTCATATACGCAATCCTTGCTTAATGCGGTTCGTTTAGTATCAACACACTGTTCTACTTTCATATATTGTGGAGCTATACAGCACATGGTTAAGTTTGGTACAATATAAACTTTTCTGGTCCTTTGGACATATTATATTTCATATTATGTAATTATGTTGTTTATTCGTGCTAATTGTAGTTGCATTGAACATGTGTATACCATGGATATTGAAAGTTTTCATATTTGTTACGGTATCTATAATCAGTATGTATAAAACTGTTAAATGTCTGTGATGTGAAAGAGTGATGGTAATAAGACGCATGTACACTTTACATATATGACAGATATTATTATATTTGTATACACTTTTGTACAGTTGAACTTTTATTACAATAACCAGTACTATTCTAAGAAAGAGGATGTCTCGACTATATTTAAATATGTGAGAAACCAAACAAAAACCTGGTAAGAATATATTTTATAATATTTTTATTTTGTTAAATCAAACTTTATACTCGTTTTTATACAAATGTGGATGACTGGGATAAATAAAATATCCATAAAATATACAGAGAGTTAGTGGATTCATGGGAAACCTTACTATGTACATAGCATCCATATTTATACTTATATTATGGTCATGAGGCTGTATTAACACGCAATCCCTATCTAATGACATCAGAGTAAAGATGCAGTTTCTGGTGGCTGAATTTTAAGGGTCTAAAAAGAAGCATTCCCAATGTAATGCCCTTTGTCAATGAGTAACCAAACTGTTATCGCCTGTGTGCATATTCAGAGCTTATTTTCATTCTGGTCCATCCAATAGAAGGAAATCCAGGAATTAGGATTCCATCCTAATCGCTGGCGTTGGTCATATAAATGTTAGCAATGCATGCGTTTGGAAACATTGCTGTAGGCCTGTAAATAACGTTTGTTTATAAAATTAACACAATCTCCGGGTGGAAACACGCTATATCATGAAATTTAGATAAACAGTACTATATTTTTGTTATAAATATTTTGGCACGAAGAAAAAATGCAAGCCGATCAGTAAATTAATTATATTCGGAAAGCAAACTCCCTTATGTTGTCGTATAACGGTATATTTGGTTGTAAGTACACTGCTAGGCCTAATTCACATTCAGTCAAGTGGCATGAAGGCCTTCTTTTCTTTATAAAAGAAAAATGTACACACAACACACAAAGTATATAGGCCTGTCGAACAATCTTCCTTCCAAAATAAAAGGAGTCTCGTAGAATTTAAATGCGTTCAGTTTTGAACAAATATAGCTATCTCACAGGTAGGCCTCCGTTTCGGTAGAAGTTTAGGAGATTCCATGTCTGTATAGATGGCCTAAAGAGAAATTTTTTTCATGATTATTCGTCACGCCACACTTTACAATAGCCGTGTTTTTCACTGTGGCCGAGAACACACGGTGCTATGAGATGCACCTACGTCAGTAAAATCGGCTAGATAACACCAGTACAAGTGTTGTGCTTTAATATGTTTTTACATGACATGGCTTTAGTTTTGATACCCAAGCCCGACCCGAAATCCTCGGACTCCCCCATCCCTATCCCACCCTCTCCCAACATTCCCCGAATAAAGAGTAAGACACAAGGACAATAAATGCTTAAAATATTACATATTGAAAATTGTAGGCCTAAAATTCTATTATTGGCCTTAAGATGGAACAGGCAGAAACAAACTATTTAATCCTTGCACCAACTCACTGTAGTTTGAAAATTCTGACACTGCGGTCGCATCAAGTTTTATATTGTTTACCAGTCCAGTTAGTACGGGCAGTCTGTTCGTTATGTGGCATTTGTGTATTAAAATTTTGCGTGAAGCAAGATAAAATTTGGCATTGCTTACTTTTTCGAAAAAATCCGTATAAATTAGAGGGAGGCATGTTGGATATGCCGAAACCTATGCTCCGACGAAGAAAACTATTTACATCTTCCCAGAATGTCACCAACCTTGGACATAAAAAATGTTTATTTATTCATTTATTTGACTGGCGTGCTACGCTGTACTCAAGAATATTGCACTTATACGACGGCGGCTAGCATTATGGTGGGAGGAAACTGGGCAGAGCCCGGGGGAAATCCACGACCATAAGCAGGTTGCTGGCAGACCTTCCCACGTACGACCGAGGAGAAAGCCAACATGAGCTGGACTTGAACTCACAGCTACCGCATTGATGAGAGGCTTCTGGGTCATTGCTCTGCGGTAGCGTGCTAACCGACTGAGCCACGGAGGCCCCCTATGTAAAAGATAGTTAGTAATGTCATCTTCTCGATTTCGAATTTGAATATTCGAATTGGGGAATTCTTATTAAAAACATTATAGCCTACAAATCGGGAAACTGCTGTTATCACTTTGTAGTAATCATTTGGGTCATATAGAGACAAAGATTTTCTCTCCAAACTCGGACATAGAGCGTAATCTTCCGTTTTCGTCGAAGATGTCCGTGACCAAGTTAATACCAGTTGTGCTATTCATTAATGAATAGAGACTTTGATAATGGTTCGATTATTCCGAATAATTTCGCTACACATATCAAATTCAGTATCTCGGTTGATGCTCAACCAAAATGAGAGAATACCCTTGTAAAAAAAATAGATATTTTAGTCTTCAGCATAGGTATATCATAGTTGCAACGCAGTAAAAGTCTAGTAAGCTAAGATCTTTAAATATTTCAGTCACGTTTGGTTTCAAAGGAGAGACCTGATCACCAAAGTATCGAGAGAGCAAGACAACTTGAGTGCTGCGTAATGGTCGCCAAAGTCAATAGATTTTAGACCACCTTCATTTATACCAGAACACAGAATAGTACGTTTTAACTTTTCTTGGCGATACTCCCAAAATAAACTGCAACAATTCTTTGTTATTTTCTCTGATCATCGGTTTAGGAAAATGTAAAACTGAAGCCAGACGTCAGTTTGGAGAGACCTTCACTTTTCGCTATAGAGACCAGCCAAAGAGTGTTAAGTTTCGTCCTAAAATATCTAAGCTGTCTTTATTTATGTCTATATTCAGTATTATTTCATGATTGTTATTGTTTATATCAAACGGAAACAGTTTAGATTTTTGTAAATTTAAAGGAAATCCCATGCGACTTGCGTCATTTACTTTTACTCCTTTACTGTTCACATCACCGCGGATTTCGTTGGTAATAAGTTCGATAGCTATCAAAAACATATACGGAGAAAACCGGCAGCCTTGTCTCGTTCCTCTCTCTAGATTAAACCAATGGGTTGAGTTATTTTTATTAACCATCCAACTGCAGGACTCTTCATACAAAGTTAGAATATACCTTTTGAACACAGGACCACAGTTAAATTTATCTAATGCATAAGTCATACACGACCACTATGTGGAATAAAAGCCTTTTCTATATAGAGCGACAGTAGCCAATTGTTAAAGAATAGTTTGGATTTTCCATTAAGTCCAATATAAAGCCAATGTTTTCGCCAATGAGGCGACCTTTCAAAAATCCAGTATGGGTATTATGTATTAGACTATTCAAACATGGTTTAACTCGGTTGGCAAGTACCTTGACGATGATTTTGTTATCCATATTAAGCAGACTAATTGGCCTCCAGTCTGAGATCAACTGGACCTTAACCCGGCTTCTCTAAAAGCTTGATATACACCTCCTCTGTGTGAAGAAGCAAGCATTCCAGAGTCCAGTGATTTTTTTAACAGAAGCCAAGAACAGAATGTATATATGTATAATGGTTTAAATGTATAAATGGTATAGTGGTCGTCATTCTTTCACACCCAGCAGACTTGTTAACTGAACAAAGCATCTCGACATTCTCTTTCACCCATAGGAACTTCTAAGGAATAGACTTCTACAGCTGAGAATGAAAGGATTCTAGTTCTCGCAGAATTTCTTTTCCCTCCGTTACTGTAGATTCATCATATATATAACTTATTAATAAAACTGTTATTGAATGTGTTCCTTTCCAAACTGTGGAAATACTTCGAACTTTTCTCGCCCTTTTCCAGCCAACGACAGCGCGACCTTAGGAAGGAACCAATGGCTTTTCCTTCATACAGATTTGCCAGCTCTGTTTTCTTGGATTCATCATCTGCACAAAAAATGAGAGTGCTTGGTTCAGTTAGCAAACGATTGTTGAAAACAGATAATGATTTGACACGCTCTGCTTCTTTCTGTAATTATGAGTTACTTTTCTATAATAATGGATTTTGATGTATCTATCCTGAGAGATATAATTTAAACCAATTCTGATCAAGCAAACATCCCAATTCGAGCTGTCTAATTTAACAGAATTAGTGAGTTGTATGATTTTTTCTAAATAATTTTTATTCTGTAATAATAAATTATTGAATTTCCAGAAGTTCGACTTCTTACTGTTGTCGATTTCCCCAATGTCTATTGTCATATGTTTATGATCAGACTTAATACAAATGAGAAAATCGAATCCTAAGACTGTGTTCACCACTGAGTTTGTTACTAACCAAAAGGCTATCCACGACTCTACATCATTATTTTTTTCGCCAGGCATACGCCGGTATCGGGGTCTCCTCCGATGACACTAACCTATATTCAGACTAAACTCCCCATGGCAGATTGAAATTTTGCTGGAGTTGTCTCCCCATCCATGATTTTTCTCCTCCAAAGAGGCGCTGTTTATCAGCTGTTTCAACATGAGCTGAAACCCTGCGCTGTTTCCTTGTTCGGAGAGAGACACTAAGTTGAGGAAGGCTGTACATATCCTTACCCTGATCATCAGAGAATCAAAATGACAACGAAAATGAAATGTCATTATGAAATCCTGGGAGTGCCACGAGATGCAACAGCCGACGATTTGAAGAAGTCCTATCGAAAATTGGCCCTTCAGTGGCATCCAGGTATAAACAAACGGATACGATACTCGACAGATTTATCTTAATCAAGCAAACCAGACAACTGACACTCATATTAAAGAGTTGTGAGTTTTAGAGTTGTAGAGAATGTGACAATTTGTTTTTCTAAATGAGGCCGGTATGACGGTCTGTGAAGCAGGTAAACTGCAATCAAACCACAATTCTGGTTTGCAGCTGAAGACCTCACTAACGGGACTGGACAAGTATAAAGACATGAATAGAGGGCGTTACTTTCTGCATAACATGGCAGATACTGTGTGGGTACCACAAATAAATCGGATTTAGAGAGGACACTTATGCAGCTGACCCCCTTCTGTTCCAGTCTTTATACTAGCCCAGTCTATTATTCCATTCTTTGGTGGATCCCACAAACAATGGACAACAACCTGTTGTCATTCAAAACTATTTCACAACCTCATTGGAAGCAAATTACTCTATCGGCTGTCTCTGTCGGTTTATTAAGTGACCTTCACTTCAGTAAATAACAACCAAGCTGCCATAGATTTGGCATGTCTAGCAAATTCCAGTATCAGTAAATCCCACTGGTCACTTTGACCCTCTTGCTTGTCACTGAAATCAACACCATAACATTGCTTAGTGCTGTAATACATTTTAAGCCCAATGACACTTGATCCCTTGTTTCCTGTCTTAATAATTTGGAAAACTGGTTCAGGCTGTGGAACAGTTACTTTTTGCTTTGTCCCTATTCAGCTGGAGTTTATGATAATCTCATCTTTAGTGACAATTTCTGGCAAAAAATGATGTGAGGACTCCTGATGCGATGGAAGAGGGTTGGTGTAAAATGAGTGGCCGGTGACGGGAAAACAAGGAATCAGATGTGAATGGCCTGTCAATATTTGCAATTTTTGATATTTTCAGACAAAAACCCAGATCGTGTGGAAGAGGTCACTAAACATTTCCTGTTGATACAACAAGCTTATGATGTACTTAGTGACCCCCAAGAAAGGGCGTGGTATGACAAACACAGGGAAGCCATTTTAAGGGGAGGTAACCACTACAGTTGTATTACATTTCTTACTTGTGAGTGGAATATTCGATAGATGGATTTAGGGTGCTATTTTAAAATTGTTGCGAACATTCATACTCAGTTGAGTCCACTGTTAACCCTTGAAAAATTCCTCCTAATTGCTTTGGACTCGCTGCTCCCAATCTTGCATCCTTTCAGGCTCATTGCTGGGCCTTTTTGGCCTGGAGATTCATGTAACAGTGCAGTACAGTGAACCAGGAGGCTCTCATTAATGCAGTCACTGTGAGTTCAACTCCAGCTCTGGCTGGCTTCCTCCCCTGTGGAGGCTCTGACCTGTTTCCTTCTACTGCAGTGTTGGTTACCAGTACTGTTGCATAAGTGAAATATTCTTGAGTACAGTGAAAAACATTAGTCAAGTCAAATAAATATATAAATAAATAAATGCAAGGCCAATTCCTAGATGAGTCTTGCTTTTTGATCTAACTATATGTACTGACACCATTAAAATTAACGCAGTTTTGAGGTCAGACTGTCTGTGCTCTGCCGTCTCAGTTTGCAGTGGCCTTTGTGACAGTAAGTAGTGCCTTTGCCAACATGTGGCACAAATCTGTATTGTCCTACATGGGAAAGTTCTTCAGTAACTTACCAAAGGTCTGTGGTTTACCCCCAGGCCATTTGGTTTCCTCCTGGCACCCATAAAAGTAATCTCCATCTGATAAGTAAAAGAATTTCTTTAATATACGTAATATTTTTAAACAGCCATCAATCAATCAATCATTCTGTTTGTGTTGTATTGGCAGGTCATGGTCGTGGAGACCAGTACACTGATGACAGCCTGGATGTGTTTCAGTACTTCAACACGTCCTGTTATTCAGGTTACGGGGCTGATGAAAAGGTAGTACAACATAGGACTGCTCTGTAAAGGCCTGTGTACACATAGAAGTTGGCAACTATTGTACATCCTCTTATTTCTTGGTGTACAAACAAATTAAGTAAAGTATTAGTCATCTAGTGTAGTGTGACTGTGTAGCCAGTGTTGGCAGTGGGATTGCCACGCTAAATGAGGCAGTGTAGAAAAGGGGGGAAGAAATGAAAAAAAAAAAAAAAGAAACAGAAAAAGAAAGAACAAAAAGTGGCCATGTCTTTATTTATGTTTCCTGTTCATGTGAAGTGTAGATTTTTCAGAGATCCGTTGATAAGTACTTGTACATAGCATTATCTCACACCTCTCTTAAACTCATACTGGTTTTGATGCTATTTTTCTGTTGTTTGACAGAGTTTCTATACCACATACAGAAAAGTTTTCCAGCAACTAGCAGAGGAAGATTATGTCTTTATGGATAATAGAGAAGACTTTGAAATGCCACAATTTGGAGATTCCACAAGTTCGTATGAGGAGGTATGAATGGGTTAGACTTGTCTAGCTGTAGAGGAAAAGTGAAGACCAAGTTATATTTCATTTGGGTGGACCTCTTTATTTAGGCTGAGTCCTCTGGCTCATACAGTTAAAAAACTGGGTCACTACAACTGACAGGCCAACCAATGAGATTTGGCAGATACCCGGACAAAGGGTGGTACTGTATGGCACTGTGGTTTCTCCTCATCCATAGGCCTGACCAGTGTCAAACAGTAATCAAATAAATAAATGCTTTTATTTGGTTTGAAATATGGAAAGTAACTTAAGTTGGCATACAGCTGTGGTGTCATTTGTGCCTAGATTGATTATGTAGATCAATAAATGTCATACATAGTAGTGTGAATGGTTACTGAATAAACGCATTAGCATTGTAATAATTTTCCTTTATTCAGACAAATATTAGGGAGGTATTTTAATTTATCACTCAAATGCATTACATGGTTTTGTGATCTTAAAGAGTATCAGTAAGAGCTTCAATCTTATGACCTTAGTATGAGCTCTTCACTGATACAAAGAGTGGGTTAGAATAGCTGATGTTTGCAGGTCGTTGGGCCATTCTATGCCTACTGGGAGAGTTTCTACACAGCTAAATCCTATGTGTGGGTGGAAAAGTATGACACCAGGGAAGCACCTGACAGACGCGTGCGTAGGCTGATGGAGGCAGAAAACAAGAAGTTACGAGATTCTGCCAGGAAGGAGAGGAGCGAGGAAGTTCGAGTATGTCTCATTGCTACTGTTTTTTTGGACTCAGATGCCTTGTCACCACAAAACTCAAGCAACTTTAGTATGTCATTATTTCTGTGTTTCTTCACTGTAATGTGTGATTACTTCTGTGAGTCACCAGTATAAAGTCTCTTTGCTGCTGTGTCATTTCACTGTAATGTCTTGAAAGTACTATGTCTTGTCACTGCAATATCTCATCACTGCTGTATTTTTCACTGTGATGTCATGTCAGCATATAAAAAGTTCCAGGCCAAGTAACATTATGTTATAAACATTATGGAATAAAGTGTTACCTATTTCATAATTATTGATGAGGCAGTTAAAATACAGAAAAATTAGAGATAAAGATGTCAGTTTGAACAACTTCTTTAGCCTTAGTGCTTTTGTGTGCAGATACAGCTTACCAACGCCTAATAGAAAGCCAAGGTGACAGTTACTGTATGATTCAAGATTTTTTCCTGTAAGTTGTATCAAGAGCTTGTTCACCAAATGACTGTAACATCTATTTCAGGCCTTGGTAGCCTTTGTCAGGAAGCGTGACAGAAGAGTTCAGGCGTACAGGGTTAGTGATTAGAGTGTCTCTGTGTTCAGTACTTTAAATACACTGTGTTTTGTAAAGAGTGTTCTCTCTACTAAAAGTCATGGGGAAGAAGATGTCCAACTCCCAGCGACAAGGAACAGTAGATTCACAGTCCTATGCGCAGTGCCATGGTGGGAGTATTAAGCAAGTAAAGGCACTGATGGGCCTATTTGTACAGTCCTAGTTTGTTGGGAATCTATTGTCTTCCAACAGCATGATGTGCAAGTCACGTATGTAAGTCACGTATGGGAAAGCTCATCAGTCAGGTACGACAGGTCAGTGGTTTCTCCTTGATATTCTGGCTTCCTCTTCCCATAAAACTGCCCACCATTGTAGAACTGATAGATTCTTGATTGGTCATAGTGGTATTAGACAACAATCAAATGAACAAAAGAAAAATATATACAGTGCATATAAATTTAATTTGTAATTGAGTAACCATTAACAGTGAATTCTGTTGAAGTTGATCATTGATAATTTATTCTGCAGAAAAAGCTGGAAGAGCGGGCTGCTGAAATATGTCGTAAAAATGCAGAAAGACGAGAAAGACAAGTGAAAGAGAGGTTGAAGTAAGTAAAGTTAATAGTCAAATGATTTGTGTAATCTGTCAGGGTGTTGATGGATGTATAAAAGGTTTTACCTCCTTTGAAACTACAGCCCTAGATGCTGAGAGCATATATGCAATATATGCAGTAAGTGGTGTTTTTTGCTGCTGGGTAAACACTAGACAAAATTCTGTGTAAAAGACCTCATTAGTGCTTTTTATTTTTTGACATCATGATATTTGGACACTGAGCTTCTTTTCTCATTTTCGGTGGTATAGAAATATTCTTGAGTACGATGTAAAACACCAATCACATAAATCAAATATAAATAGGAAATGGTTTTGACACTGGCATAACACTTTAACACTACATTTTGACATCAACATCATTATGACTTTACAGTAGTGGATCAGTGCTTAAAGGTGCTATCTTTGGCTAGTGTCCTGTATAATCTGCTGTCTTTCGCACAGGTTGTTGGAAAACTATGCCGAAGCTGATTGGTCATCTATGTCAGGTCTGGAGGAAGAGATGCAGAGGCTAGAGGCCAACCTGTCAGAGCAATTCGGTGACAAACAAAGTCTGTCAGGTATGAAGTAATGTTAAATTATGCCATTGACGCGCAAAAATATTTTTTGAGTGTGACCTGAAGCTTCAAGCAATCAAATCAATGAAACTAATGTGTAATTAGTTACTACTATGTATTTGGTGGTAGTTGCCTATTTCAGATGTCGCTGTCGTATAAGTGAAATATTCTTGAGTACGGTGTAAAGCACAGATCAAATAAATAATTAAATATTCCAGATGTTACGTTATCACGCATTATACTCATTGTACACAAGTTGAAAATGGCTAACATCACACATGAACTTTCCATTCTCCAGAATGGAGTACATATTAAAGTTCTCAGCCGAGTTTAATTTGTGTTTACATGACTTGAGTCAGCTTGTATGAATGATCGGTGTGTCAAAAAATGGTATGTTATAATGACAATAAAGCCTGATCAAGATATACCAAGTGAAAGGATATACTCTTGTAAAGGAGATGGAATCTGATGTTTTTCCTCACTTCTCAGGAGACACCATCATGGAAATGAACATTATCAAAAGTTACATGAAAACCCCGAGTAGGCAAACAAACAAACAAACAGCACAAGGAAGGTAACCTTAGAGTTTAATAACTTATTCTCATCCCTCACAATTTGTAATCTAATTGTGTGCCACTTCCTATCTCCCCCTCTCCCTTCCCATTTCTCAGGTTAGTTTTGCCGCCTCTTTTTATAGAGTCATTTTCAGAATTAATGTGTCTGTTTGCGTGATTTTCTTCTCTTACTAGGTAGTGATGAACAAGAGTTTGAAGAAGAGGAAGCATTTGATGATCTGTTTTGTGTGGCGTGTAATAAATCCTTCAAAAGTGACAGAGCGTAAGTTGATGATGTGTTTGTGAATAGGGTAGCTTCGAGATCAAACCCTTTTATTGCTAAAGGGAAGAAAAGCCCTATGGTACCATGTGACCTGTCAAAAGTGTTAGGCAACTATTTCTGATTACATTTACTGTAACAAGGGTGTCTAAGTAAAGTTTCAAAAAATGTTATTTAGATTGGATGTGCAATAGGGAAAATTGAGGAGCTGGAAATCTTTTAATTTAAGAAGCTCCTGACTGAAGAAGAGGTCATTTGTATCTCCCTAACACAGCAAGACAGGTGATCGGTAAATTAAAATCAACAAAATTGCCTGACATTTTTGACAAGTCACATGACACAGTTGAACGCTTTTTACATTGTACAACAAAAGAGTTCGAACTCGAAACTCCCATATTGCTGGATTGAGCTTAAGGACCCTAGGTCATGTTTCACATTTATTAAAGCTGGATGTACTTTTATCTTAATTCCCAATCTTGTATGTCACATATAACATGAACTGAATTGTTCTAAGATATGAGAAGAATTTCTCTACTCATTTGTGTTTATAATGAAAAACAATAGACCTGTCTAAACTAATTCAGCTGTAATTCCTTGCATTTGAATACCCATAGTGTAGGGCAGGACAATAAAACTAATAATGTTTAAAACAATCTGCGTTTCATTGATCTTTTAGTTTTGCAAATCATGAGCGCTCTAAGAAACACAAAGAGAACGTGTTGCTGTTAAGATCTGAGATGGAGGAGGAAGAACAGGAGACAACTGCTGATGATGAAATGAGACAAGGCTCTGAAGATGTTGCCGAAGAGACGACAGAGGAAGTACCCACAGAAAACAAACAAAAGTATTGAAGTTTTTTTCAGTTTCTTCATAAGTAAGCCACATAGATCCCTTGCTGTCTCATGTGGCTAAAGTGTTATTTTTGCAGCAGCCTATATTTATAGCCTAGTTTATTTTTAGCTCTGCTGGTCGAATTTTTATGTCAAATGAAACTTGATTTAAAGTGTAGACTACATCAGGATATATACTGTAAATTTTCAATCTTTTCAACCACTAAAGCACTTTTTTCAGTGGAAGTTTTGCATACAATAATTACGAAAATGGGGCTAAAAATAAGTTGTTTGTGTGATTAAAGATGTGAGCTTGATAAAACTGTGCAAATTATTTCTCCGCACCCCATAGTTCTGTCGGAATGTTTCAAATTATTGGTTGCAGAGGTGGTTGAAACGGTTGAAGAATTAGGGTAAATCATAGTATTGATTTTCCATTTTGATGGTCGGTTAGCCAGCTGTCTGTCTGTTCATACAGCATATGTTAATTTTTCAAACTGCTACTAATTACTGTTACAGCTTTTGTCCAACTTCAACAAAATTTGGTACAAGTGAATCAAGATACATATTTCATAATGTTGATTTTCAATTCTGATTATCATTGTATCATTGTCAATTATGATACATTGTGCTGGAATTTTGACTCTGATAAGTTTGGTCCAATCAGTAAAACTAATGTCTCATCAGAGACTGCTTTTTTTTTTTTTTTTTTTTGGTTGTTGTGGAACACCATACTCTGTCGCCCTTAAGCCCCTGGCCGAGGAAGTTCTTGGCTTGAATCTAGCTCTTGCTGGTTTCACTAGGGCTTGCAACCAAGATGTTTGTCAGATACCAGGTGAAGGACCCCAGTGAAGTTACTATATTTCACCCAAGTTTGGCCTATGAAAATGTTCTTTCAAAAGTCCATAAAGGTCCTAAAATGATACTGTTGTTGATAACACTTATTTTTTTCTAGCAACCTCCAGATGGTTGTGGTTTGCCACAGCCCCGGCCCTGTTTCCTCCCACCATAATGCTGGCTGCTTTCGTATAAGTGAAATATTCTTGAGTACGGAGTGAAACACCAATCACATAAATAAATAAAAATATTTTTCTGATAAGAAATTAATCACACTTCATGAAAAACTTTTAAGTGACCTGTAAGCTGGATGAATCATACAAAATGCGTCACCTGAAAAAAAAACTGTAGGTTAAATGGAGTAAGTAAATAAAAAAACAGCTAAAGAGTTAAAAGGGCAAGATTTGACCTTGTTAAATTGCACTGCTAATGTAAAATGAAACCCCTGTGTAAATACATGTATGCCTATGTATTTGAGTGAATCATAATGACTTTCCTCTCTGAAAAATCATCCCATCATTGAGTGTAAATGAATTTCACATCAGTGAAGGTAAATCTTCATTAAGGTGCTGGTTTACATTGATAATTTCACATCAGGGAAGGTAAATCTTCATTAAGGTTCTGGTTTACATTGATAATGTCACATCAGTAATGGTAAATCTTCATTAAGGTGCTGGCTTAAATTGATAATTACAGATTATCAAAGAAACAGAAAAAGAGACGAAAAGAGAGAGCCCAGCAGGTAAGTGTCCCATTGTCTAACTGCAAAACGTTTTAATGTAACCCAGTCAAGTTTCTAGCTTAATAGGTCAGACACATTTAGGTTTAAACCAATTTAATTTACAGCATAGGTCACACTACAATACGCGTAGGTTTAATCCAATGTAGTTTCAAGCTTACAACAAACCACACTGAATTTGCCATGTTTTGTCACCGTGTTCATTCAGACTTCAAAACATGTTAACTGTGTTCGATACAAACTTGACCAAGAATTTTGTGGTGGAAACCCCAGAAGGATTTTGAAATCAGCATGTTAGAGATTTTCAAATTTTTGAAGGGGAATTTCAGATTGTAAGGGGTAAATCTGTCAGTGATTTTTTTCTTTTCTGTTCCATAATCTGAAGTCTGATGTGTTTTTTGCTAGGCTACAGAAGATTGTGATGGGTCAGAGGTTAAAGATCAAGGGGAGACTATCCATTCATCCAAGCCACCCACAATAGAAGCAAGGTAAAGGTTTTATTTAGAACTTACACTCATGAAAGTGGCTTGTTCAGTAAGCAAGGTAAAGTTGTTTTTTTCCAAAATTAAAACCATGAAAGATACTGCTGTTGTATAAGCAATGTATGGGTTTTGTTTAGAAGTTGTACTGTGAATGTGACTGCTGTTGTTCACTCGAAAATTTAAGAACATAACTTAGACTAAGAAAATAAATCAACAAGTAAAAGTCCTTATTAACCGATGTTGGGTTTTCCACTTGTTCAAAATTTGTTCTTCTATTTGACAGTGATCTATCACAAGACCAGGTGACTGCTGCTTCTGAGCTGGTATGCAAATTAATTAATTCTGGTCAGATAAATTTGTTTCCATTTACCTGTAGAAATAAGACATTGCTTGGGGAATTTAATGGAGGGCTTGTGAAGCTGGTTTAGGCAAGAGGTTTGACACGTAATAGATGTGCAGTGGTTCCTTTTACATTCCAACCAAGAAATTGCATGAATTATATGTATCCAAACTCTTTTGCCAGGTTAAACAGCACGGTATGTCAGCATTGGAGGAGATAACTGCTGACCAGAATAAGTGTGCCACTGAACAGGAGTCTACTGTAGACATAGCTTCTCCAACAGCTGAAGAAAACAGCAGCGTGAATCTGGGAAAAAAGAGAGGCAAGAAGAGTAACAAGTCCAGTGACAGTGGTACAGAGGTGAGTGTTGGCGAAACAGGGAGGCAAATTGGCGGGGATCTGAAAAATTACCTACTTTCTGCTCTTCAGTGGCAAGGACTAAACCTATCAAGTACCTATTGTAATTGTCTTATTAGTACCAAGTATAATCATCTCATAAGTACAAGAATTACTGACAGAGCTGACTTCAATATTTCAAAATTGAGAAGCACAAATTGGAAGGGACAAGTAACACACAGGCTGGGAATAGATTTACTTTGGCAGTGGAACAGCAAAGTGAGGACTTATGCACTTACATTGTAATACTGCTCATCATGGTACATTGAGAAGTGAATATTCTTGAACATGGACTAAAACACCAATCAAATACATGAATAAATACACAGTATACATATTCAGTGTATTTGAGTGTAGCAAGATTACAATGTGTTTGAGAAGTTGCTACTGTACACTCTTTACATTTAGTAATAATTTGTGAGTTTTTTTTTTCTTTTTCCAGGTTGGCCACACACCTCAGATCTGTAATGTCTGCCTTAAAGAGTTCCCTACCAGGAACAAACTGTTCCAGCATGTCAAGGCAGAAGGCCATGCCTTACAAGTCCCTCCAAAGACGTCTGCTACTTCAGTGGACAAAGCCAGCGGCAAGAAGAAAGGGCGGAGGAAAGGCAAACATATATAGTCGTGTGGTTTATGACATTACTAAATTAAACAGATTTTAAGTTTTCATAAGTCTTTTCTCGTGTGTCTTTATTACAAATGAATGAATGATAATAATGCCTCTTTGGCAGTATCATAGTGAGAACATGTTTAAAGCCAGAAGAGATTAAATGGGTTTCAAAGTGGTCACCAGGACATCCAAAATAAAAACCAGCTAAAATTGTGCAACTTTATTTTCAAAAAACTACATATTTCTCAGTATGAATTGCAAGGTATTTTGATTGGTCCACTTTGGGAGGGGCCTTCATGATAAGGTAGTGCAGTCTTAGTGCATTGTATATAACAAAAACTGGTAACGGTATTAGCGTCCGCCTCTCGGTCAGGAGATCTGGGATCAATCCTGGCTCAGGTCATACCAAAGACTTTAAAAATGGCACTTGTTGCTGCCTCGCTCGGTGCTCGCCACTGAGAGGTGAGAGCAAGGAAGATGACTGGTCGGCTTGGTGGCAGTATAATGTAACAGGTTGGGGTGTCGTGTTTGGTGTCTTTGGCATGATGTTCTAGTGGAGGCAGCACTGTGGTGGCATGGATCACAAGGAGATACATCATGTAAACATTCTAAGGACACCTCGTCCTTGACTGAATCATTGTTGAGTATGACGCAAACCCCAAGCATACATACATATACTTACATACTGCAGTATTCGCAGTCTCTGTGAATGAAAAAGTACGGCTTGATACCACAACGGCAATGCAAGCCAGATAGCTGTCGAGTCATGCATATTTGCATACGAGTAGAATGCGTCATGTAGGTGATAAACATAAGTACGTTGTCATTCACAGGGTCTAGTTTTTGTGTGTGCCATTTACTAAATTTTGGACTTTAAACTGCCCTAGAGCCCATGTAAAGTATTTGATGTAACAAAGACTCGCATAATATGGGCTGAATTTTGTGTGACTGCCTAAGATTACAATGCTTGAACACAGCCAGGGGGTTTTGTTTATCTCACAGCAAAGAAATCCTGGGGTACAGTTTATGTAATGGAAAATCTCATTTCTCAGTGTGAATTTACTTCAAAATGAGAGTACTGACATGAATACAAATCTCTCTGATAACCCGTAAATCTCGTTCTAATGCGCTATTTCTGCTTACATGAATTCAACGCCGAAATCCCAGTCATGCGTACTTGAAACTGCTAAGTGGCTTGTCATGTCCTGGTGCTTTATGCTATAGGCCCCATTAGCTCAGGTAAACCTGAAACAGCTAACAACTAAGAATCCTGTAACTCCTGTTTGCAGTTGTATAGTCTCCTTGGCATTCCCTGCAGTTCATTCCTTGTTTGAATCATTTATGAATCTGACCACGGTTGTAAATTAACTGATCTGTATTCATTTATTTCATTCCTGTACGTATGATATTTACAATGAGGCATTATTATGTTGATGACAAACTTAGCTTATACACAGCACATCATTTCATGAAGATAAATCGGATATTTTCCTCACCAATTCGCACTGGAAGCACTATATATATAGGCACTTGTGAAGGATTTTTTGGGTGCGGGGAGGGGGGGGAAGGGGCTGGAGCTCTCATCTACTGGTACTCCAGTTTGGTCTTTCAATATATGCTATTAAATGACAAGGAGCGAAAGTCTGCCATTTTCAGTTTGCACTGAGTCAACACCATCATCTCAATCATGTATGATTACAACAAATAAAGTTCACTGAGGGTAACAAGCTAATACATCCTTCTGATACAGATTCAGAGTTTGCCACCATTTTCTCGAATTTTCTGGTACAACATTTGATTCCACCTTTGTGACACTGCATATCCCTCGCTTTCTTGCTGGTTAAAGTCCATGTGTGTTTTGAACATTTTTAATCCTCAGAACATTTTGAGCTTGATATCCACTGAACTCTGGTCTCAATGCGTTCTTTGTCCTCTGACCTCCAGACAACCTTTGCTCTCTGACCTCTTGCCTCCATACAGTCCTTGCTCTCTGGTCACCATGCAGCCATCATCCTTTCAACTGGCCACCCTCTAATCGCTAAAACGCTAATCATCTGCCAACTGAACGGTCCAAAATGTCATTATCCAGCATAACCAGTCCAAGTTTTCCCTCCCGAAATGCTCTCAACACAATTGTAGCAGCGGCGTCAAAATGAGGACGATACACATAACCTAAAATATAGTGAGATGTTCAAGGTGGCACTGATTGGTGAAATGTTTTACTCAGTACTTTTGACTTCAGTACTAGATTATAACAAAAAAAAAAATATGGTATCAAAACTATACTATTTCATCTGTGCAAGAACATACAGAACTCTACACTTCATTTTATGGAAAGCTTCACATTTAATTCACAGCGAAATCTTGGAAAACTTGTCTGCTGGTATTAGCTGTACAAAATTACCTTGAACCTGTGATATTCTGATAAAACCTTACCTGTCTGACTACTTGGGGAACGTAATTTGACTGTTTTGTTGTTTTTGATGGCAACATGGGCCAGCAGTTTCAAAACATCGTCTGTTGGTTCGTCCAGGCCAAAATGCTTCACATAGCTGCAAAAGATAAAGTGTTAAAATAGTGCTTGAGTTATTTAAAATCT
The DNA here is from genome assembly GCA_016165875.1 of Acanthopleura granulata. Lineage (NCBI taxonomy): Eukaryota > Metazoa > Mollusca > Polyplacophora > Chitonida > Chitonidae > Acanthopleura > Acanthopleura granulata. Next base: position 4,059,427 of record JABBOT010000007.1, on the reverse strand, counting down.
TGTTTGTTTGGCACTGTTTGCCAAAACCATCAACAGACTCTTGCAACATTCACCGTGTCACATCACACCCATTAACTGTCACATCTGAATCATCGACTGTGTCACACCACAACCATCAACAGTCATGCCATAACCACTGCCTGTGTGACCTCACAACCATTAACACTGTCACAATACCCATCAAATGTATGACACCACACCAACCAACTGTATCACACGACAACCATGAACTGTATCACATTCCCACAAATAACAGTATGAACACCGAGAGCTGTCACCAAACACCCTCTAAATGTATTAAACTGTGTCAAAACACCCACTACATGTAACAAACTGTGTCACATTCCAACCATCAACAAACCACCCACTGTGCATTTAAAGTAAGAGACAGCTCATGACAGGTTAATGACTGTTCATTACAAAGATAATAAATCTCTCCTGAGTGTAAAAACCTGTTTGAAATTGTATGAATTTGTTACTGAATTATTGTTTGAAGTGTGGAGTATTGTGCTGCTGACTGGGGATCTGAAGGCGCCCATGCTTTTAGGCGTATGAGAGATTGACCAATCAGAGGGCTAGGAGATATAAGATGTTTATAAGCTGTGACGTAAATGTTCTGAGTTGTCTGTCAGTGTAATATAGGGGCAGCACACTGTTTTCATGTTGGATGTATATGTTTAAACTGTACCAAGTACATTGGTGTACAACACTGCGAAGTATTTCCAGACCATTGTGTTATGGCAGGACTAAGTTTCTTGATTATTCCATGTTATAAATTTACACATATACTCAAGTTACAAACACAGCCCAAGCAGCTTACTACAGTCTCAGATGACGAGAGTGTTCGGCACTTGGAACAATTATGTCACATCCTACAGAGAATGGCAGCATTTCATCCTGGTCGATAGAGCAGGGTCAAATGTAAGTTTCTGTTGTCATAGCAGCTGTTAGAAAAAATACTTCCCCGAAGTGAACATAATATTTTTCAAGCTTTTTGGCAAACTTAACTTACATCAGGTGCTGTCTTTCATGTTAAACTGTGTCAAAACCCCTCATCAACCGTGTCACATGTCATTTTGACCTGTGGTATACCAGACTCACTCACCTGTAGTTTCCCATTTTGTTCAGAGTATACAACATGTAGTCAGCAATGGAGTCCACTCCAACTAGGTGGTCCTGTAAAGTGGCTAGAAACATCAAAACATAATGTTATCTAAACCTTGTGTTCCATGGATTAATTTCTCATCATACACGAAAAAAACTACGGAAAGCAACTTTTTATTTTTTATTTTTATTACTTTTATTTTCCTAACTTTCATGATGAACAGTACAGATGCAGTTCATATACATGTTTATAGGTATGGAGACAGAGCCACAAATTGTCTGAAAGAGGAAATGTAAAAAAAGATACTGATACAAACAGCCCTACATGTAGGGACAGACTGACATGCTTATGGATGGATCCAGCACATTCGATGTCCCACCATCCTTTCACATGACAATGTTACTTTTAATTCCATTCCCGGTGAACACTATTGCGACGTCATGACATCACAGAAAGACTGAACATTATTGTAACCAATGTATGGAACATTTGGTTGACCCACTTGCAACAATACTGATGATGATTGGTCGAAACTGAAATCCTACAGTATGTAAACAGAATATGTTATAATATATAACATCAAAATATTCTCATATTTATTGTTATCTCAAAATATAAATGGTTTCCTCACTTACCAGTGAGTGCTAACTTCATGCCCACCTCCACATTTTGAACATTAGGGGCCAGGATACCAGGTGTATCATACAGGTACATGGCCGGCTCCTCACACACCTGAAGTCATGTCAATACAAACTATTAGCCATATGAACTAGACCCCAGGGTTTTACTGAGTGCTAACTTCCCGTACATTAGAGACCAGGATACCAAAAAGTACCAGACATACCGAAGAAGAATCAACATCTCTTTCCTAAAAGTGGGGCTACCAAAATGCTCTACCAGCTTGATGACACGGTAATTTAAGCAGTGTATCACCATAATTACATGGTATATACAAAATGCAGCAGGAGCTGATTCCAGGCCTAGACTGCAATTCTGGTCAATGCAAGATATAGAGCAACGTTCTGGGAGAGCCTTGGTCGTCTTTTCATGATAGAAATCTATTTCCAGAGGTAGAAACTCTTACCTTTATTCTTTCTAGAACACTCCTTGTTATGCCTGCTATTCCTCCAACTCTGGTTGCCTTCCCTGTCAACCAACACAAAGATATATGAACCCAGTGGAACAGAAATGTACCCAGTATATTGCATCAAGTATAACACACAAATGGCCCTCCCAGTAACTTCATTCCAGTTTAAACATACATATACCTGTATATTCCACCCAGTATATTACAGAAAAGAGTGTACTCCATCCATTATACAGCAAAGATATCCTGTATAAAACTCTACACAGATACTCAGTATATTCTGGCCAGTATAACACACGGCTTCATAGAAGCCATATCTCCACACGTACATGTGCTGTATGTACGTATAACTCTGAGTTACCTCCCTTGAACTGTTTCCATCTTCCGTTTTCTATTGTATTAAATCATTTCAGTTCGACACTTGGAACCATCGCTGTTTAGTGTGAAATATTAGTAATGACTACATACAATGTAACACACACAGTCCTGCGTAACAGACATGATGCTTACCCTTCTTGAGGTGAGTCCTCCGAAGGGAGTTAATCAGTGACGACTTGCCCACGTTTGGAATCCCAATGATCAACAGATTATACTGCTGTGCCTAAGGAAATGCAAAACACATACCACTGATTCTTCACGTAACACATCTTCTGCGCAAATCATCATGGTGATCATGTATATCGTGTCGTGTATAGCGATCATGTCTTTTGCCAACCGTCAACTGTAAAACGTAAAATCTGAACTTCATTCACAGTGTAACTGTAAAACGGAAACCAGGTTAGCTTCCAACACATCACGGTGACCGTGCATATTGGCATAATCATTTTTGCCAATTGGTTGCCAGTAACTGTTAAAATCTGAACTTCAATCACAGGGAAACTGTTAAATGGAAACCCAGGCTAACTTGTCATTCTCATTTTAAATCAGAACACCCAATAACGTCTCTTTCCCAACTCCAATACAAAAACTTGGCGTTCACAAGGACGAACTTCAAAGTTAAGATGGTTTTCTTTCTATTTGCTGAACGGGTCATTATTTTGTCTCTACATTCTGTGATGCTTTAGCTGTTTCCCTTGATGATGAGCCATGGTATAAACAATTTGAAACAAATACTAATGTTAAGATATGTTACACACAGTATAGTCTTACCTCCTCTCTGTGGTAACGAGGCCTGGAGTCAATCAGGTCGGTTATCTTTGGAACCAGCTGAACAGAAAAGCGTAAGTCATATAATTGTATTTACTGTAAATGACCTTAAGTTTCGTCCAAAAACGTGCATGTGTTGAGGTAAATGCATATAAAAAATAACATATTTTGTGCTGAAACTTACATTTTTCCTACCTTCGAAACAATTCTCAACACACATTCCAACAATCCATAGAACTCCCACAATCCAGAAAAATGAGCAACTTAGTCAAGGATGAAATTTTAGGTTATTTAGGGTAGATTAATTTGTTTTGTTTTTTTTGAAGAAATCAGAATTATTCTCACCTAATATATTTTATCTCAAATCAGGGTTCATGGAGCATGATACATTATAAATTCCATAACTTTCCATGTCTTTCTTGGATAAATTACATGAATTTTCATGAACAATTCACTGCAACTGTCTCTGTGTAGTGCATTTTATTTTGGGGGCCATTTGTTAACATTTTGCAATGCTATCATGCATAGGTGACATGTCAACAGCAAAATAAAATCATAACTCAGTTTAAGTGTCAAGAATTTGTAACTTAAACCTAAGCAATCTATAAACATTTTGGAAAGTTTTGGGGTCTTTTTAATCAATTTCCAAGAATTCCAGAGAAATTCAAAGGTCTACACACACTACTATATACTTTCAAACAAACAATACTTTTACACAAACTTTCAAGGCCTGAAAATTTTAATTTAGCGTTCAAGAACTTCAATGATTTTTCGGGACTGCACGAACCCCATTATATATTTCTGTGATTTCATTGTAACTGATGCAAGTTGTTTGATTTCTGTGTTATTACACTGGTGAATAAGCAAAATACAATACAGATTTGAAATAAAATCATAATGGCTTATACATGTCTTACCATATAAAGAGGATATGTGTTGGTAAAAAATATGAAAGGCCACAGTATGAAAAGTAAAATTCTGAATAATTTTCACTTATATGATGTTGATCAGTTTTAGCGTGGTATGAAAACAAACTACATGGAGACATTAAAGGGAAAGGCCATAGAAAAATGAAGTTGAGTGAAAAGACCGTGTCTGAATGTACCTTCACTGTTTTCTTTTCCATCACATTAAATGCAGTCAAATGTTTTATTTTACGGTGGACTTTAAGGAACATACTGAACAGACTGTAACGTAGTGACATCACACAGCTTTTTAGCTGCTATATCAGAGGCTGTTTAGCAGTTCAAAGGCAGGTGTGATGTCACTGTACTTAAGCCTGTTCAATAATGTCCATAAAGTCCACCCTAAAATAAAACATTTGACTGCGTTTAATTGGGTAAAAAAATATCCTTGAATATATTTTCACATCACACAGTTTTTGATGCTCTTTTCACACACCATAACTTCATTTTTGTGTGGTTTTTCCCTTTAAATGTCTCCTGGCAGGTGCAGGTGAATGTATTTGCCTTACCTTCTTCTTGACAACTGTATTGGTTTGCTCCTTGCAATTTGTGTAGATGATAGAGTTAACTCCCTGTCCCTGGAGTAGCTGTTCTACTTTGTCCTGCCGAGTCATGTCAGCCAAATCCACCTTGTTCAGAACCAGCAGGTGTGGACGCAGCATCAGCGCACTGCGGAAGTTGGGGTTACGGCCAGAAAATGGTATCTGATATCTCCATAAAGGAAAACTGTCTGGAGCTGTTACAGCTCATATTCCCCCGCTCTCATTAATAGCTGAGCCTTGGGGACAGTAGCAGTTCATGAAGCAGTTCATGCTGTCTAGCATTCATTGAAGACCACTTCTACCAATGTGGAGTGCATATCTGTACATCTTAACAGTTCATCAGAAAGTTCATCGTTGTTACGTTCTTTAGGAGGAAATTGAGTTAGCGAAGTAGCAAAGTGAACTGAAGTCCAAAGACAACTGTATTTCCTGACTGGCTCATCACAACAACTTAGTGTAGCTGGGGGTGACACTAAAACTAAAATTAAGATGAACACAGACTTGCGGACTAAGCCATTATCGTTACAATCAGTACCTTGACAATGTTTGATGCTTCACCTTATGAATTTTGATTTCCTCCGCTTATAAAACTTACTGCCATTTTAAGTGAAAAATTTTTCAGCATGACTTCAAGCAGCTATCAATATCTAAATCATATCACATTTTACTGATGTTATATAATTAGACTGATTGGCTTTCATTGCCATACCTGCCCTTCAGGATAGCCACTTCTGCAAAAAATTCAGGTCAGTTTCATAGGTTATAGGGACATATGAAGGAAACAGTGTCTGGAACAAACCACTGGCCTTTGGCAAGTCACTGTGCATTTCTTTAACTAATGTATTTCTTTATTTGATGTGGTTTAATGCTGTACTCAAGAATACATCAATTTGTATAAGATGGCAGTCAGATTCATACATGCCATGTATATGAAAAACTCAACACTCTTTCTCAGGTATCTCACAAACCTTCTGACTTTTAAGATACAACTGAACCAGCAGGAGCTGAATTCTATCAGGTAATGTTCATAAATGGCTGTAGCTTGACACACTTGTTTAGCTTCCAAACCAACCAAACCATGCAGTGAATCCCTGAAAATGTCTAGATGACAGACTACAGGGTATAAACCATGACTGAAACAAAGACTTCCAGTGATATATACCTGCATACAAATATTCATTAGTAAATACTGGTAATAAAGGATACTCGAGCATCATGGACTTCAACAACACAATCCACATTCTTTAACATCAATTCTATCTGTTTCATACCTGAAATAATAACCAACATGTAACATAGATGAACTTGTGAAGTCTGGACAAATTAAAGAAACACAGGGAATCACCAAGCAGATGGTAAATCTTATTGAAAATATTTACCCTTGAGTACAGGCTACAGAGAGTGCAATGGTACTTTCGATTTCATCCATGGCTAAGTTACAGTACTTATTTGTCTGATTCTGTCTACTCATCTTTGAAAAAGTTTGGAAGTTTGTTTGGATGTGTGATGATATAATGCCCCTTCAAATTTCTTTGTATATACAAAGGCTAGACTGAGATTCTGCCTCTAGCTTGCCGTGTTTCTAATATCTCTTGCAAAACGTAGAATTCAAGCTATTAGAATTACACCAATTTACACTGCATCTCATTTACTTTAAAATAACTTTAACTTCTTGCCTTTGTTCATATGGCCAGGGAACCATTTTGTTACGTCTTTGGTGGCAAGTGTGAAGTTTTCTCTGAAAACAGACGACCTCGAAAGGACATATTTGGCCATGATCTAAGCACTTTTCGAAGTCCAGTTGACATTCAACTAACACTGTTGTTGTTGCAACTTGAACAATTGAAATCAGGGGACTTTAGCCATCAGTATGGCGAAATGCCATGGTTGGGCTGGAAACGTCTCTTACATTCACATCTCTAACATTTTTCCTTCCTTTGAGTGTGAATATTCGTGTCATTTACTTGGGTATTTTGATTCTTGGACATATAATCACAGACCACCTTATCTATTCCATGGAAGCCGCCATGTTTCTGTTACCCGGATGTTGAGGTCACGGAAGTTTACGTTTGCTGTCAACAGGTGGGCGGGATTCCGAGAAGCGGAGACTTCAGTCGTTTAGTAACTTTCGTTTTCTTTTGAGAGACACTCAGAATGTCACACATTTTCTGGTTTCCTGTCCGTAATGAATTGCTGAGGATTTCACCATCGTGAGAAAGACTTCTACAGTCACAAACATGTCTTTTAAACGAAAGTCTGGAAATGTTGTGCAAGATACGGGGAAGCCTAGCGAAGAGAATGTTAGCACTGTTCCTTCCGCTCCGACACTCAGTGACAAGTGGAAAGCCCCTAGCCAAAGCGGAGCTTGTACTAGTAACACTGGTGACAATAAACATGACTTGAGCTTACAAAAACACACCAGCCTCTCTGTAGCAGACTCAGTGTCCGGGGTGATTCAGACGGACCAGCCACAGCTGTTAACTTCTTCTCCTACAGTAACCAATACACTAGGACAAAGCTCTGCTCAGAACACAGATTTGGATGAGGAAAAAGTTTTGCATAGAAAGAAAGCAATGCCTGCACAAGATCATCCAGATGGTAATATGAAAAGTGTCCCAGCTGCAGAGAAATCTGAAAAGCTCTGTGGCTGGTTAAACAAGCTAGGGACGCGTGCAATTGTAAAGACGTTTAAGACGCGATGGTTTGTGTACGGGGACAACACCTGCAAACTGTACTACTACCGTACGCCACAGGATCTGCTTCCCCTAGGCGAAATCAACATCCATAATGCCTCGTTTTCTTTCGATGTCACAGACACAGAAAAGCCAGGTCTTTTTGAAATCAGGTATTGTAACTACATGTATATGACTAAGGATATACTGTATTCCAGTGCTACATGTGTGTATTGCTTTGAAAAGATGCAGAGGCAAATTCATACAGTTGTAGGCTTAATCAGAGGTTTCTGTCAGCATGTTAGGATTCACATATAGTTTCGGGCCATTGCTGACCAAACAAAACTTTGCCACACCCAGCTTTTGAGAGCAGTCACAAAATAATTAGGCTCTAAGTGTAAAGTTTTAAAGCAGCACACTCATTTAGTTAATTAATTCCTTAGTTGTAGAAGGCCTATATGCCAGCTAGTTTGCCTCTTCATCCATCTTTGTTTTTTAGGAGCTATATATATGACTCTTGATCAGTGGCTAATTCTCTTAATTCCTGTCCAGCGAACCCTTCACTATGGTCATTGCTGGACAGGAGTTAGGCCTATTTTGCAGGAGTTCACTAGAATGTGTATGTTGTGGTGTGATCTTATGCCACAGTGCAGTTGCTCCAAGTGAAGTCTGCCCAAACGTGTTTCTTTGTGTCTATTTTATCTAAACCAATTATATCAGCCCCCATGTGGGTTTACTTTAATCATAGTCTGTTTGCCTGTATGCACGCTCACTGCTCCATCTGTCTATCTGGCCTCCATTTAGTGTACATGTTTGCTGAGTCATCTGTTCATTGTAACCATGGACATCGCATCTTTCTGCTGTTCCATCTTTCTGATCCATATGTTTCTTCATCCATCCATGTTCTCACACCCATGGACATCTGTGTACACTATATATGACTATCTGATGTTCCATCTTTACACATAGCTGTCCATATGTCCATCTGGCTGTCCTGCTGTCTTTGTCTGTGTGTCCATGTGCGGTTCCATCTTTACATCTACCTGTCCATTTATCCATCTAGCTATCCATCTGGTACTTATCCGTCTTCAACTTTGCCTGTATATCCATCTGCTGTTCCATACATCTGACTTTGTCCATCTGGCTCTATATCTGCAGTCCAACCTCATCATTCCTGTTGGCTGTGCCTATCTAAAGTTCCATCTGTACACCTGGCTGTCCATTTGTTTATACCTCACCATTGTATGTTGACTGTGCCTAACTACAGATCAATCTTTACATTTAGCTGCCCATTTATTTATACCCCACCATTGTCTATTAGCTGTGCCTATTCACAGTTCCATCTGTACATCCAGCTGTCCATTTGTATATACCTGACCACTGTCTTTTGGTTATGCCTATCAACATTTCCATGTGAACCACTGGTCTTCCATTTGTTTATACCTCACCATTTTCTGCTGGCTGTGCCTATTCACAGTTCCATCTGTACATCTGGTTGTCCATGTGTTTTTACCTGACCATTGTCTTTTGGCTGTGCCCATCTACAGTTCAGTCTGTACATCTGGTTGTCAATTTGTTTATATGTCACCATTGTCTGTTGGCTGTGCCTGTAATCTATAGTTCCATCTGTACATCTGGTTGTCCATGTGTTTTTACCTGACCATTGTCTGTTGGCTCTGCCTATCTGCAATTCCATCCACTGCCAGATGTACATAGTTGTTTATACCTGATCAGTGGCTGCAGGCTGTATGTATCAACAACACATCATGATAAATATTTATTATGAACTGTATTGATCGAACCTGTATAGTGTATTGAGGAGAATGCCATGTGTTGATGACATTGAAAAATATATAGTCTTATATGCATCATCCTGACTTCTGTATATATGACAGACATGACAGGAAGCAGCAAAACAGTTAAATTCGGCAGCCTTTCCTATAGCATTTTGAACATATCTGGTGCCCAGGTAGGTTTTTGTGTATGCCATACGTATTTGAGGCAGCTGTACATTAATAGTTATAGGAAAAGAAGAGTAATGCCATTGTGAATACAAATAATGTATTTATCTGTTTAATTGATGTTTTACACAGTACTCAAGAATATTTCACGTATACGACGGCAGCCAGCATTATGGTGGGAGGGAAACCCATGACTATCTGCAGGTTGCTGGCAGACCTTGTCATGTACAGCCGCAGAGGCAGCCATTATAGGCTTGGCTTGAACTCACAGCGACCACATTGGTGAGAGGCTTCTGTGTAATTACGCATCGCTAGCGCGCTAACCAACTAAGGTGAATGCAAATGAATATCTGTAGGTTCATGTAGGTCAGCATTAGAAATTAGATCATTAATTTATGTGTGGTTATCAAATAGTAGGAAGACAACACTTTTTTATGAACAGTAACTTTTTGAATTTATTCAATGAAAATTTTTTTTTATTTTTTATTTTATTTCTCACTGCATGTTAATTTCCTTTAAATCCCTATCGTTTTTCGTTGGCCAGAATAAAAAAAGAATTACCTAGTGACCAGCTCTCCTTTCTTTTGTGAATGCCCTGGTGATCTAGCGGTTAGAGTGTCTCCCTAGAGTTGGGAAAATCCAGATGCAAGCCAGGGTTGGGTCATACAAAAGACTTTAAAAATGGTACTTACTGCTGCCTTGCTTGGCATTCAGCATTAAGAGGTTAGAGTAAGGAAACAGGACTGATCGCCTGAGTGTCAGTGTAGTGTGAGGTGCCATATGTGGTGTCTTCTGCATGATGTTCCAGTGGTGGCAGTACTTTGGCGACGTGGAGTCTCTCTGCCTCAAGAACACACTCTATATGCACACACCAGAACGACTCCTCATTGTCAAATGACTGATATATTGTTAAGTACGAAATTAACCTCCAAGTACTCACTGACTCACTCTTTTTTTTTTTTGGCTCAGAATTGTTGAAGGATAACCGAAATGACTATTTTGGTTGTCTGTATATTTTTATCTGGAAAAGCTATGGGGTCCCTCTGTAGGTTGTTCTCTAAAACATCACGCAGGGTGCAAATGGCAGGTTCTTTACCGATGAATTATGTGTTTCAGGTCTGCTGTGGCAAGCTAGACAGTGGTGTTTTACTAATAGTGGATATCTCAGATATATCTACAGTTGAACAATATTACTGGTTTCCTCCAAACTCTGTTTGGTTAAAAAACTGTTTGTCGATTCTAATGTGACCATGTGAGAAAATATAAGCCAGTCTGTAGGGAATTCTTTTTTTACTTTGTGGCTGCTAGAAAAAGATAGGGATTTAAAAAGAAATCATCATGGAGAGAAAAATGAAAAAGAAAACTTTTATCAGTGTTCCAGTGAGAACTTTAGAATAGAACCACTTTTTGAAACATTGGTCAGGTTAGGCAAAACAAACATATCTTTAAGGATAGCCCCATCTATTTACATGGCCACAGCTGCATGTAGCTTGAGTACAAGATATAGCTAACAAAGCCACGATAAGTACATATGAATGTAACTGACAGCATCAGTCAGTACATCAGTAGATGAACTTATATTTTCAGTTAAGAAATAAAAAGCTGTACGTTTGACTGAATTTTGAATGAGTTTGTTGAAAAGTCAGGTCTCATACATGTTTTATTACACTCTTTTTGTTGTTTACAGTACATGACGTGGCCAGATTCTCTGCATGTTTATATACTAGCAATTTTAATGGAGACAGTGATATGCCTGGAGCTCAGCATACTGACGCATATAATGCTAGCACAAACTCACACTACAGCTGTGTGTGTCATCTGCTTTAATACAGTACATCACTGCAAGGGCCTCTTGAGTCCAAAACATGTTTTAGTGATTTTTTCATGTGGGCCTCTTATTACACATACATGTATACTTTAATATATCATTGTTCATTTTTATTCGTAACAATGTATGGTCTTGTGTTCCTGCCCTCCCCCTCCAAATTGTGTGTGTGTGACAATTTGTGATAAGCTAGATAATATACCCACTTATTATCGTGACATTATTGTTAATTGTCAAATTCTGGAGTTGTTTTGGGACTATGAAAAATTATGTGTGGTTCTGTCATGTCACATATTGAGGAAAATTGCTGTAAGGCATCATTACTTTGTTGGCTTGATTTGTAACTTAGTATGTTCACAAGGGAGGCTTTGTATTCTGAATACTGCACTGCCAGTAGGCCTATAGTTTTTATCTGCACTGTATATCACTGTGAGAGGACACAGTTTGAACATTTCTTGTTTCCTGCTGATATGAAATTAAAGAGGTCTAGCTGAACTTGTTTTGTGTTGTCTTCATTTCCTCTTTCGATCTTAATTCCACTTTGGCTGCTTTTTGTCTTTGTCTTGATGTTGATTTAGTGTTTAGAACTTCCTGTATTCCTGGTTATCGTGACTGACAAAATAACCACACTTCCCTAATCTTTTTACTTCCATTTCCACTGATAAGCTCAATTCCCAAAGTAGATCGAGAAGCCTGAAAATTTCCTTGAAAATAGTTTTATAAGTGAAGTAATGAGAAACAAGACTATAGGGGAGCATATATAAATACCCAAAGAGGGTGTTAAGGCAAGTCTTTTTCTGACTACATGTATAAATGTGTTGTAAATCTCAAATTTGATGTGTTTGACTGGAACTGAGTTCATAAGTTTGCGAATCATAAATCCTGGAGATATAACGAAGTTATATGTTTTTATAACTGCTGTTGTGCAATTGTTTGGAACCGACTGATCATGTTCATATTTCATGATGGTATTAGGGAATTTTAGTTCATGTATTGTTAGAAAACTGTCATGTTATTTTACTTTGTTTTAATTTTATTGTGTTTATGTTTTATTTTGTTTTATTTTATTTCATTTCTTTTCATGTTATTTTTTAATTTTTTATTTTATTTATTTTATTTCACTTTTTTTTCTTTTTTTTATTTGTTTTCTTGAAATGTTTTACGGGGAGATGATGATGTCTCTCATATCCAAAGGAGTAAAGTATGTAGATTAAACATTGACACAAAGATTGGTTACCTTGGTGAATGGTAGGATGGATCATTGGGTGCAATAAACTATTCAAGCACTCAACATCATTCATATCTTGAGGGCAAAGAATTGTTGAAAAAAAAATCCTACGGACCCTCTATCATAAAGTGTAATTCAAGCCTTTGTATAGACATGTATAGGCACACTTCATTGAGTGCTTTACACATTCAGGCACTTGCAGCTCACATTGGAGTTTTTGATTTGGGATGGTAATTTTGGTGACATATATACCTATATATGTGCACTTCTGGTAAATGGTGTTGAACAGGATGTGCAAAATTTCATAAACTCCACTGAGGAAAAATTGTGCGTGTGTTCAAGTACATGTATTGTCGATCAAGAAACCAAACGCTTTATAAACCAGAATACATCGTTCTGTTTGTTTAGGATTTCACTGTAATTTTTTTTTTTCCTGAGTGTTTACCCAGAAAAATGGAGTGTGATATATTAATTAGGTTTGATCCCATCTCTTTTCCTTTTATTTCTGGGCATTTGCATGTAATGCTTCAAATATTGTTAGAATTTTCATGAACTTTTCTGGCATATTTGTTAGGTGTACATGTACAGGTGTCTCAGATCATGTTCAAAAAGGAGTGGATACTAAAATTTTGCATATTTATCAATTTCTTGCTTTTTTCTGATTGGTCTCTACAGGTATGCAATTGCAGCTGCAAATATTGCATGGTATTGAGAAAATTTGTGACTAATTTTGTGATCTTTCAGCTCAAGTTAAAAAACAGCCGATTTGTTTTATTGATTGAATTTGCTTCTTTGTTTTATTCTTTGTATTGTTTAAATGTTATTGATTTATGATCAACCTTGCCAGATGTTTAGATGAAAACTTATAGCCTAGTCACATTGGCTGTAATATGAATTTTGTGAATTTTTTGCAGGTATATGTATACCAAGTAGTGGTCAACCATATAAAAAAATAGTTGCTACTCGTGCTTTGCACGAAACGTCACGGTGACGTCATAGGCAAACCCCAGTAGCTATGGGGATTTGCCACGTGTCCCACACACGCTGGCGGCATGGCTTTGTTTTGATCTCACATCAGAAGTTAATAAGTTGTCATCTATGTATTAAAACTCATAGCCTGTCACACCAGTAATTATTGATTTTCGAAGTTGAGTCTGACGTCTGTCTCATGAAAAAAAAAATCCTTTTCCATTTCAGATAGTTGAAATACTTATACAGTTGAATTTTCGTGAATATATCTACGATTGCATCTATGTTGATAATTTTCTCTCCTCAGCTCAGATGGCCGTGGTTTTATTCTGGATGCGAGGAATAGGCAAACTATGATGTATTGGCTGCAGGAACTACAGAAAAAACGCAGAGAGTACAGCGACAAAAGAACTTCTTTATCCAAGTCACGTGTTAGCCTGCATTCAACCAATCAAAAGGTAACTCTAACTAAGTTTTTAGCCTCGATCTCCTGTTCTAATTAAGTCAAAGTCAAGGTAACATCAAAGTGCTTGTGACTGAGGGACAGAATGTGACAATGAAGAACAAGCCCTTCGGGGTTTTATTCCCGCCATTTACTTTGACATCTATCCTTTTCCAACCTGCTATTTTGTATTATGGTGAATAAATATTCTATTCTATTCTATTCTATTCTATTCTATGAAGAAAGTTGTGTGACATTGCCATAGTGTGACATTGCCATGGTGGACCTTTAAAGTGGACCTTTATTTTATCTTTCATTAGTCCTGATTTTTGGAAATATATATATATATATATGGAGTTGTATAGAGTGAAGCTTTGATTTTATGAAATCCTTTGTAATAAATTATAACTGATTTCCTTGTGATCTGGTATTTCTGAAGTTACAGTATATGATGAAATTTACTTCCTGCACAGGAAATACATATAGTTTCAACTACATGCAAATATATATGTCATGGTGCAATCACATGTACAGGTGTTAAGATCTTAAGACCTGCTTGTGCACGTAGTTACACCTACACTTGTCAGTAATATCAAGACAACCTGAAAATTCACAGGTAATGTTCTTAACTGTGGTATTCATAAAAAGTCATATGGGTGGGTGGGTGTGGGAGAGGGTCTTCATGGGGACTGATCAGGAGAGGTGGTGTAAGCTATGATGAATCTGAAGATAACGGCAGTGAATGAGAGGCATTTGCAGGTGATTTATGTGCTTGCCAAAAAGCAGCTGTGATCAAAAGTTATTGTTTGTTTATCATACAGCAGTTCTGGCAAAATGTGACTTGGTCAGGTCTGTTTGGGTGCACTGACTATGAGCATCACAGACAGTCTTCATATATCGCATGCACTTTTTGTCTCAGTGCCTCACTGTTGATTACCAGCCTGACACCAATAATGTCAAGAGTTCAAATTTCACTCCTGCTGGCTTATCTAAAAGTTTTTCTAAATTGTCCAGGTATACTCTACAAGCATGTTAAATATGAAAAATCTACTATATCTGCTTTTCTAAATACACACCATTTAGTCCCTAAGAAACAACTCAGTCATATTCAATTCTATTTTAAATATATCATAACTTACCGGCTATTTACCAAGCTATAATATAACAGTGACCATGTTAAAGTACATGATTGTAGGAACACACAAATATGCAACACCCCCTCCTAATATTATAAATTAGTTGTGAATTTTATCCTTAAAGTTGTGAAACGTAACACACCAAACTGGCAAAAGGGCAGGAAAACATCCTAACTACAGCCTTACTACAGAAACTAACATTGTGTTTGTTTGGTGTCAAAATTATTTACTTAATAATACTATCTCAAGAAGGAACATTTTCTTTTTGTTTTTAATTCAATTTTCTTTACAGTCAATAGAGGAGGGCCTCTTAGCCAGACAAAGAAGTCTTAGCAATGCGGCCAGTACAGAGGTCATCTTAGACAACAGTTCAAGTGTAACAGCCCATGTGACTTCTCCAGAGTTTCTGATTGGTGAAACCTCTGCATTAATGCAGCCGAGCAACTCATCGGTAACCAACTTCTCGCTGACAAACTTCAGAACAGAAATAAGAAACTATGTTGCAGGCCTGAGATCACCAAACAAGGATTTTTATGCAGTTTACGGTAAGTACGAATCTGGTTGTGAATTTCCATTTGACCTAGGTTTATGATTACTGGCCACATCGGTTTAATGAATTGTTATTACATGTGCAGAACAAATCTTTTTGTCAGTATCTTAGAGGAGTAAAAATAAAAACTTGGAAATCATCTCGTTTGTTTGGAACATTGACTGTTCGGGCAGTAATGTTCCCTGTTGTTGTCAGGCTACACATGATTGGAAAGCCATGAAGAATAGGAAAATCATTAAAAAAACAGCAGGATTAAACAAAATAGCATTGTAGATTTTCAGCCTTATTTTTAGCTGGTTTTAGGACTTTTTTAGTGTCAGCTCACCTGAAAAACACGAATATAAAATTGGTGGTGCCTAATCTGTTTTGAAATCTTCAAAAGGCATTTTGCCAGTGCATCAAACTATGAGGAAATTCTGGCTTGATTCCTTTCTTCCACTTCATTTTAACATGTGCATCAAAACTTTTTATTTTATTTTTTGCCAGGAATTTTCAAAATAATGCTAATGAAAACTGAAAATTGTTCTGGGGCCAAACCACTTTTCCAAAATATAGGCTGAATATGGAAACATGTTAATATTTCTTGTCTGGCCCCCATATCAGTGGTGAGGGGATACTGATATGCTCTCTGTCTGTCTGTTACTCCGTCTCTCACACCTATCCTGATCAAGATATCTTGTAAAGTTCATACTTACTGTGACCAGCGAAGATATAGTTGGAATTGATTTTCTTCTCTTAACATAATTTAGTGTGGCAGTTGTTGGATGTCTTTTTTGGAAGCAAATAAATGTGATTAAATATTACTTTTGTTGCTGAAACTTACACTTTTCTAGTAGAATTTTGTCTTACCTTCAAAAAGAAGTCTCAGTACATTTTTCTAAAGTCAGCAGAACTTACAGAATCAGGAAAAATTATTATATAGTGATGGGAAAAATTTTTAGGTGAGTTTACTACATTAATTGATTTTACTGACAAGAGTTTGTTGCGTTTTTAAAATTTGCTGCAGACAAGTCACACAATGAGGAGTGGTCCATAATTAATCCCTCAGAGAGTTGTACAATGACCTCTGCCAAAACATCCCCTGTCACCCCACACAACACTACACCAGGGGGAGCCACAAGACCTACAGGATTCGACAAAAAATTCTCTTTTTCAAACCTTAAAAAGATGTTGAAAAAAGGGAACGTCGAAGAAATGGACATTTCCCCACCCTGGGGAAATTCTCTGGAGGCTTGTCAACAATGTTCCAAGGTAGAGTTGTTATGAGTAAATGATTACATGTATTTGTGTGTGGAGTCACATGTGGTTCTACCAGTTGATCTGTCATTTGCACCATGCTGCAGTAGTATGATTTGACCACCTGGGAGGCCTTTTGCTTAGGGCATCCACCTTGAGGTTGGGAGATCCAGGATGAGTCCCAGATTGGGTCACGCCGAACATTTCAAAAATGGTTCTTGTTGCTTTCTCACTTGGCTCTCAGCACTGTGAGTTTAGGTCAAAGAAACAGGACTGATCGGCCCAGTGTCAGTATAATGTGACTCGGTGGGATGTCATGTCTGATGTCTTCAGCATAGTTCCAGTGGAATCAGCCCTTTGGTGGCATGGACTCGCCCTGCCACAGTATATGTACATTCCAAGGACTCCTCGTTATCATATGACTGAAATATTGTTAAGTATGATGTAAAACCCAAACATACATACATACATACACACATATATATGTTATGATTTGAGTTGTAATATGGTATTTGGAGTCTGATTCTTTCTCCAAATTCTCCAGATTCTTTCTCCAAATTCTCCACATTCTTTCTGATACTTTCTCCAAAACTAAAGTTTACATTATAAATCAAGCCAAGCAGAAGGTAAAAGTCAATGACCAAACAATTATTAATTCAGGTAGCAGTTGTAAATGACCATTCCAGTCTAGTGACTAAGGTAGAAATTTTACAAAGCCCCACCCCCAACTCCCAATTACTCATTAATTGTAATTTTATCATAAGCCCTGAATGAAATTAACAGCAGTCCTATAAGTCACAAATTGCTGAGATAAAAATATAATAAATAAATAAATCAGTTAGGCTATGGTTTTGTATCATTTCTTTATGTGAATACCAATGTCACGGTTCTCATACATATGTTGACATCTGGTGAAATAACTTTCAAAACACCTTGGTTTTCAGCTGAAAACTTACCTCTGTTCCTTGAGGGAAGAACTGGCCTCGGTAGAAGAGGAACTTTTGGCTAACCGAGAAGTAACCAAGCTACTGCAGAAGGAAATTGACAAGTTACAGCATCAAGTGCACTCACGGTGAGTTATACTGTACATGTGTTCTAAATGACTTCATATTTGGACAAAAAAAATTTGTATTTTAGAGACAAATAAATATCATAAAGTATTACTTTTGTTTGCTGAATTTTACATTTTTCAGTGCGATATCATCCTACCTTCACAACATACCTCAAACAAACGTTCTAAGCTCAATAAAACTCTCAGAATCTGGCAATATGGGCAAGTTAATCAGGGTTGAAATATTAGGTCGTTTAAGATAATCATCATCCCAAGAAACCTTTGAAATTGAATGTTGCCTTATTGACGGTGTAAATATGATCTTGGGTACGTAGGAATTTGGATCATTTGTATCAGCCGTGACATAAAACAGGGGCAGGCTTGAGTCATGAGCTTTGTGAAATCGAGTCGGTCGGCTGTCAAGTGTCTAGGCTAACCCAGAACTTCACAGTAATTGTTTTCTACTGCAGATATTTGGAGATTTACTTATTCCCCCTCCCAATCTGTCGAATACACAATGAGTTAAAATCTTCAGAAGTTTACAGTTTAACCTGCCAGGTGCTGGTACATTCATTTCTGATTTCACACGGCCTCATCTCTGGTAAGCTACAACAACAACAAGAACACGGTGACATCCAAGCCAACATTGATAGTTAGGGCCTATGTAAGGCCAAAGCGGGTTACAGATTGGGCCCTGATTGGGTCTCTTTAATTTTGACACATGGGTCATCTAGGGCCTCAATTGAGGCAGCCGTACAGGGCTGAGAATGGGCTCCAAGGGTGTCCCCGTTGGGCTAGATATGCATACCCATGCGGATACCATTCCAAAGCCCACACAAAGGACACTTGCGCCTACTCAGCTCACATTGAAACTGAGTGGGGCCCAGTTGCGAGTGTTGGCTGGGATGCCGATTTGACTTAACAGGATACCACGAATGATGTCTATCATTTTCGCAAGCTGACTTAAAGAGAGAAAAACATGGCTTTATGATGCTTTTCATCTACCACTAAAAAAAAGTCATCAAGGGAGACAAATCTAGGTAGTATTAGGTCTGTAAATGAAGTTACCTATGAAGCAAAAATTAAATTTTTCTCGCTATAAATTAAAGTAAATTAAACAATGATTTAGTATTTGTACTTGTTTAATGAGTATGCAGAAGGTGTTGTTCCTTTCATAGTATGTTATTCCACTGTGTACATCACTTGGTTGCATTTAAATTTATTTATTTATTTGATTGGTGTTTTACGCCGTACTCAAAAATATTTCACTCATATGACAGCAGCCAGCATTATGGTGGGAGGAAACTGGGCATAACTTGGGGGAAACCCACAATCATCCACAGGTTGCTGGCGAACCTTCCCTCGTACAGCCGGAGAAGAAGCCAGCATGACCTGGACTTGAACTCACAGCGACCACATTTGGTGGGAGGCTCCGAGTCATTATGCTGTGCTAGCGCGCTAACCAACTGTGCCCCAGAGGGACAGCATAGTTTTCTTATCGGGGAAGTCCCATTTTAGGACCTTGAAACAGATAAATTTGTTTTCATATGAATCGACGTGATACCTTTAATATAAATCAAATTCAGTTTTTTTACTTAAAAATTACCACTTCCAAAACACAAAGTGAAATGAACGACAGAAAGTGACTTACTTTTTATCTTGATACTTTTGTCAGATGCATAAAGAGTAGAGGGAACATGCTATTTCATTAAAGGTGTTTCAGCAGCAAATTTATCTAACACACATAAATAACTTTTGCCCATAATTTTTAGCTGCTGCATGTATCTATTTAAAAACTGTAATTTTTTAAGACGTATTTCAAGCCTTGTGACTGGATATGTGCAGTTTCGTTAAAAAGGAAAATAAAGTTTCAAAATGCATCAAAAATTGTTAAAAACTATCAGCTGGTAAAACATGCTTTCTCTGAGACTATGTTATACATGCAAGTTCCACAAATTTCTCAA
Source organism: Acanthopleura granulata (assembly GCA_016165875.1). Lineage (NCBI taxonomy): Eukaryota > Metazoa > Mollusca > Polyplacophora > Chitonida > Chitonidae > Acanthopleura > Acanthopleura granulata. The sequence continues at coordinate 4,039,548 of JABBOT010000007.1, read as the reverse complement.
GGCACCAAAGTTTCCAGGACCCTAGTAAATGATTGAATGAGGCAACATAGGTTTCCATTCTGGTGAACTCTACGGTTCCAACATAGGATAGAACCATGGTAGAACATATTGCATGACAGAAAATTATCCTCATTTTTGTATGTGTGTAGAGGTAAACTTCAGCTGATTAATTTAATTCATTCTAAAGGATTATACATTGACTGATATGTCATTTGGCCTTGGTCAGAGAGGAAGTTAACTCACTAAATGGAGAATCCCCAGAAGCCCTGTTGAAGCAGAGAGATGACAAGATTGTGGACCTGGAGTATCTGTTAACTAAAACGCGAGAGGAAATGGAGATGATCAGACAGCAAACCAGGTGGGTTGTCCCCCCTCTGAATCTCACTGTTTAAAGGAGTAGAAAACATAAAAATGAATGCCAAAGTCAGATGAAAGAGCGTCAAAACTTATTTGGAAATGTGGTCTTTAATATTTTTTTTTTATTTTTTTTTTAAGAAGAAAAGGGTATTTGATAATATTTTTGAATGGTGGGTATTTGGGACCAGCTTGTGGTATTGTCTAATAAATGTCTAATAAATTCATTTGAATGTAAATTTGTTGTTTATATCCAAACATATGTATTTAACATGAATTATGATAAAATTTATGAACATATTAAAAATATAAATATCGTCCAAATCCAGGTCGAACTCATTTGTTAGCTGAAAGGACAAATTTTAGCGCAAAAATATTTATTCAACGTGTGTTACATCCTCATTTGTAACATTATTATGCAAAGACAATAAATACCAAAAGGTGGTCCCAAATACCCTCCAAACAAAAATTGTTTCAAGTGTCTTTTTCTCCATAAAGAAAAATTGTAGTAAATATTGAAGATCACATTTACCACTAACTTTTCACACTCTTTCATGTGAACTTTATGTAAGTTTTATGTTTTCTCCACCTTTAAAGTTTATCTCAATGATGAGACCAAGTAAGCCAGATAAGCCAAGTAAGCTGTTTTGAATAGTACACTTACTAGCCCACAATTTGGCTCACTTCTAGGTATTATGTGTATTTTTCTGTGTTTTCAGCTTGAAACTATGATGGAGTGCATGTAAAGTCTCATTTGTTTGTTTCAAACAGGTATCAGCTTTATTGGTATCAGACTTGTCTTGTAACATTTCACTTACTTCTTTGAAGGTATCGTGTTGATAGAATTGGTGTCTTTGTGTCTGAGTCATCACAGCAAAATAGTATAAACCAAACATAAAAAGCATAACCATATTTATTTATTTGATTGCTGTTTTACGCCATACTCAAGCATTTTGGTGTTAGTCAGAGTCGGGGGGAAATCCACTACCTGTAGATAGTTGTGGGTTTCCCCTGGGCTTTACCCAGTTTCCTCACACCATAATGCTGGCCGCCATCGTATAAGGGAAATATTCTTGAGTAAGACGTTAAACACCTATGAAATAAATAATTAAATAAATAGATATTATTGGGTGATTGCAGAGTTCAGGGGGATACCATTGGGACTCTCCAAGACCAGGTGAACATGTACCAAGAGATGCTGACGGCTAAGGATGATGTCATCATGAGTCTGACCAATCAGGTGTTTGACCTTGAATCTGGTCAGAGGTCAAATTCCAACCAATCCAGTCTTCCCAAACCGCCACCTATGCTGAGAGTTTTCACAGATGCAACAGAGGTTGAAAGATTAAAGGTAAATTAGAGCACTCTTTGTTTTCATGAATATTACAAAGGAGGCATTATAAGTAATCAGTGACCATTTCAGTGATATTATATGAAAGAAATCCTACAGAACAAACCCAGCACCTTGGTTCAAAAGGATTTTTGATGAGTAACACTATTTAACCCATATAACCGAAGATTCTGTAAAGAAGGAAAGTGTCCAGAAAATTTTCATGATTTGACGTGATAATATTCCTTATGTGAGGCAGATGTGATGTTGGGAAAAGTATTTATGCTAGGATGACATCAAGAGTATTTGAAAGGGCAGTATCATTTGTGGTTACATGTCAGCGATTGGTGACTTCATATCTTCATGTTTGTCATCACACCAGGCAGAGTGAAAAGGATAGAAAAAAATTTGTTTTCCTGTTCTCTGAAAAATCAGACATTATCAGTTTTAATACTAGGAAAATATTTAGGAAACCAATTCAGACAATCTCTGTCTTCATTATTTCAATCTGGTTCGGTCTCTTGGAGAAACAGCCATAAAATGTTCTTGCATTCTCCACTTTATTTTCTGTTGTTGTGGTACACAAATAAAAGTAAATTCACAGAAATATGAACCTTCCAATGTGCGGGAAAGAAACCGAGCTAGTCTGTTCTTGAGTTAATTGCAGTAGACCTTCTGGAATTTATTTTGCCCTTCATCTGATGGGTTCTGATGTGTAGTGTGCCTCCAGTCCATAACTTCAGTAAAAATTAATCCTTATAATCTTCACCTGTTCTTCAGTTGAAGTAGCATTTCTTCAGTTGTGAAGCATGTATGTTTGTCAATTTGCTCAACAGCACCCGTGGTTAAATGTATATGTGAGTAAGGTGATCGATGCCACGCGGTGATGTCACGTGGGGATCCCAAAAGCTGCTTGTGGTCCAGGGCCGACCTGATCTATTGAATTCGTCTCACTGTGATATTTTGCTGAGAGAAATGCCAATCAAAATATTTTCATTGATATCACTGTTGCTATTCAGACTTAACAAATGACACATTTTGGGAAATATGATCAAATATGTAATAGAAACATCTGTAAAACGTGAACTTTATACAGTTTTGAGCTAATTTATATTAATGAATAAGCATCTGTGTTCAAGTTCATTGAACGATTATTCAACTGTTTTAAAACATTACTCCAAAAACACAAATATATACATTTAAATTAAAAAATAGCAAGAAAGTGAAATTAGTAATGATAAGTCAGGAAACGCTTGTGTACGTGATTGAAGTGAAGTATTTTATTCAGAGAACACAACTTTTCTTTCTTGATGAACACATCTATGCATGCATTGCACATGACAATCCATGCGTTCTCATATGTTGAGAGATTTCATAGAAGATGAAATGGATGGTCTTGCAAACCATCGTCGACTGATCGTATTCTCCAGAAATTCTGCAAGTAAACCAAGCCATTTTGTGTAAATCTGTAGGTCTATGTAGGTACATGGGTAAATATTTGTATTCAGACTTTCTACACTGTTGACTCCAATCAGTTTTCTTTCACTCTTGTAGGGCCTTCTGTAGAATAAGTTCCTTACTTAAAATCATTAAGGTACTGTGTGTTTGTAAATTAAAGAAGCCGGCTTCACGGAGGTTTTTGCAAACAGACTAAAATCGAGAACATCCTAGCACATAGAGATAAACTGGTACAGGAGCAGAACAGCTGTAGGCCTATTCACAGTAATTCAAAAGTCTACTCTGACTGAAATATTGTAAGCACTGGTAGGACAAGGACAATTACTGCACGCCTCTGATAAACTTCAGTTTATGCCATTGTTGTTGTGAACGTCTGAGAGCCTGAGAGCCTGACATGCTGGACAACCTGCAGGCCTGGATTCTCGCAGGGCAGACAGAGCAGACTGGATTCCTACGCTCAGTGGGAGACCTTGCTGTTTAATGTGAGACGTCCTCTGTCGATTGAGCATTATTATCGCAATAATTTTCTGCTGGATTTGGGGTTTCAGCAAATCTTTAAAAAACCTTTTACCAAAGTACCAATAAAAACTTTTGAGTAGGCCCTTTATCCAAGGGTTGGTCGAGTGAGTAATGCCCAGGCAATGTATGGCCTTATATTTTGTGATGATTTACAGGACTCTTGCCAAGCATACCAGATGCAGAATAAATTCCTGACCAAGGAGATCCTTGAGCTGACGCAGCTGAGGGAGAACGATGAGCGCAGGGAGAATCTGCTGCAGATGTAGGTTCAGTACCTACCAGGAGATTTTCTAGGCAATTTCTTTTTAGAAACTCAGTTTGAACAAATCAGAAAACTCAATAATTTTCTTCATCACAGATTAATCAAGAGTTTGCTTCATGACAACTCAATACAAAATTTCTGCAGAGTGGCCAGAAAAACCCCTGCCTGTGTCACAATCCTCAGGTGCATTTGTTTTTAAGTTGTGTTTCCTTTTGGTTAAATTTTTATTGTATACTGTTGTACCTGGAATTATTTATTTATTTATTTGATTGGTGTTTTACGCCTTCCTCAAGAATATTTCTCTTATACGACGCCAGCCACCATTATGGTGGGAGGACACTGGGCATAGCCCGATGGAAACCCATGACCATCCGCAGGTTGCTGGCCAACCTACCTGGAATTAGAAAAGTGTAAAAAATAACTCCTGCGACTCCTGGAAGCTATACATCTCTTCGTTTTGTTACAAATTACTTGTCATGACCTGTAGTTTGTTGTGTCGAAAGTAGTGAACATCAAGGCCAGTCAACTTGAAGTGCTTTAATTTGTGTGAATCTGTACATGATTGTCTCTTTTCTGAGAAACTCTTATGAAGTCACTTTTGTTTTTATTTACTGCAAACCAGTAGCAGTAGCATTCAGGCACTGTTAACCACTGTTGGAGCAGTTGGTTAGCTTGCTAGCACAGTGTAATGACCCAGAAGCCTCACACCAATGCGGTTGCTGTGAGTTCAAGTCCAGCTCATGCTGGCATCCTCTAAGGCTGTAGATCTGCCATCCATCTGCAGATGGTTGGGAGTTTCTCCCGGGCTCTACCCAATTTCCTTCCACCATAATGCTGGACGCCATTATATAAGTGAAATATTCTTGAATGGTGTAAAACACCAATCAAATAAATAATAAATAAATATTAGGAATTAATTCAGCTGCACCATTGGACACTCATTAAAACCATGAGGTTTGTAATTACAACCTTTATCTCTCCATTTACAGGCAGTATGCAAACCTGGAGGCCACATTCTATCAGACTCGCAGCAAGTACTTGTTCCTGCTGAATGAGTTGAAAACACCGGTCAGAGGTAAGGGGAATAACTCAGGTGTCTGAGCCACGAAGGTGGTGGATTGTTTGATAATACAGTGTAGTCTTGCTAGAAGATGCCATGATATTGTGCGAAATTGGATATAATGTAATCCAAATCACGTGGCAGAAAAATATGTGGTGTACTGTCTTATGAGAAGGCTTAAATTGGAGATGATAACTGCTAAAACAGTTAATGAACAAGGATTTTTACCACGAAAAATACCTCAAAAGCTTGTCATTATTAGTTTAATTTTCCACTTTTCAGTTTTTAGCACATGGGTTGGATGGTGTTTTAGCTTTATAACATTTTGGATATGATATCAGGACAACCAAAAAGAAAAGATTTTTCGATGAATTTAACGGAAGAGTTCACACTTGTGTCTGCGTGTATCAATCTGATTTCCAGTACACACATAATGTTGTTAGGAATGCAGAGCACAAAACACTGTGACAAAAAGCGTCCCACCAATGCAGTCGCTGTGAGTTCAAGTCCAGCTCATGCTAGCTTCCTCTCCAGCCGTACATGGAAAGGTCTGCCAGTAACCTGCGAATTCTCATGGGTTTTCCCCTGGCGCTCCCTGGTTTCCTCTCACTATAATGGTGGCGGCGATCATATGAGTGAAATATTCTCGAGTATAGCGTAACACACCCATCAAATAAATAAATAAACACAAAGCTCTGTGCTTTCCTCACTGTAAGGGTCCGACCTCAAGAAGGGATTAGTATTTGTGCACTATCAGTAAATGCCACTGACTTTAATCAGATTTTTGAATGGCTGTAAAGTGAGATGTGAAATCACAGGGATTGAAATTAGCATGTTGACATTTTGACATGTTGACATTTTCCCAGCGGACAACAAATATGTTGTAGCCATTAAAAAATGGATAAAGTGACGGAAACTACATGCAGCTTTTGGAGAGGTTAAACCAAATTCAGTGGGTCACCATTGGCCTGTGATTAGGCGATACCAGGCAGGCTTTGCAAAACAAGGCGAAGATGTTTATGCTGTGTCCATAAAGTCTGCCATAGAACAGTTGATTAATCCTCAGGTAGCTAAAATCTTGCACGTTTATAATAAACCGACAGTGAGGACAGCCTCTGGCAAAGTTCATTTTTTCATCCACAGAACTCACTTTAATGTAGTAATTCTGACTTTGAACATAACCATATATTGGTCCCATGTCATTTCGTCACAGCGTGAGGTAGCCTATAGCACGTTTCGGAATCTATTCCCAGACCAGCGCTTACGGATTATACGCTTTAGTTGTCTTCTACTGTAATCTATGAATAAATTTTGTTGCACCAATTTGCTCAGCCCAGTTTTTACCCCTCAGCCAATATTGAATTGGCCAAGGGTATTGTCGTACCAGACGGCTGCCTGTACATATCCTTGTAAATGCTCTCTCTCTAGAATGGTGTAGCCCAACTTCACCAAACTTACACCACACATACAGTTTAGCATGAGGAACAATCATATTGATTTTCTGTGACCTTGACCTTTTTCTTTGTCATTTAAGTCAAATTTTCTAAAAGGCTTGTAAACCCTCTATCTTTAGAATGATTTAGGCAAAGTTCACCAAACTTACACCACACGCACAGTGTGGCTTGGGCAATAAACATTGATTTTCTGCAAGGCCATTGGAGTCATGTAAATAAAATTTTCTGAAAATCTTGTAAACACTCTCTCTTGCTAGAATGGTTTAGCCCAAGTTACACCACACTTACACTTTGGCATGAGGAAGAACCTTATTGATTTTCTGCAGCCTTGACCTTTACTTTTTCAGTGTCATTACATTCATTTAAGTTCAGTTTTATGAAAGGCTGGTATTACCCATGTACATATTATCTCTTGGAATTTGTATCAGTTTGTCACATTGTACATGTGCTTAAGGCCAAGGGTTTTAAGTGCATTGCACGATGTGTTTGTGTATTGGTATTGTCATAGACTGTTTAGAGTACCAAAGTTCAACCTCAAGATCATGTTAATATCATATTGATTAGTTTAAGGCGTTGTATTCTGTTAATGAAAAGCATTGGTTCAAATCACAACAGTGAATTTATTCTTTACATACCACTAAAGAAAGAATGGAATTCAGCTACCATTTTTGGAGCACGTCTCATTTGAAACATTGTTTGGCATACCTAACTATATTTATAGATGAGTACGGAATATTCATAAAAAATACTTTAATGGTGGAGGAGAAGCACATGTTTGAAAGTCATCCTTACCTTTGGCATTGAATTCATTGCTTAAGTAGATAAGTTGAAATGAACCAGTGGGTGATCCAAGAAGTAGGTTGTCCTCAAAGGTTGCTTATTCATGCCAGAACAGACATGTGCATACATCTGTCACATGACCTAAATTCAATCTCGATAATACATGCATATCATCTGTCAGAATCCTAGGATCAATATGTGTAGGTGTAAAATGTATTGATCATAGGTACCAGATGGCCAATGTATGAATGGATAACTTTACAGACGATTTAGATGTCTCTTCACTTGTGAAGAGCCTACAGGAGTTCAAAATGTAGCAAGTGTCATAATCTTAGGAAACGTGACCTTATTTGTGTCAAAATGTCAACTGAAGTGAAATTTGAGTCGTGCTGAATTTATTTGGCTGATGTTAAACGTAATACTCAAGAATAATAAATACAACCCAACATGGTTAGCTTTATTGGTGTAGGAAACTGGAGTAAGCCACTGAGTTTGACCCCTTCCCCACTCTCATACATATAATTAGGCCAAGTCTTCATTATGATTTAATACAGTGGAACTAAGTGTATGATAAACTTCTGGTATGTAGGTTACTGTTTCAGACACAGCCAGTGAATGATAAGAAATGGGAACCTATGCAGTGATAAGAAATGACAACCTACATGTATTCTAAGAAACATTACATGTCTTAAGAAATGAATGTTAGCCCAATTTGATTCTTCCTTATTAGTGGAGTTTCGAGATTGAACTATTTTATCGCTAAAGGCAAGAAATGCCCTACTGTACCATGTGACCTGTCAAAAATGTTAGGTAACCATTTCTGATTACATGTACTGTAACAGGGGCATCTAAGAAAAGTTTCAAAAAAGTTATTTAGACTAGACATACGATAGGGAGAATTAAGAGGCTGGAAGTTTTTTAATTTAAGATGTTCCAGATTGAAGGAGAGGTTGTTTGTGCCTCCCTAAAATCAACGAAATTGCCTGACATTTTTGACAGGTCACATGACACATTTGAACTCTTTTTACTTTCTGCGACAAAAGAGTTTGAACTCGAAACTCCATTATTGGCATTGTTTCTTTTCCCCCAACTTCATTTTGTACATGCATTTATAAAATGTATTATAAAACATAAGCATTTTGTGTGAACATATAATTCCTTGTGAATGATTTGCTTTGAATAACATGATGCAAGACCCTTAACAATGTGATACTGATCATTTGCTAAGCTGGATGTAAAAGGGCAGGTACAATATCCAGTTTTGATTCCTGAAGTCATCTGATGTGAGAAGGCCAAACAAGCTCCTTTTAATCATTTTTGGACAGTTTTGCCCCCTCCCACATAAAAATTGGTCAAACTTAAGAAGCCTTCTAGTATCAGGCTCTGAATTAACCAAGATTAGGCCCGGCTTATATATTCTGTATTGAGGTCAGTTGGCCTAAGCTGAATTAATTAGACTCAGGCAATCTTTAAAAATATGTTTGTTGGGGGTGAACCAACTCACCCTCCAGAGAAGGACTCTAGTCTAAAGTATTTATTGGTAGTTGAATTAAATGTTTTATTTTTCTCTGAATTTTTGGAATCCCTAGCCAGAAAAAAAATCCTACTTCAGAGTGATTTTGTGATTGTTGTCTTCAGTGCTTGTACAAACTATGCAGCATTGCAGCAAAAACTAATAAAGCACTTTTAATACCACACGCGGTAGGCTTCCTTGGCTGTGTGGCTAGCTTGGGACATTGACTCATTGGGAAAAGTGTCCAATTCGCAGAGAAACACATCGTTTTCTGCTGTGACGCAGCAGTGTTTGTATACTACTTTGGCGCTTTCTGAGCACACATGCACCTGGAAGTGTGTCAAAATTCCAAGAAAGAAGAAAGGAATACACGGGGTTGGACCCCTTTGTTAAAGGCGGGAAAGAGGTTTACAAGTTACCCATAGGCCTCTATCTATGCAGTCACTGTCAGTTTAAGCCTAGCTCATGCTGGCACCTTTCTGGTTGTATATGGGAAAGCCTGTGAGCAACCTTCAAATAGTCGTTTGGTTTCCTCCCACCATAATGCTGGCTGTCATCCTTGAGTACAACATAAAACACCAATCAGATAAGATCAGATAACACCAGTTTTGTACTGGTACATTTGAAATCAATTTACAAAAGGCAGCTTACAAAGAGAAAATGTCATCTCACAGACAGAATAATAACACAGATAGCTGCTACAATTCATCCAGTTTTTCTGCTTTCTGAATTTCCATGTGGATGCACTTACGTGTGTTCACAAGTAGTTTCTGTGAAGAAGCCATTGAGTAGATGAACACACCTGTGAAATGGGTGAATGACAAGAAACACAAATTTAACTGAACTTGGTCTTAAATACCTGGCTAAAAGGTACAGCTAAAGGTAATGATAAACATAAACATACCTGTATTGTATATGTATGCGCGTATGTGGATGAATCTCAGCTTATTATGTAGTTTACGGCACAGTATGAACATATGGTATAGATTTTCCAGGTGATAATAAGATATTCATCCTCTAGTCATTCATATGTACGTGTTAGTGACGTATTATTGCGGCGTTACTATGGTTTAAAAAGAAAAAAAAAAAGATTTATCCTGTTGGCAAGATTATTGATTCAAAATTTCAATATTACTTTTGCTGTGGTAGGCATTTGATCTAATAAAAAAATGGTTTAAGCTAATGTATGTTTAAAAAAAAAATCACTGCATACATGTGCATGATTAGGTATGCTATTTAAGTTACTTGTATAACTGTAAGCAGAAGCCAATTATCATGTATGTTCAGTAAGTTACTTATACAACTGTGTATTAAAACAGGAACCAAGTATCAGTTTTGTTATGAGTGCTATGTATTGAGACCAACTTTGCCATATGTCACAGGGTACATTTTACGTGGTACATTATTGGCCTATTTAATTCTTAGTTGCGGTGGGAAGGCTGAGCTCTGCCATGCTATAGTTTCATTGATCTACAGGCTAGCCCAGCAAGTCTTTAATAGCGAGAGCTGAACAGCTGCTCAGACCCTGACATTGCTGCCTGTCATTTTGAAATTTGTCAACTTTAACAGTTTAACAGTTTACTGTTTTACATGTACCATATGTCACAGTTGTGAATAGAGTGAGGATAGGCCACTGCTATGTTTGTCTAGAAATTTGACATCATTTAGAGTCAAGGATTGCCGGAAAGTTTTCCCCTGATGTCAACACAGTTGCAGATAGGGTGAAGCTAGATGTAGGCCAGAGCGATGTTTATCTGGAAATTTCATGTGATGTGAAGTCAAAGATTGCCAGAAAGTTCCAGTGCAATGTCATTTGGAAATTTATGATGTGTTAATTGACAGAGGTATTTTGGGCTGCACTATTGTTTTGAGTACATTGTTTCCAAAATGTTTGCCAAACTGGCTGAGGGAACAGTGACTGAACACTTTGAGTTACTGACCAAATTTGTGAGTCTTCAAATCACTGAATTTCAACTGGAATTTCATAGAGAGTTTTTGAATGATGACGAAGAAACCACAAGTAGAAGGACACCCAGCTTGAAGTCCAGCTGGGCTGGACTGATGACCAAATTGAAAACCGCAGGATTCCTGAAGTCCTCATCAAAATTAGAAAAGTTTTCATATAAAAAAAATCAGGGTTTAAAAGCAGGTAGGTTATTAAATTGAAATCTTGTCAGAGTCTTTTTATTGCTGGAACGGTGGATGAAGGCATGTATATACTTGTTATAAATGTTCTAATGTTCACAACCCCAGTATGTAAACATTTGCAGAAATAGTGGACATGGAAGTTATTATTTATTATGCCTGCCTTCTTGAAGAACAGCAGAGGGCTGAGGGGATGCTTGAGTCTAATGTTTTTGATATTTCAAAAACTACCTGGAGGAGAGTCATGAAGTTCACATGCTACATCAAGTATTTGATCCTCAGGTCAAGTTATGAAACTTAAGAAAACTTGTTTTTCGTTATGTTAAGTTTTACATGTTTAATGAATTCCTAATTCTTGTTGTCTCATTGTTTGTTGGATGGTTTCTGTTCAAAAGCTGTGAACATAAATTATAAATTTATAAATTTTTGTGTTCCGTCAGTTTTACTTCAGATTAAGGTTGAAAGCCTCATGTCCTTTAAAAATTTTTGTGTTCACGTCCATTTTGTGGCCCTGCACATCAAATTTGAAATCTAGCGGGATCTTTGCCCAAGTTTTTTGCATATTTAATAACTTAATGGATTTTCATTGAACGTTGATTTCTATGCAATAATTACTTTAAATATTATCCCATTGTGATAAAATTCTGTATGTAGTTATATACTTTGTACTGTCACGGTCTGGCCATCTTATGGAACCTTTGTTTACTCCCTTTTTCAATAATGATGTGATCGTCCGGCCATGGTTGACCTACCATGATCCCATCATGGGCGGACAATCCTGCCATCCTAATCAGAATTTACCAGCCTTTTGTGCTTTGTTTGTGACGAACCTATTTACGTCAAATCCATCATGCCTTCTTGTCCTGGGGAAGAAATATTTTTTTCCTGCTCAATGATTTCTCACAGAATCCTTGCCTGTGGCTTCTGATAAAAGCATGCATATGTACGTATAAGCACATATAATACAGTATGCTGAGAACTTACATGTACATGTGAACAGAACTAACCCGTCAACAATCCTACAGACATCAGATCTAAGTAGTTGCATTGTTGTCAGCTTTCTAAGCTGACTCTGGACAGGGTATATAGGTAGAGGATGAAATGCGACATCTTTCCAGTGTAAAACTATTTTGGCTGCAAACATGGATTTTAATACTACTGCACATTTCATTAGTGCTGAAAAATGCCTAAGTCCTGTAAGCACTTGTTTTCAATGTCGTAAAATCAGCTGGCGGTCATCCGCTCATGAATCTACCATGATACACACATCCTGATCGGATCATGATGTACGGACAATCGATCCCCATCCGACCATGGTTGGCCCACCATACCCAAACCTTGCAGCTATGATGGGCATAATATAGTCATCTAGGATCCAGCTGTACTGCACACTGTTGTAGGATTTATATGCTGACTTTGTAAAGGGTGTTCAGGCAAAGGCTGAAACTGAATGCCTTTTAAGTGTAAAATTTGGCTGGCATAGATTGTCATAGATTTTAATTAGGGCTGAAATAATTAGAACTCCAGAGTATACATGTTGGTATCACGGACACAGTTAAGGTACATATATGCGCTTTTAATGTCATTAAATCTTATGATGATCATCCGCTTATGACGGTGCCATGATGCGCACATCCTGATTCAATCACAAGGCCATAATGTATGGACAATCGATCACCATTTAGCTAGGCACCAGCTGTATCAAAAGTTTAACCTCAGGGGCCACAGACTGTATTTATGTGTCTAGGTTCTAAGTTTTGACAGATGCATGGGAGATTAGTGTTTCTGTTACCATGGTTATAGGTGGAGAAGAGGGCCGGTCGCAGGATGTAATTAATCAGCTGTTGTCTGATGCGCTGGACTCAGAGGACGACACTATAAAACCAGAGGGCTTCCTTTCCTCACAAAACAGGTATGTAACGGTTATCTCCCCTTAAAAGGGTATGAAAACATTACTGCATAAAATCAGAGGACTTCCTTTCTTCACAAAACAGGTAGGTAATAGTTGTCTCTCTTTGAAAAGTTCTGCAAACATTACAGTATAAAATCGTCAGACTTTCTGCCCTCACAAAACAGGTAGGTAACAGTTATCTCCCCTTAAAAGGCTCTACCAACATTACTCTATAAAACCAGAGGGTTTCCTTTCCTCACAAACAGGTATGTAACAGTTATCTCCACTTGAAAGGGTCTGAAAACATGACTCCATAAAACCAGAGGACTTCCTCTGCTTACAAAACAGGTAGGTAACAGTTATCTACCCTTTACAGGCTCAACCAACAATACTCCATAAAACCGGAGGACCTCCTCTCCTCACAAAGCAGGTAGGTAACAGTTATCTCCCCTTTAAAGGCGCCACCAACATTACTCCATAATACCAGAGAACTTTCTCTCTTCTCAAAACAGATAGGTAACAGTTATCTCCCCTTAAAATGCTCTACCAACATTACTCCACAAGACCGTGACATTTCTCCACACAAAAGGAAGTTATCTCCCCTCAAAAGGACCTGTCAGCTATTGATACATCAGGAAAAGTTGTTTAAATATAACATCTGTATAAGACATGCATTTGGCAAAATATTTCTTGATGTGTCTGATTCAGAACATGCCCTGTCTTGTGCTCTTCGATAATATTATTTTGTGTATTAAATCAGCTTCTTCTGTGGCACTGCCAGCCCTTGAGTTTTTTTTATGTGCGTTAAAATGGCCCATGGAATTTTATCTTGCGATATAAAGCATAGAATTTGTGTAAAACATGTCAAGTGACCAAAGTATACTCTCTTGCCTTTACAGTACGATAGAGTATGACCGATATGGATTCCTCAGGCAGCATGATGCTGATGAAGATGTGCTGGTTACCAGGGCGACAGAACTACAACGACGGTCCAGGGAGTTAGAAATCCAGATTAAAGTGAGTTCATGAGTTAGCACAGAAAGCATATGAAAGTCACGACCACCAAAGAATGATTTATCAATGCCTAATGGAAATCCTAAATGTTTTGTGTTCATGTACAGGTTTTCGTGCTTTTGAAACTGTCTTCAAATTTAAGTGTAGAATGACCAAACATTTGTTTTCATGATTTTGGATTTTGAAAGTAGAAGTAAACAAAATTTTGATTTAAAGTTGATCAGTCTTTGTATCGTGCAAGATTGATATTGATCCTTTGCTGTTAATAAGTCAAAAGGTTTGTCAGTTATAGGTTGATTGTGGCTAGTTTTAAGGTTCCAGTTTCCTTCTTATGTAAACCTAACAGCTGTCATATATATACTTGAGTACAGCGATAAACATCCATCTGTTATTATAATACTAGCTGAAAAAAAGGATGAAGGCATTTAATCTAGAAATCCACACCAATCAAAATCAAACGTTTATGAAACTCTGTTATGTCTTGTAAAGAAACCCTGAAGTGAATGGAGTTCACTGGAATTTTGCCAGCCTCATATGAGTTCTTGAAAACTTCAAAAAATTAAAAGTAACTTTTCCAGGCCTTGAAGTGCTTGTTTAAGTCTACAGTGTGAAATACTTATGGTCCCCATTTTTAGGAAGTGGACGAGTCTGGAGCTGTATCTCATCAGGTTAAGTGGGAGAACTTCATGGTGAGTTTAGGCGACAAGCCTTTACAGAGAAGCCCAGAGCTGAAGGCACTGATCAGAGGGGGGATTCCCCATCAGTATAGAGAGCCAATATGGAAAGGGTAAGCAGCCTTAACCATGTCAGTCTTTTGGCCCACTGACATTGCTTTACTGATGCTGTGCAATCACGTGAGGAAATTTTTGACAAAAATTATTTTCTCCTCTGTAAAGTGTTGTTTTTTTTTTTTTGTCTAACAAAATACACTAAATGTTAAAAAGAGAAGAAGAGCTAACTATTTTCGCAGGGACTCATTTCACTCTTGGGAAAGATGCCTATGTCTTATTCAGGGTGAAGATTGTAAGGAATAAACTAAAAGTAATGGTTGTACATGTTGAGTCGTTTGCTTTCCTCTACTCTGCTATGTTATCATGAGATTTGTTTAGTTGCGTCTGTTCTTAAAATGAGACTGTATCGTTTCTTTTTTTCTTTCTGCTTTTCTGTAGATGTATAAATTTACATATCCAGTCCAAGCCGAGCAACCACTATCAAAACCTAGTCAAAAGTTCAGAGAAGAACAAACACAATCCTGCAGCTAAACAGGTACTGGTCATCTCAAGAGATAGAAGATAAGGTATAAACAGGTGTTGGTCATCTAAGACAAAATATATGGCATAATCAGGTATTGGTCACCTTAAATGAAAGATATAGTATCAAGGCAAAGCCAGTTTCATCATAACTGTTATTACTAATTTTATGATAATTGAATGGATAAATAAAGTTACATTTGAAGTCACTTGGCTTTGAACATAATTAAGTATCTCACAAAATCTGTGTGTAAGAAAGTTGGCCAGTTGTTCGCCAAAAGCCAGTGCTTTACTTCAAGCAACTTTTTTTTAAATAAATGACTGAGTATAGCATTACAAATCAATGAAGGATCTCGCAGTGCACCTTTTTTAAATGAATTACATTGGTGTGTTACTAGGTTGAGCTTGATCTACTTCGTACACTCCCGACCAATAAGTATTATGAGTCCATGGACAGTGAAGGGATCGCCAAGCTACGCCGAGTGCTGTTGGCCTACAGCTGGCATAACCCTGAAATTGGCTACTGTCAGGTAAAGTAAACCTTTTTGCTGTATTTTTTTGTTATTTTTTTGCATAGAAAGTGTAAACAGATACTTCCACATGTATTGCAGAAAGCAGATCATGACCAGATTTGGCATTCCCTTAAAAGTTTTAATTGCGGATAACAAACAATTGTCACAAAAAAATAGGGTCAGTCATTATGTGTATTTTTTTATTCCTGCTTATGAAATATTTAAGGATTTTGGAGAAATTAACATGGAGAGAAAAATAAAATAAGAAGTTCCATGTAAAGCCCAATAAAAACTTCGGTTGAGGGCTGGTGAGGTTACCTGCAACAAACAGATTTTTAATGATGGCCTTATTAAATGCTTGTTAACAGTTTTTGCCTGTTATCAGAAGTTTGGTTGCAGTAAGTGCTTGATATCATGTGCATAATGTATGTCTGACATGAAGTCTGGTGGAGATTGTCTTACTCGCCAATATGTTTGAAACATTTGGTAAATTTTGTTGTTTGCATGCGAAATGCCATTGGTTTTACAGTGGTTTTCCTCAACCCACAAAATTGAACACCTTGGCATATATAATTTATCAAAACTGAGACAAATAAACAAATAATATATAAATACATGTGCTGTATTACTGTTTAAGATGCTGTGACAATAATCCTGTTGCTAGTTGGACAGTTGAAGTCACAGGAATCCTGTACATATATTGTATATGTGAACAAAAAGAGCAGCAAACTTATAGAAATAAATTTCACAGACTTATCCATTTACATGTAGAATGTGGTCACTGCTTGTGTTGCATATTTCTTTCTATTACAATTTGATGTTGTATTCATCATAACATGTAGATAAAATTAAGAGCTAAACATTGATTTAACAGCTAGTCTGAATAAATGTGTTTTCCCTTGGACAGGGTTTAAATCGGTTGGCCGCCATTGCTCTGTTGTTTTTGAATGAAGAAGATGCTTTCTGGTGTCTGGTGGCCATTGTGGAAGTGATTATGCCACCGGAGTATTACACACGGACACTTATGGCAGCACAGGCTGATCAGGTAGGTCAGTGTTTCTGATTGTGGAGGTGATCATGCTACAGTGGTATTATACACAGGCAGTTAAGGCAGCACAGCCCAGTCAGGTAGGTCGGTGGTTCTGATGTCTGGTGGCCATTGTGGAGGTGATCATGCCACAGTGGTATTATACACGGGCAGTTAAGGCAGCACAGCCCGATCAGGTAGGTCGGTGGTACTGATGTCTGGTGGCCATTGTGGAGGTGATCATGCCACAGGAGTATTTCACACGAATGGTTAAGGCAGCACAGCCCCGTCAGGTAGGTCAGTGGCTCTGATGTCTGGTGGCCATTGTGAAGGTGATCATGCCACAGGAGTATTTCACACGAATGGTTAAGGCAGCACAGCCCAGTCAGGTAGGTCGGTGGCTCTGATGTCTGGTGGCCAGAGGAGTATTTCACACGGACGGTTAAGGCAGCACAGCCCAGTCAGGTAGGTTGGTGGCTCTGATGTCTGGTGGCCATTGTGAAGGTGATCATGTCACAGGAGTATTTCACACGGACGGTTACGGCAGCACAGCCCAGTCAGGTAGGTTGGTGGCTCTGATGTCTGGTGGCCATTGTGAAGGTGATCATGTCACAGGAGTATTTCACACGGACGGTTACGGCAGCACAGCCCAGTCAGGTAGGTTGGTGGCTCTGATGTCTGGTGGCCATTGTGAAGGTGATCATGTCACAGGAGTATTTCACACGGACGGTTACGGCAGCACAGCCCAGTCAGGTAGGTTGGTGGCTCTGATGTCTGGTGGCCATTGTGAAGGTGATCATGTCACAGGAGTATTTCACACGGACGGTTACGGCAGCACAGCCCAGTCAGGTAGGTTGGTGGCTCTGATGTCTGGTGGCCATTGTGAAGGTGATCATGTCTCAGGAGTATTTCACACGGACGGTTACGGCAGCACAGCCCAGTCAGGTAGGTTGGTGGCTCTGATGTCTGGTGGCCATTGTGGAGGTGATCATGCCACAGTGGTATTATACACGGGCAGTTAAGGCAGCACAGCCCAGTCAGGTAGATCGGTGGCTCTGATGTCTGGTGGCCATTGTGGAGGTGATCATGCCACAGGAGTATTTCACACGGACGGTTAAGGCAGCACAGCCCAGTCAGGTAGGTCAGTGGTACTGGTGTCTGGTGGCCATTGTGAAGGTGATCATGTCACAGGAGTACTACACACGGACACTTATGGCAGCACAGGCCGATCAGGTGTATCAGTGGTTCTGGTGTCTGGTGGCCATTGTGGAAGTCCTAATGCCACAGAACTATTACACATGGACACTTATGGCAGCACAGCCCGATCAGGTACCTTACTCGACCAGAAACTGAAAGCCACAGTGACCAGCATTTATGTAGCCTTTATATCTTGAGAGTGGTTTTGGAGTGGGGGTGGCTGTAAAGAGAAATGGAAGTATCTGACCTGAGATACATGTATGGTGTGGAAAAGTTTTTAAAAAGTTTTATGGGCCAATTTAAATCTGGTCAAATGATTGTGATGATTTCAGAGAGTCCTGAAGGATCTGCTGCAAGACAAGCTGCCTCGTCTTCATACTCATCTGGAGCAACATGATATTGACCTCTCGCTTTTCACATTCAACTGGTTCCTCACCATCTTTGTGGACAACATTCTCCCGGAGGTGTTTCTGAGGGTGTGGGACGTTCTACTGCACGAGGGGAGTAAGGTATGTCACCCATCTCTAAAGGTAAGACAAGTTAGGACGAGGGGAGTAAGGTATGTCACCCATCTCTAAAGGTAAGACAGGTTAGCACTGGGGAGCTTTCCCTCAAATAGGCAAGTTTGGTCCTTCACATACTTTTTGTACATTTATGCTACTGTTTTATGGAGCAACAAAATCTTGTGAAAGGTTTCTTGAGCCATACACTATGCAGGTATTCAATTTTTGAAATTAACCCTGAAGCGAAATATGACTGTGTGAAATCAGTCACAGTGACCTGAAAATGTTCTTTTATAAATATATTGTAAGGTTTCGCCATATCTCATGTTGATGCAGTTATACTGACCCATTCTTGTAAAGTTTTGGTAAAGTGAGGAATGATTAATGTAGGATAAACCTGATGTTTAATGTCCAAATCCACTCATGCATTTCTACTTGTGCTCTTTATGTTTTCCCTGGCTATTTTCCACGTTGTTGCCAGTCAGTTGAAATGAATGAAAATTCAATGTCAGAAATTACAGTTCGCAACAATTGTTTGAATGAATAAAAAAAAGAGAGTCATAATCTACATTTGCATTACAACAAGATGCTCTTTAGGTTTGTCCCTGGCCATTTTCGACTTATGTAAAAATGAGAAAAAATGAATAAAAATGAAATGTTGCAATCTGCTTTACCATTTCCACAGGTACTCTTTCGGTTTGCCCTGGCTATTTTCAAGTACAAAGAGGAGGAGTTATTAGCACTGAATGCATCAATCAACATTAACAAATACCTGCGTGTGATTGGATGGAAGGTGACGGATGTTCGCAGATTGGCCGAGGTGGGTGTGCCTGGATCATTCCTGGTTAATGTGTAGATGAAGGGGGGGGGAGGGCGGCAACTCCTGGGCTTGGATTCATGCCTGCCTTAGCATGGGCCCGCTTGCATGAAGGAATCGTAGCTACAGTCGATTGTAAAATTAAGTTAAGCTGCAAGCACAGAGGAATTGTAAGATGATTATAACTTTTTAAGTATTCTATGGGAATGCATAGCAATGCATTAAATACATTGTAGTCATGACAATTTCCCAGCTCTCAGACCGAAAGTTGCTGACCAAAGTACAACCAATATCAAACAGCTCTAAAGATGATGCACACATTTAACCTTTCTGGTGTGCAGTTTTGCTACTTGTTCTCTTTAGAAGGTATTATAGTGAGGAGAAGTAACAATTCAGTAAGATGAAATAAACATTAAAAATTCTCATCTTTTTCTTCACCGCATGCAGGAGTATTTTGTTGTTTTTGTGAGGGTCATTTGTGCTACAGTCCCAAACGTGTCAGTTTGTGAGAGGTAGGAGGTGATTCAGAGGAAATCTTAATCAGTATATACAAATAAAAAAATAAATTTAAGTGACTTAGTGTCATTTTGATTGTTTTAGAGTTGTGATAACTTTCGTTTTGTTTTTTTTTTTGCTGCTTTTGAACTTCACGGGCCCCAAGACTACTTGATACTCAGCGGCTATCTTGTAAAATCATTCATCATCGAAGGCCGTGTGTGTGCCATACTCAATAAATATTGCTTCACTTGCTGAATATAGAAGATCTGTTTCAGTTGAACAGTAGTAGACTTGGATCAATACTTATAGTGGTTTTGCTGAATTCCCAGATCCGATCTGAGATCGGCACACAGGAGATCAGACCACACGGCTTTTATGCCCTACTGCGATTGCGAGTGCTGTGGTTATGTCAGGTGACTTAAATCATTTTTCAAGGAATTAGAACGAAGATGTCATATTCTAGAATGGTACAGATCCATACCCATGTGTATCTACTATAAACAATGAAGATCTAATAGTAAGTTTAGGTTTAAAGTTGTTTTACATGTAACAGAAGTCACAAGTGAATAATAACGAAAATTGGACACTGTATAATGTATCAGATGTCGTTGTTGAGGTATTACTTCCTTGTTGAGGTATTACTTCCTTGTTGAGGTATTATGTAGGACATGCCAAGAGAAAATTTATAAAGCTGAGCATATCTTATTACATGATTTTTTTTTAGGTTTATTGGGTCATCTGAGGTGAAATGAGACGTGCTTAACAATTCAAACGAGATTGACAGTGTCCGACTACATGCAGCAGGAATCTATAACTGCTGCTCTGCGTATAGGTTACCATGCCTCGTGTGAAGGATAGTTTGTATATAAAAAAATACAGGAACTATATGTTTTGTGGGTATCAGTGAAAATTTCCCCGGGGAGACATTCATATATGTACGTTGCTTAAAATGTTAGAGACTACGAAAATTATAGTAGGCCTATATCAGTTATTTATGTACAGACTTTATCTTAGTGGAAAAAAAATGTTTTTCATAACTTTCTTTCATTAAACTGACTTTGTGTTTCTTGATGGTCATGATGATTCCCATAAACGTGAAGCCAGAACCGAAGAATTGTCGCTTAGGTGATTACGGGTGAAATCCCCAGCCTGCAGGCAACAATTCAAATGTTTATCACTAATTAGTATTTGCTTTCCTCATGAAGGGATTCTCAAACCTCAGAGCTTGCATAACAAATATTTGATGGATAAAAGTGTGAAATTATGATAGATTCACTTCGGTGTCTTGATCATAAGCAACTTGCAGATAACAGAATTATGTACATGCAGTAAATCTGAGCATTCACGATAATACATTTCAGTGCCTATAGGCTCTAGCTGAAGTTAAGATTGCGATCGTAGGTCAGATTTGACTCTTTGTACATGGGAAATGCACCAGTCAATAACTTTTTCTTGCCTTTATTTTCAAGAGAGTTCGTCATCACGATTCAGCAGCTAACAAAAACAACGTGGAAAAACATCTCGTAACAGCTTTCTGAGACAATTGAATTACACACTTGCAAACCGAGTTGAAAATTACTGACTAGCAGTCCACCTGTGACAAGTATTTACTCAAAGTGATATCAGGGCGATTGTAAAGATTTTCAACTGGGTCATACCAATTGTAATTTTTGATGGTAAGTTACAATGATCGTAGCTTACAATCAAGATTGTAGTGAATTGCAATCAGCTTAGGCTTACGATGCCTTTGTACAAGCAGCGCATGGTGGAATTTAACATGAAATTAAAAAATTGTAATATTGTAGTAATGTTTGATATAAATATAAACATTTATTACATAACTCGTGATAGTGATCAAATGCAAATTTAAATTTTCTAAAAGTAAAAATGCTTTTCGAAAGCCTGTATAAGTACCTTAATTCCTCAGCATGTTCGAAAAAGTAAAAGAACAACTTTCAATGCAATTTATGTTTTCATTTTGAAGACCAAACTCCATTTGTTGGGTTTGCCAATTTCAAAGCTGCAAAAAATTGTATTGGTCTACATGGAATAATTCCCTCAGAATATGCTTGAATGAACATTTTGCAAACATCTGGAAAGGTTGAAGAATTATAGTAGTTGGGTTACACACAAATGACTCTATAGCTTGTGCATGTAGATTGATTGGAAAGGCTTTTGGGTTAGTCATGAAGTCTAGTCCAAGTTCACTTCAAGTTCTTTCCAGTCACTATTTCTGCTCGGACTGGAGGGATAAATTAATGTTGGCATCAGAATTCAAAACTTGGTTGTTTTTTATTGCAGATTGCATTCCAGGAGCTGAACCCTTTCCCACGTCGCGTAGTCACGGCACGTAGACACTTACATATGATACAGGTGAAGGTACGATAAACCCAGCTTCCATTTCAAACTAAGAACATTTATGGGTGTTTTAATGTATTATAACAAAATATTCTCCTACAATTTTTGTCTGGTTTCAACGAAACGTAGGCCAAGTGTAGACTACATCAAGATACATAATTTGTATTATCAGTTGTTTTCATTTTCACTGGTGATTGGTTGTCTGTGTGTCTCTCCATTCATCCACCATGTTAACCTTTCTTTCAAAACACTACTACTCCTACAGTTCTTGTATGATTTCAATGAAAGTGGGTCCAAGTGTAGACTACATAAAGATACATAATTTGTAATGTTGATTTTGCGTTTCGATTATTGTTGGTCCGTCTGTCTGTCCATTTATTCACCATGTTAAGATTTCTTTCAAAATGCTGCTACTCCTTCAGTTTTTATCCAATTTCAGTGAAAATTGGCTTCAGTGTAGACTGTTTCAAGATACATAATTTGTAGTGTGGAATTTTTAATTCTGATTATTAGTCTGTCTGTCTGTCTCTTCATCGAGTATATATTAACATATCTCAAAACACTGTATCTCCTCCTTTGTCTGTTTGTCTCATTTCAATGAAAATTGGTTTAAGTCTAGACTACATCAAGATACATAAATCGAGTTTCAGTTTTGATGATCGTCTGTCTGTCTGTTCATCCAGCATATCTTAACATTTCTTTCAAAAAGCTACTAATTACTGTTGCAGATTTTATTCAATTTCAACCAAACTTGGTATCCAAACAAGTGAATCAAGATACATATTTCCAAGTGATGATTTTCAATGTTGATTATCCAGTGTCCATCATACATACATAAATTGGCTCCGTGATAATTGTGTCCCCACCAGTAGAGCTACCGTCTCATCAGAGACATGGTTTCATCTGCTTTTATCATGCTGGCTTCCTCTCTGGTCGTACATCGTAAGGTCTGCCAGCAACCTGTGGATGGTGGCGAGTTTTCTCGTGGGCACTGCCCATTTCCTCCCACCACAGTGCTGGCTGCCATTGTATAAGCGAAATATTCTTGAGTTAGCCAAAGGGTTTCACAGGTGTTTTGAATGTGGTAGCTGTCTCACATGTACGAAAGACTGTTATCAGTGCTCTTTTTGTCTGAAAACTTTGAATGGTGTGTGCCAGCATTGTGTATAAATACAGAAAATGAGCTGAAATGTGCATCGTAGTTACAGATGTAATTTTGAATCATTCACATTCTCTCGTAAAATATTTAGAGTTTGACTAAAAAGGTTGTTAGTTTTGAAACTAGTTCACGGGCCGCATGCATAAAAGGATCATAGCTACAATCGATTGTACACCCTACAATAGACTACAATTGATTGTATAAATAAGTTACATGGCTTGCACAAAGGAATTGTAAGGTGATTTGTAACTTTTTGAAACTGCGATCACGATCATAGACCAGATTTGACTCGTACATAAAGGTGGTCAGTGTAAATGGGAAATGTACCAGTCAATAACTTTCGTACCTTCAATTTCAGAATACTTCTACATCATCATGATTCAGCGGCTAACAACAAGAACATGTGAAAAACATCTTTTAACACATTTCTGAGACTATTAAATTACACACTTTTGCAAACCAATTGAAAGTTATTGACTAGCAGTCCACCATGGTGGCAAGTATTTGTACTCAAAGTAAATTTTAAGGCAATTGTAAATATTTACAACTGGGTCATATCGATAGTAATATTTGATTGTAAGTTACAACAATCATAGCTCACAATCCCCTTTGTACAAAAGGCTGTCCATGAGGGCTACAATCAAGATCATAGTGATTTACAATCTTAAGCTTATGATCCCTTTGTGCAAGCGGCCCCTGATGTGAATTGAATTGAGCATGTCATATTGTGTAATACACAGTGGGACTGGGAACAAGGTCATAAAACTTGTAGTCCCTATCCCTGAATAAATATAATTTAACGATGTTACTGCAGATGTGACAATAGAATGACACAAAAAAGAAACAATATCATAGCTGCTTATGAACAGAATTTTGTAATGTGTAGTGCAGTCTGCTGTCAGTATGCTGTCTTACCGCTAAACTTTTCAGAGAATTCTACTCAGTGTCTTTTTTGGATATGTTTTGTAGACACAGCTGCGTGAACTTGACGCCTTACGAGAGGATTTCCGTAGCCAGAACATCCCAGCTGACAGAGAGGAGTATTATAGTGATGATGAGGCGGAGGGGGAGGAAGAAAGTAAACAGGTGCCCCCTGCACCCATCATGGCGGCATAAAGATGACAACAAAACTGGACTGTCACACCAGAGATGTGGCTGAGGGTGGAACAAGCAGATTCTCTTGCGCCTGTCATGGTGACGTAAAGCTGACAACAAACTGGGATGTCACATCACAGATAGCGGCCGGTGGGGGCAGGCAGATTGCGCCTGTCATGGTAACCTAAAGCTTACAACAAACTGGATTTCACACCACAGGTGTGGCCAGGTGGGGAACAAGCAGATTCTCTTGTGCCTGTCACAATGGCATAAAGTTTACAATAAACTAGGATATCACACCACAGATGTAGCTGAGGGCAGGGTGGGGGGAACAAGCAGATTCTCTTGTGCGTGTCACCATGGCGTAAAGTTTACAATAAACTAGGATGTCACACCACAGATGTAGCTGAGGGCAGGGCGGGGGGAACAAGCAGATTCTCTTGTGCGTGTCACCATGGCGTAAAGTTTACAACAAACTCAGATGTCACACCACAGATGTAGCTGAGGGGGGAACAAGCAGATTCTCTTGTGCCTGTCAGGATGGCATAAAGCCTAGAACCAAGTCGAATGTCGCTCCACAGATGTGGCCAAGTGGGGAACAAGCAGATTCTCTTGTGCCTGTCTCGGTGGCATAAAGCTGTCTCATCAGAAGAGATCAGTTTTCAGCTCTTTATCTTTAGCAGAAGTTCGAAACTCTTGTTGCGTGTGTCTGTTGTGTTGAATCTATTGAACAAAAAGTGAATCTTATTTAGGCTCTTCTTATATAATGTCAAATACAGTGCCCCCTAGTGTGCTGTAAATGACCTAAAATTTCAACCACAAAGTGTATTTAAATGTCGGAAAATATCACCGATATATCTGTGAAACTTTGATTTTTCCTGCAGGATATCATCCTATCTGTCAAACATAATATCTCAAAGCACCTTTCAAAGGCTAATAAAAAATAGGAAAATTCAGCAACTTACATGTGTACATGTAGACATGGTTGAAATGCTAGGACATTTGCAGCCTGTGGTGTGAACCCTGGATGTAAAAGTGTGTCATCATGTTCAAATTTGATCGTCATCGTTGTTCACCGTTGACAGTATCGTGCATTCCTGTGCTTTCTGTGCTGACTGCTAAACCATTGTCTTCAGAAAAAGTTTTTTTTGTTATTATCCATTAAATGCCAACTTGTTTTATATTTTTTCATTGAAAAGAATCATCGATTTACAAACAGATCATCAATTTACCAAGTGGACATTCCTGCAGAAATGTGATATGTTTTTGCATGTATGTAAGGAACCGAAAAGCGAAAAAAAGTGTCGTTTATGTAATTATATACTTAACATGTGATTTGTCAACTTCATGATTTGTAACATTGCATCGTTTTGTGAATAATATCGTGAAGTCTTTGTGTGATATCTCCATGAATATCTGATTGAAGATTATATTTTGGGATATTTTTATGTTAGAATTGAAAATGTTTAAAAAGGGAATGAGGTTGAAAGCCTTACTTGGGTGTGTCAGGCCGTTGGAAGGCTGTCGAAAGCACTATCAGTGTGTTGGACAAAGAGGTGCTTTGCAATGTTGATATCAGTTCATTTCCATTTCCTTTCTTTTAAATGTGCTTAGCTTGTGCTCTTAGAGTGCTTAGTTAATGATGCTTTTAAAACTTTGGTTTTAAATTTTACTGAAATTTTAAAACTAATGGCAGATTACATTGACATTGAATGTGACTGCATGTAAGGTAATAAAGGGTAAAACTGTATTCACAGAGTATATGTGGAAAATGGGTAGTTTACAAAAATTAGTACCATAGGTTTACCCAGCAACTGAAATAAAAAATTAATGCTACTTACACTCGCTGTTTTCAGGATAGGAAAAGATAGAAAATAACCTTTAAACACCCTGATCAAATAACTTCCTATTTCAGCGTAAACATAGCAATGAGACAGACCAGCTGTTGTTATCGTGATGAATGCGAGTACATGTTATATATATGTTCATATGAGTATATGAAATTACAAGAGCGCTTTTGCTGGGGAGAATGATAATGGTAATTTTACATATATCTGTTGGGAACGATAATGGCAATATGACATGAATCTGTAGAGAGTGGTAATGGTAATTTGACATATATTTGTGGAGAATGATAATGCTAACTGAACATGTGTCTGGAGAATGATAATGGTAATTTGACATGTATCTGTGGAGAACAGGGAATGTACATAAGTTAATACTGTGACCGTATAATTTGTGATGACAAGTATATATTAGTACAGGTATCCAGGGATATCTCAGTGGAAAATTGGAAGTGTATATTACTAGTTACATGGTTACTGAGTGAAAGAATACAAAACCATGTGGGGTCTGGAAGTGTCATATGAGGCTAATTGAGCCATGTAGTTTTGTATCATTTCGCTCAGTAACCATGTAATCAATTTATCCCGCAGAAGATTCTAAAAACTACACTGAAAATTTGTTTTTTGAAAAACAAGGGAAGCTTCAACAGTAAAGTGTGCATTAATACATATCTGGAAAAGTTTATATTGACATGCTTCTGAAAAGAAGGAAAAGCCTAATTTGACATGCTTCTGGAGAAAAAAAATCTACATTGACACCTTAGGCCACTAGAGTAAAAGTTTATGTTGAGAAAAAGAAGCGTAGATTGATGTATGCATGTGGAAAATGAGAAGTACACATGTATCCATGTACCTTTGAAGAATGAGAAGTGTACATTGGTATAATAGCATGTATCTGTTGAAGAATGAAAAGTGTACATTGGTGTTCTAGTGTGTGTCTGTGAAGAATGAGAAGTGTGCATTGGTATAATATCCAGTATCTGT
This sequence comes from Acanthopleura granulata, assembly GCA_016165875.1. Lineage (NCBI taxonomy): Eukaryota > Metazoa > Mollusca > Polyplacophora > Chitonida > Chitonidae > Acanthopleura > Acanthopleura granulata. The sequence continues at coordinate 4,012,524 of JABBOT010000007.1, read as the reverse complement.
GAAGAATGAGAAGTGTACATTGGGTTAATAGCATGTATCTGTGAAGAATGAGAAGTGTGTGTTGGTATAATATCCAGTATCTGTGAAGAATGAGAAGTGTATATTGGTAAAATATAATGTGTCTGTGAAGAATTAGAAGCATACACAACTGTGTATATCTGTGATGAATATCTGTGAAGAGCAAAAAGAATACATTGGTATAATATCATGTATCTGCGAAGAAGGAAAAATGTACATTAGTATAATATAATGTTTCATAATGTATCTGTGAAGGAGGAAAAGTGTACATTGGTATAATGTATCTGTGAAAAAGGAGAAGTGTACATTATATATCAGTGGAGGGATGTAAGTGTGGTCTGGATATTTACAAGTAAGGGAATTCATTCAGATTGTCTTGTTGCTGTTGCCCATTTGAACACTGTTGATATATGTTGTCTCCAGTCTTTTCCGTATATGTTAATGAGGCAGTTTTTATTTCAGTTGTATCAATTATTGCATGTCTATAGAATCAGGAGTAGCTCTAGAGGGCTTACCCATAGATTGTTGTCTATAGAGGCTAAGTCTTAGATCCTTCCTACGGGTATTTTACCAACATACTGTGCTGTGCCTCTCAGTTTGGTGTTGGCATCAATAAAACATTTATTTTCATAGACTTAAATGGGTCATGGGTACAAAACTCCTCGACGGTAAATTCATTTCGAACGTTATTCGCACCAGACTGGCCATGTTGACATCTTCGCCATCGTTTTGGGGACGGACTAGTCGAGCACTCAGCTCTTGCTGGACTTCACTGATCGAGACTCAGAAGTAAAGAACACCAAAGCACATGGTACAGTTCAGCAGCTATGGACTCGCAGATCTGTACAGCCACAGACACAGTTTGTACAAAACTGAAATTGTGGTACAATCTAAACAGTGAACGGAAAAGGTAAAGCCCTGCAAGAGTCAAGTGCCCAACGGACGCAGATGTCACCATGACCAGTCCAGAACAAATGACTTTTGAAATGGATCTACTGATGAGGAGTTTTGTAATCATGTGCATTTACCAGAAGCTGTGCAACCTGACAACACGGGACAACGAGCAGTTTAGAAGTGTGTCCACAGAGATAAATGTTTCATTGATGCCAACATCAAACTGAGAGGGACAGCACGGTGTGTTGGTAAAATACGGCTGCAGGGAGTAGTAAGGATCTAAGGCATAGCCTCTGTAGATAATAATCTATGCGGAGGCTCGCTAGAGATAAATCAGGAGTAGAGTTTGTACATATAATTTGTAGACAGTGAGACAGTAACACTGGAGTATTACACTGATTGCAAATTTTTTTTTTATGTCAGACTGATTCGCTTATGTATGAATGACATGTTTTGTAATATTTTACCTTTGGAAGACAGAGATTTTTGATTGTGTGATTTTTGTGTCATGAAGTGGTGATGTGTATGTATTTTGTGGATTTTTTTTTTTTTTTTTGCATGTGTTTCAAGAAGTTTGTTAATGGTATACAAGATGCGCCATAAGGATACGTGGATTAACACATGCACATTTATACCCACATTAATATATACGCTATAAAAAGTACTCTGGGTTTACAGTGATTAAAGGCCATTGCTCACATAGTTTGTACATACGCATGTGTAATACATACATGTAGGTGTAACTCAGAGGTTCAGGACAAATATAGTTTTTATTAGTATTTTAGCAGACGTGTTCCTGAAAAATGTGGTAAGCCACCGTTAAACATGCAGTTACATGACATTTTGTTCTAAAATTCCAAAGGTATTTGATGTTGCTATTTTTACGTCCTGATTTAAAATGCCAAAAAAGAAAAAGGATGTATTGTATTATTGTGGATTTCATGGGTATAGCAACATGTGTTGATTTCATTGCAAATTATTAGTGCAAATGAAAAAGCAATTTAAAGTGCATTTTACTGTAATTTTGTACTGTGTTCACATAGCCATGTCAGGAGGATACAAATTTTTGTTTTGGGTGATTGTGAAAATGGACTTTCCCAGGACTGAAATGAACCAATTGTTGCATTGGTAATGTGTTCATTTTCTCATAATATTCCTTTGTATGAAGTATGGTGAAAAATGCAGAAAATTTTTGAAAAATTAGTGTAATTGAATGTGCAACAACATAAACCTACTGAAGTTTTGTTGCACCATGCTTTGAAAATTTTGAATACTTCTGTGAGGTCATTATGTTTTTTCCTTATTACACTAGGTGATACTCAGTTTTGATTACAAAATTTGTTGTGTAGTTGTGACGGCAAGTTGGTTGATTCCTGAATTCTGTACACCATTCTACGTGGTCAGTATTCTGTGCAATGTTGTCATGACAGCCAGTTGTCTTTGCAGAGAAGTCATATTGTAACCTTTAGGCTTAATTGTCTGCATAAATCAGCATGCCAATTAATGACTTAGTGTCGCATTTTATTTCTTTCATTAGATGGGGTGTATTGGTGTATAGGAAAAATTGCCAGTAACTTGCCAAAGGTCAGTGGTATTCCCCAGGCATATAGGTATCCTCCAACCATAAAATTGTTTGTGAATATTGTGTTGTGCATCAATCAAATGGATAACAAGGTCGACCTCATAGACATCGGGGCCGATTCCACAAAACAATTTCGGCCTTAAAGTGAAAGACATTGTATGTTCAAAGATGAGTTTGCCAAAAAGGTTGGACAATATTATGTTTATGTTGGTGAAGCATTTTCTTCTCACTGCTGCTATGACAGAGGAAATGGACATTTGACCGTGCTCTGTCTGTGTGAGCTGTGCTGTAAGTGTTCCATGCGCAGAACACTTGCCATCTGAGACTGTAGTAAGCTGCTAGGAAACGTTTAGTTGGGGAATATGTTTTACTTGTAGGCCTATATATTTTCATAGAGGGAGAGAGGGGACATGACTTGCCGTTCACCTAGCTTGTTAAGTACATCCTGTACGAATATATTAGCTATTGGAGAGAGGAAGGAGGTGTGGTCTGTGTTGACATCTTCCACTTCTGTGGCTCAAGGTCGGTGTATGGCTAGAGAGACCATACCCACTACCACTTTTACAGGATCACCCAAATGCTGTTGAAAGAATCTTTCTCATATCAGCACTGCATGACACATTTTTTCCCCCAAATCATACATACATGTATACATGTCTTTTACACTAGCAAATTTCTTAAACAGCAATATGTTTAATGACTATTAAACACAACCCATGAATCATGTTTATAACGACATATCAGGGAAATAGTTTATCTTAGATTCAGACTCATAGGCATATGTATTGACACCAGGTTAGCAAAGTAATCAACCGTGACAACAGCTAGCCATGTAAGTGTATTGCTGGTTCCAAATGCAACAAATACATGTACATTTGTTTTTTTGACCGCGCAAGAAAAACAATACCTTTTATTTTTCTCCACAGTTAACATTGATATGAATGACATGAACAGTACTGAATATGAGTCGTCGTTTTTTTCTTATAAAATCACAAAAAGCAGAGATTAGAAAAAAAATTTATAACATAAAAAACCAAAGCATTTATAATGTTGTCATCTCCAAATGTTTCATACATATGCACCTATATTTATTTATGTCATTATTAAACATAAGTGTATAAAATGTATAGAGTTCCATATTATAATGCTATCATCTCCAAATGTTTCTGGGCTAATGCATAAAGTGTTTTATAAGTTAAACATCAACATTGATACTGTTTTAGTTTTCTCAGATGGTGGTAACATAAAAGCGGTGGTAACAATGTGTGTGTGTGTGTGTGTGTGCGTTTTTTTTTTTAGTCTTATACCTAGCCCAAGCTGTTCTTGTTGTGCTGGCAAAAAAACGCTTTCACCCAGGGTCGCGCTCCGCTATACTCTGTGTATTGTATAGGGAAAGACAGTGTACAAAGAGATAGCTTTACATGTCTTTGGTATACTAAGGAGTGTTTCATTTTTTACGATCCAAGGGAGATAATTTTACAGGTATGACAACAGTTACCTCGCCTTTACCGTAAGTTGTTGGAAACTAGCCAATTGTCTCACTATAATTTTATTTAAGCTTACTAGAACCCCTGAGAGATGTGCTCGTACATACAGTACAAGGGTACCTTCACCCTTTTTTTTACGGCAAGCGGAAAATATTGGAGGATGGTGTGAGCCTGACATACCTCGATTAGGCGAGACAGGCTTAAAATACAAGACGCAGAGGTAGGGTGTGACAATAAAAAACAAAACATCAGACCAACACCAATCGTCTGTCTGGGTAAACCACTAAATCATAAAACACAAACCTACACTAAGAACCATACAACAGCAAACACAAAGCATAGTTTCCCATGTCTTTTTTTAATTCAACATCAAAAACACACTGTACAGAAAAATGGGAAAGGGAAGAGAAAACAAAAACTTGAGAACCAGAGCTATTACAAACCACCGCGTGGAGAAATTTAAAGAAACAAACAAAAAAAAGGCAAATATTTCAAAGTTCAGTAAATTAATCATGTGCTGGCCCAGCCTGGTCAGTCTCTGTTTACACGTACCCACTGTTGATGGTCGGCATACATGTATCACCTATGTGAAAACCTTCACAATTGGCGATGTTGAGCATGCATACATTCCCACTCCGACGTGAGCTGGACCGAGGTCGAAGGGGAGAGTTAGGTGGTCTAAAAATAAAAAAATAGCATATGGTCACATGACTCTCCACGACAGTACATATATATATATATATATATATAACACTAGAACTATACGCAAGGGAGGATGGGGGTGGGGCGACAGAGAACTCAGGTTCGAAACCCGGTGTGGTCACTTAATTTTTTTTAAATACTAAACGAAAAAATGTAGTTGACCTACTCCTCCTCCTCAGCCCATCGCCCGCTGATACGCTGCAAGTAAAGCTTGCTGAAATCCATAACCTCGCTAATTATGTGAGCCATATGTTCCAGAAGGGTGTAGTCCTGGGTACTGAGAGGCGTTTTGGCTGGTGGGGTAGTCGGAGATGCAGTTACCGGAACGGTAGTTGGTGTGCTAGCTGGCTGGGAAACCTCTTGTTCTTCATGCCTTTGGCCAAGCACTTCTCGTACACGATGACAGGCCTCAGTTAGGTCTTTCCATACGTCAGCTCGAATGCTCACGCCACCCTGTGTGGGATAATACTTTCCCTGTGGGTTGTATTGGATCCAACGGTTAATATTTGCGTACCACCAGCGCTCGGTGGTTTGTGGATTCTGGTACGTAGAAAAACTGAGGAAAATATCATCACTCAGACAAAACATAAGTTCCGCTGGGAAGGTCATCATTCGGCGAATTTGCCATTGGAATGGCGATACACTTCTGGGAGGGCTGGCGGGGATGCTGGACGAATTTAATGTTATCCCCCGCGACTTGAATACGATACCCATTGGTCACGTTAATGTAAGTTCTTAAAGGGGGCTTCTTGCTGGATGGGAAAATTTTAGCCTTCAACCAAGGTACAGGAAATGCATCCGTCGTCTCGTTCTGCGGTGGAGCAGTATTCATCACAAGAGTTGTTAGCTGTTTGCTTTTCGGCAAAGTGAAAGAAATGCAGGAACAGGCAGGCAGAGCAAGTTGTCCGTCTCACGTCTGCAGGAAAACAAGTGATAGATTTTTTTAAAAAATTCGCGACAGCTATATATAGAGCTAAATGAACGCTCTCGCGACCGAACGAAACGCTTCGAGAAAAGATTCACGTGGACGGCAAGCCACACCCTCCTCACGCTCTCTAATGATTGATGGTACAGGATGTACTCAACAAGCGAGTCGGAAGCTAGTTCTTCTCTATTTTTAGAGGTATTTTCCTTTGCTCCCCTGGGCTGCCCTTTTTCATTTTTTTCTGCTTGTTGGATGGTATCATTTTGTAGGACATTCTTCAAAGTTTCATTCCAGATATAAATTTGTGTGCATATTAGGCAAAAGTAGTGATAAATCAGGGTTCACTTGATTTCTTCCCGGGTGGTTCTGGCTGAAACCGAAGCCGGCGTTAGTTAATCGTGTTATTAACGTCATCGCGATTGCTCCGTATCTCGCAATGCACCGTTTTGTTATTTTTTGTCGTCTGCAGCAAGCCAGAATGGTCACGCCGATTGTAAAATCGAAACGAGAGCGAAATCAAAATTTTAATCAAGTGCAAAGGGAATATATTCCTGACAGACTTTTAGAGCACAGAGATATTTAAACATCAAACTTCTCCACTTCACTGACCAATGAGAAGAAAAATCGCTTATGGGAAAAAATAACGAACGAGGTGAATTCTCTTGACTATGCTGTAAGCAAGTTCGTGACAAGTGGAAAAATATCCACCAAACATGCAAGCAAAAGTACAGCAAGGCGCAGCAGTCGATGAAGAGGACACGGGGAGGACCTGCAGACCACAACAGCCCTACCACGTAGAAAGTGATCTCCGCTCTGAAGGGTACGGCTCCTTTGAGCGGACTGAATGAAGGTTTTGAAACCATCATGTCTCTAGATACGCCTTGTGTGAAGAATTTATGATTCCTCAGGCACACGCATACATCTTTGCTTCTGATGCAGGTCCTAGTAACTTACCGATAGACCGGTTTCAAAACGGCAAAGACATTTCGATTGGGTACATGTACAAGTGTTCGTCGTAAAACTTTCTCGACATATATTTATGTTATTTACATATATTTATGTTATATATTTATATTTACACATACATTCACCCAGCTGTCGAGTGCAAATAGCATAGGCACAGGAATACTTCTGTTTCAGAGGACCCAACAGTTTTATATTTAAGAAGGAATCCGATATGACTACACCAATTTGACAAGCGTTCAGTCATCGGTAATTTATAAACACGCCTACGGCAAAATAGTGTTGACAGTGTGCCTGAAATGCCATCTTTTGGAAAATGCGTGTAAATGGGGCAAATTACTATATCTATCAAGATTAATCCTTCATATACAAAAATGAAAAATAAACACTGGAAATATGGCTTCCGATCATCCAGATCTCCAGCATAGTTAGCATTTGGCTGCTCTTCCTCTGCCTGTGTGCTATCCAAATCAGGTTAACCAAGCCGTTTGGCAATATTGTGCAGAACAGCACACGCCCCTACAATAAGGCATACCTTTTCTGGAGTCATTTGAATCTATTTTTAAATGATAAAATATGTGCATTTAGTTCTATTTTGAAAAATTATTTATTTATTTATTTATTTATTTGCTCAATATGCAGCTGTAACATTATATCTACAGTAATATGCAATACCGTTCTCTTTTACAATCTTGTTATAAGCTGCAAGGCTGTTCATAAAAATGTTTTTGTACTGTTCCATGTGTTATATTGTGTCAGTGGGATTTAGGTATGATGTCATGTGGTGTGTCTCCTCCAGATATGCGCACAGCTTCGACATCTTAAAAACATGGCTTTCATGAGTGGCACCAGGTCATTTGGCCACTAATGAACAGACCTAAATAGAAAACAGTGATACATGATGGCTTGCGTAATACAAGCATAATATGGGTTGTTTCATATATATGTTTGTTTTTCTGTTTCTTTGTGGCTGGGGGCTTACATGTATGCTTTATCAAGGGTGTATGTATGTCATTTCATATTTACAGTACTTTAGTAGAAACATATTTGGAGTCAAGTCCTCGTTAGTGGATGCGGATAAGTAAATTATTTCTTCAGTTAATATCAAAAGTAAATTTGAAAATATTAAACTGTATCTTGGGTGACAGAAAATGTTACTTTGAATTCATATTAGCCTATTATTCTTCAGTCATAAAAGTACCAATTTCTCTTCACTCAGATATTTCAGCTGTAAATAACAGTGAGGTTGGGCCTTTTGGGCTGTATACCAATCAAACCAAGTTCTGAAGAAAAAAAAAAAAATTCAGATGGGGCCATCTCACACATGGATTTGAACCTTGATTGGTAACACAACGCAGCCTATTTCACTTAGAGTCTTACGTGCTCAACTGGGTACTATTTACTATTTAAAGTTAACGTACACGAACATAGTTTGTACTTACTCCTTGCGTCACAAACAGACTGTACATTGATTGAATGGTAGTGTTTTGGGTTAACGAAGGACGGCCCATCAACAGACGGGGCCTGTATCTATGTTTGTGCCATCAATACACTCGATTGCGCAAGGGGACCCAGCGATCTCAAAAAAATTTTCTCTCGTTTTTCTCTTCGCCTCCAGTGTTATTGTCCACCGCATGAACTCTGCCGTCGCCTGGCTAGAGCCTCTGTCACTGGTGTGATGACCCTCGACATGGCTGATTTGTCCAAGCTCAAAGAGTCTGCAATTCCTTGCAGAAAAGCGCCAACAGCGTAAATTCGTAATGCAACGAGAATCTGCAGCGTTGCCGTCAGTCCATGGTTACGGCGAGTATGTCGGTCAGTATCAGGCTGAACTAGCCGAGTGATGTATTCTATTGGTGATTTTTTGAAACGATAAAGTTCCTGCGGCTCTTCGTCTGAAATATCATTGAGAAGATCCCCATGATACCGAAATTCTCGAACTCTTTGGCTGTTCAAAGTGAGTGACGCCAAGTTTGATTGATCTCTCGATAAACTACCTCTATAGGTGTTATTGATTTAAATATGCGGTTAGCGTCATTTAATCGTGGGTTAGTGCTAATCGTCGTACTAGCAACGGGTGATAACTTTTAATCTGGGCTTGTAAGAATTAAATCTCAGATTAGAACTAATAGAGGTTTAAGAGCCGTACGAGGTATATGTAAGTAAATGGGAAATTAATTGTGCAGTACCGCCAGCTTGGCAAACAGCAAGCCACGCGTCCTCTCTGAAAGCACATAGACCTACATGTAAAAACATAACTCCAATCTAAATGTATTAGTGCAGCATAAACTCATTAGTGCTGCACGTACTCGACAGGTGGCCTACGAGTGGCCACATTGTTATGAAAATGGTACGCGGAATGCTTCTAAACTTGGCAACATTGTTGCAACATGTGACGCAGACTTTCTACGCCGTAAACATGACCTAGGTGATACAGACAGCGCTAAACATGAAACTGTCTTCCGCTAAAAAGAACAAGCTGATAGGATACCAACAACTATACGCGTACTTTGGTATACATGTAAAGACAGGCCTTGCATTTTAATGTCCTTAAAATTTTTCACACGCATCGTGCAAGCCTATGTGTGTATGTTTCTATTAATGTCAATGTCATACCTAGCTCAAAGCCAATATTCACGCTGCAGGGGGACTGAAAAGTTACCAGCTCATCCCAACAACTATAGGCGCACTTTGGTATATATGTATATATATGCAGGGGGATGGAAAAGTTACCAAGATCGCCCACAGATTACTCATTTCACCCAGTCCCGGGCTCCTATATTTTATGTACAGACGATCGATTTTCCTCACCACGAATGACGTTACACACCACGACGTCGCATGACAGGCTCAGTCGGGGAAGCCCAGCAGGGGATTCCTAAATATTTTGTATTTTAGTTTCTACTATGATAGGATATTCCCCCCCCCCCCCCCCATTCATTCATAAACTCCAATCTGAAATATACAGTATACTACATGTACATAATTACATACAGCAACACAGCAGTGTATGACGACTGTGATCATGTACACATATACACTCCTTCCAATTTTTTTTTTATTTTAGTTTTACTACGACGGGATATGCTGCTTCATTCATTCATCAACTTCAATCTGAAATATACAATTAACTACATGTACATAATTATATACATATAGCAACACAGCAGTGTGTGAAGACTGTGATCGTGTACATGTATACATACACTCCCAATTTTTATTTACTTTAGTTTTTACAAGGATGGGATATTCCGTCTCATTCATTCATTCATCTACTTCAGTCTGAAATATACAATGTACTACATGTACATAATTACATACATGAACACTCCCAAACCGAACTCAATCACCCCCAAGCATTCCACCTACAGTGTTCAAGTTTAGAAACATTCCACTTGCAGTGTTTCTATTGTGACGTGCGCGTTAACACCAATGGAACGCTCTGAAGAACACTGGCACGTGCAGCGTTCAACACCAGATTATCACCACATACAAAGAACAAACACTTACTTGTTATGTAATTCAACAAGTTTCTCAATAAAATAAAATGGCATCCATTATAAAGTAGAATGCCATGATTATACATGAAGGTGTACAGGTGTGCACAGCAAGCTATTAGATAAAAGAGGTGATAATTTCATAAAACTTCAAACAGGCATATCCACCTATAAATGAAGCCGCCCTTACTCAGCTACAACATTGTATATTCGTGGAAAAAAAACCCCACATGTATGAAGTTTTGTGAAATAGGCTCTAGTCATGCTTTTAGACCCGAGGTTGATGCCTGTTAATTTCTGTACATACTGATAGTTGTTGATCATTTGCTTTTGTGGCATGATGCTGAACATCACGTTTGTACACATAAATGTTTATTATTTCTTGTTGTTTCACACCATACTCAAGCATTTTACACATAAACAATGGTGGTCACTTTCACTGGTCAAGACAACCAGAGTGTCTGGAGTAAACCACTGACCTACGGTTATAAAGTAACAACCTTTCCCACGAGAGGTAAAGATATATGTACATCCAACCAGTGGAAGATAAGTTTATCGAACCACTTAAAGTCCCTTGCAATAAAGGAAAGAATTCACACAAAAGGGAATAATTTCAGAAATGTGTGTATTTTATACTTGTCAAGACTTTCAATTGCCACAGCGTTTCTTTGACTACTTTATATATTAACATATTTAAGAAATGTAAATTCCATATTTATCCATTCGCCCAAATAAACACATCTGACTTTCAACCTGGTTTGCCAAACCCATTTGGCAGACACAAAATAGTTCTTTATTTTATACTGTGCTTGGATTTCAGCATCATACACTTTTATTACCCTTGTGTAGAGAAGAGTTCATCATGAAGCTAGTGAAGAGGTAGGCAGCACACACACATATAATATACAGTGCTGAGATAGCCAGTACACACTAATGTGCTAGATGGGCCCACATATCTACATGTGTATAAAGAAGTCAGTAGAAGCAGCATTCTGACATCAATGTAATCACTTGATTATTAAGGATCCCACATTATAAACTGACAAAAGTACATGATATACATATCTACTTGACGGCTATAGCAGTGCAAATCTATACTTTGACAATCATGTTTATTCAAGTCTCCTTTAGTCATGGAGTTAATTGGGCAAGGAAATTCTTCTCAGGCATACATTTACAACTATATACCATTACTTACATGAAGATATACATAAGTATGTTTGAGTAGACCAATATGTTACTAACTTAAAATCAAAAAGCAAATTGTTTTAAAAAGGCTATCACAGTCTGTTTAATGCAAGCAATTAAAGGATTTTTAATGGTCAGGCAGTCATTAATGGTCATTTCACTAATCTTCAAGCTTAAAACCAACATGGCTCTCTTTCATCACTTTTATATATTGTAAAAAATGCACCTGCATGTTTACCTTTTGTGAGCAAAAGTTCAAATCTCTGCAGGTTTTGTGTTTTCTTCTCCAGTTAAACAGTCTTACCATTCACACAGTACACATACAGGAATAATATTTCCCCAATTTTGAAATTTATGGCAGAAGCACTTTTCTGTGATGTGACTTGTAAATATACGGCAAAATGCAACTGCTGTTGTTTAATCACAGCTTTTTTTTTATAAAACTATGCGTTAAGTAAAACCATAAAACAGGATTCGTGATCAGAATGTCAAACTACTTTGGGTGGCATAGCCCATTGTAAATTATTTGAATTTAAAAACTTTTGGTCATGTGACACATACAGTAATCAGTGCTTTCTGACATTTCTCTATGAAGGAAAACAGTTTTGGCTCTGTTGATTTACATATTACATTTCAGTCCACTCGGATCAGGAATTCTGGATGTAATCTAATATGGCCGCCAAACCATGTGACCTAGATCAATATGTTATAGCCCAGTTAATTGATGCATTTGCCTACCATATACATACTAATATTCAGAACCCTAGCTACGGCAGTAAGGACTTTACAAACACAAACTAGTAATAATAATAATGCTTAAACCCCATTTTCGTAACTTCACAGTAGGTACCAGTACCAACTATACAATACTGTAAATCATTATAGTAAGTTTTGATCAGCAAATAATGAAATAAATAACAACAAAATGACACAAATGGTTGGAAGCTGATTTTCGATGCCTTAATTTAGAAAGAAGGAATGGTTAAGGCTTAGCGTCATATCAGCAATAGCTCAGCCATATCGTGGCCACCTTAACTTACAAGGTCAGGCCAAAATTCATGGCTCTCTAAGACTTTGTCATCAAAGTCATTCATAGATTGATTTTTTGGAGTATTTCCATGGTGAGTACACCATACCACTGGTGTTTCAGTTCAGACCACACTATTTTTGGTGTTTTTACAAAGCTAAAAATACCTTTTTGCACTATAATTAATTCATATACAACCATGTGGAATAGCCCATCTCCACACAGACTTGCTGTCAGTATAATGAAAGATTGATTGATTGGCTTTTAACATCATACTCTAGAATTTTTCAGTTATAAAACAGTGATCATGATTTATGGGTGAGGAGCTTTTAGCCACAAAGTGCCAGGAATGAAAGATTGACATGACTGTAAGTCTTAAAACATTGGAAGACAGTGATTAGCTAGCCCTGCTTTCAATGTTCGAATCCATGCAAAGTCATCGAGCATTTCAAATCATAAGCCCAATTCATTCATATTGTTTGATTGATTTTAAGATTTATCTCCGACCACAAAATGGCCCTACAGTTCCAAAGTGCTATTTTGTTCGTTACACCTTGGCTTCAGGATGTTCAGTGGTAATTAAGCCGAGAGAGAGGTCTTGCATAATATGCCCCGGTCAAAACACACCAGACCAGTTAATGACATAGGTCATGATAAAGAAATAATGTCACTCAATAACAATGTATGCAAGAAGTTACCTAAATTTTGCAGTTGTGGAAATGATCTAGAGCCTTGGAATCTACGGTGCACATTACAAATGCTCTTAAGGCTCAGATGTGTGAATTATTTTGGTGTAAAGAATCTGCATCACATCAGTCTACAATTAGGTGTCTATTTGTAAGGCCTACACAGACACATCACCTCACTCTTATTGCTCGATACCACAAATTTACACGGTGATAGATATTTGTGCGATGTTATGACCAAGAGTAATGTTCTTTGTCAATCGGACAAATTTAACGTGTGGTATATTGGAAACTAATAAAGTAGAATTAAATTAATGATCTGAATTATGCTCATGGGATGCTTTGGGTGTTTAATACATGTGTTGCTAAAATAATGACATGCTGTCAGCAGTTTATCAAAAGAGTACTGCCATGTTAAAAGATGGGCAACTAAATGGCCCTAGTGTGCTGAGATTTTGGACTGGGTCATCATTCTGGTATATGGTTAGTGGAAAACTGCATATTTAAACTGCAGAAGAACAAGTATAAAAGTGTGTCTGAGATGTGGTCGAGTTATCCTAAAGCTTTGACAAACAGAGCACTTGAAGTCACAGACATTATGCATGTACGTGTAAAACATACACAACTATACACCAAGTCTCTATGGGCCATTCACAAGGCAATTGTAAGTTGTTGTTTTTTTTTTTTACATCTATTTAAACAATGTTCCAACGTCATCACCAATATTATATTATATTACCAAGTATACTTGCCCAGTTAAGCACTTACAACTGATGCGAGTTTATGTAAATTAGGTCAAGAAAACTTAATACTGAAAGTGAAAGATCACTGATTCGTGATCACGTGCTGACAAGGAAGCCTGCCGCTGAGCATACAAAACCATCCAATGATATCGAGAAGGACAAGTTCGGCAAGCCCTTCCTTACGTGCATCCATGTCCCATTTTCAGAGATGAAGAAACCTTGTCCATGGAGGTTATTATAAATGTACTCTTACATAAAATATACACGTATTGTTAGGCAAGTACCAGTAATAAATAAGTGACCTGAATCACAAACTGGATATTCAGTGTATGAATACAGCTACAGATTACAGGGCTGAGAATGTACACCATCAATATTTACACAATGTATTCATACAGACACTTGCTCTGTACATGAATAAACTACGCTAATTCTTCGAATTTTGGGGCCATTTGCTCTGTCCATTTCAGCCATTATACATGTGATTATAAGAGGAACACACAGTTTCTTTTCTCTTACATGGTTAGTTCATTTGGTGAACAAAGTATCCATATCTGTACTTTTTTCAAAAAAAGTGTGAGAGAAATCTAATTTTGTGCTTTTGGGAATACTAATATCTCTTACAAAAATTAGAATAATTTATTGGAAACCTATCATTCAGGGCAGATTTTCTGACCAGTGGTCCTATACACTATACACATCTACAGGAGTTAGAAGATCATCAGCTACACAGTAATGGATGACTGGTCAGTGAATGGTAAAAACAGAGAACAAGTAATTCTGTGCAGGACACATCACCTCATGGTGTTGTATAAGTTTCTCACATCAAAGCCTCTGGGCTATTACAAATGAAGTATTAATAATACTATAATATATAATAATAATAAATAATGAAGTACAAATAACTGGTATGAAAAAAATTTACATAAAGTGGGGTAATCCTAATAAGACACATCATCATTATAATTAAGAGCTACTTCAGTTTCAAAGGCCTTGCTTTTCAAATGATAAGGATTGAGGAAGTTTTGTCAATTTGAAGACCACCAATGCTTTTTTGGATTTTTTTCTTGAATTAAACCTTGAGGCACACTTGTCAGATGACTGAACTTCACCCAAGAACAAACCATTGCCTATAGCTGATGCCTCACCACAGATGACCCTCAGAAATGTTATGGAATGCTTTTGATATCATTCCATGAAAACTACATTACAGCCGTACCCACCTCAATCAGTCATTGTCACATCAAAAATATGTTCTTACCACATCAGGCAAGTTGTACAGAAACAATTAAAAATTTATTTTTGAGGACATGTTCGTAATTTACCTTCGAAGTTATCTTGTGATACATTGGAAAACTTCCAAGCAATCAACTACTGAGTAGGTTGTGACAACCACAGTGATCCTTTCACATGTATGAGATCTAGGCGAGGCACATCGCACCTGAACATCTGGGTTCAACTCGACAATACTGAAAAAATAGACAGCGTGTGTTGTCTGACTCCTGCAAGATATCTCCTAAGTCTCCTTTCCTATCCCCAACCCCTACCACTTTTAAAGCAGGTCTGCCTCGTGAAAGAAGGATGGAAAAACAAAAACTGTCACTGGTACTCAAACAATGTCTGATTGTACTGCTTCTTCACCCTTGTGTTTTGTGTTAGTGTCCTGCAATATGATAATCAATGCTAGTTTGCAAGATCTGCTGAGATATTATACATGTTCCTCCTCAGCTTTAATCAACTTAAATCAAACAATTAAACAATCATCTTGCCACAAAAAACATGAAAACTGAAATTTCCAGTCTTGAGAAATATTTACAAATTCACCACTCTTCCAAGAAATGCAAGTTAAAAATGCAAGCTTAAAAAGGCAGCTCCCAGCTATCTACATCTAACAATAATAAAATGTCAAGAAGTTTACCTACATATATATATATACATACACAAGTCAATCTTAACACAGAAACAAAGTGTTAGTTTGTATCTGACCGGTCACTGGCATACCGGTTGTCATGGTAATTGTAAATGACGTCGCGCTCGGCCATTTCCACGATCTCACAGTCTTCATCACCATAGTCCAAACCCTGCACATTGAACTCGTCGATGACAGGCTCATTGTCCAGGTGAAGTATGTATTGTTCATCGTAATCTTCAAAATTATCGTCATAGGACAAATCATTGTCCTCAAACTCATTATCATCGTTGTTGCCTTCATCGACATTATCACGATCCTCATCATAGTAGCCGTTCATCAATGCTCCGTGGTCGTTGATGTCACTGTCATCACTGCTGCTATCATGTCGGTCATTGTTAGCCACATTACTGTCCACGACATTATTGGCATTACTGGCATTTAGCACCATCTCCACATTGTTTTCATTGCTTTCATTACTGACATTCAGGGCGATCTCTCTCCCCGCAGGATTGGGGAAGCTCTCGTTCTCTTGGTTGTTTAGCTCGGCCTGCAGGTTATTGTCACCATGGAGGTGCATGTCATTCCACGCCTGAACGATGTCGTCATAGTAATCAATGATTTCTCCATTGTCCACATCTTCATCCTCGTCCTCGTTGGCACTGCTCTGATGGCCATGTTCCTCATAATCCCACTCTCCCAGCTGCTGAGCGATCTGCCGGTAACGCAGCTCTTTTAGCACACCCTTGGCCCGCAAGGTCTTGGGGTGCTCAGGCCCAAGGATCTCCTCGCTCACGCGAGCCCACTTCTTGAAATACTCGTAAGCTTTTTTGTAGTCACCGTTGTCCTCATACACGATACCAATGTTGATGTAAAGGCGGGAAGTCAGGATGTGGTACTCCCCGTATATCTGCATGCAAAGGTCCATGGCTTGGTTGTAGTACTAAAAGACACAACAGAAACACTGAATGTAATCATGCACACCATAGAAAAAAATCCTCAAAAACAAATTCTTAAGGATTAACTGTAATAATTTTTAGGGTTATGGAGGTATAAATGAAAACATGCTGTGCAAACTGTATGAATCCGGAACAAACTGACGATCAAATGACTTGGCTTGTGTCAAAAATGGGGGAAATTAATTTTTTTTTTGTTTTTAAATCAATAAAATATTCATGTTCCATTTAATTCATTACTTCTGCTTATAAGGTTTAACTTCAGAGGAAAAAAAAATTAAAGAAATTGAACTTGTAAAATCTGTATGTAGCATGCAAGGTTTATTAAAAGTGGACAGCCTATACATATACTGATACAAAATGAAAACTCATAATGCAGAAGTTTTTATATAATCTAGTGCAAAAAAAAAAAAACCTAGTGAGAAAAACGTAACATTTGTGATTGCCAAAGACCTAATCCAATCAGCACAATATTCTTCTGTGGTTTGTCACCTGATAAACCTATTTTACTTTCAAAACAGACACTTTTCAGTTCTACTGGTTGCCCTTTATGGGTTTTGGAGGTGTTTCACAATACACCTTGGGGACAATAAATTCGACGAAACAAGAAATCGAAATGTACATGTACTAGTGTCTAAACCATTTCTAGTTCCCTTAAACTATCAAGGTCACCTTTAACTGCTCCATGCTTCCTCTGGGAGCTAGGACACCCTTTGTCATCAGTGCCTCCGCATAATGACCCATGTCATTCAGCTGCTGTAAACACAATCTGCTATTAGTACTGGACAGGCAAAAGTCTCATGTAAAGTGTACCTTATCACTAGACAAGTTGTTCTCTAGAGCCAGAGCTGTCAACTAGGGCCAAAGACGGAAGAAACCCAACAAGCCAGTGACCAGGGTCTGCAGGCCCTGTTGGCTTGAGCAAAGTCCTCGCTCCCCCCCCCCCCGGAGGAAATGGTTTTGTTTATTTTAAATGGTGTTTCAGAAGCTTTTGCCAGGAAATTTACCCATTTTCTGTCATTGCTTGAGTTTAAAAACTTTTGCTCATGACCAAACCACACTTTTTGTCTGATTCTGAGAGTTCTATTTACTTTACATTGCCATATTAAGATTTGTTTAGAAGACAGGGAGCTTGAGAAAACCTGCTGGAAAAATGTAAGTTTCAGCACCAAGAATAAACATTTTATGACCCTCACTCTGGACACTGACAAGTGGACAAAGCACATACTCGAAAAATTCACTGTTTACTTCCTATCACAAATGTACAATCCTCTTAGACACACGTACATTTCAGGATAACCAAAAGAAGTGCAGGTTACAAAAAGATTTTACAGTAACTTATATCATAGGACATAGGGGGTTTGACTACTGACTGACCTCCTGGAATATCTTGAGGGCCATGTCAATGTACTTGTTGCCCTCAGCTAATGCCTCCTCCCCAGTCATCTCAGGTGCTCCTCCACAAGCTTCCCAGCTCTCCAGACTGAAGGCCAGCTTCATCAGAGACATGGCGAGCTTAAACTGTTGGGAGAAAACATGGCATCATTAATGACATAAGCAGAATAAACCATCAACAGATAACAGACCACGTTACTGACATGGCTCACTCAAACTGTCAGCTGAAAACACACCAGATTAATGATATAACCAGCTTGAAGTGTCAGCATGTACACGTCCATGTAATGACACTGTCAGCAGAAAACACACCAGGTTAGCTTGAATCATCATGAACACAGGAGATGTTAACAGGGAATTATTTAATGCAATTGTAGATTTTATAAAGTATATGTACTAAAAAATAAGTTTTGGAGGCCTTTTTTTTTTCATTTGACTGATGACACATAATACAGAAATCAAACAAGATCAATCAGTTTAAACTTGTCACAGAGCTGATCTGTTGATGTATGCAGTGTATCTGCTATCTGTTGTAGTAAATCTAGATTTGACTAACCCTGTGATAGTTCCCAGAGAACTGTTTTCTCAGGCTTATGGACTTCCTGCCGTAGGTGATGGTCTTCCTCAAGTCTGGCAACTGGCTTGGTGACACAAAGTCACTTAGTTTCAGTTTCTGCCGTAACAATGTCAAAACGCAAGTATATAATATTATGGTACATGTTGATGTGGAAATCCTGATGTGTCAGCTGATCACTTTTTGTTGCATTGACCATGGATCAATGGTGATGATCACTGGTGTGGAAGTGATGACGGACACAAAAAAAGCATGTGTATACAATGGAGGGATTAACATGTCTTTGTTATTACATGGAAAACTATTTTCACGGATGTATGCCTCGCTCTATAACCATGAGTGTGTAGAAAATTTTTGTCATCTTATCTCTTTCATGCATATATGCATAGACTTATTTAATAGGCTACTGTACATGTCAGCACTTCATTATTTTTAAGTGAGGGCTAATACATTATAGCTCCCCTGCTGTTCAGTCAATTCAATATAAGCTTACCTTCCCATTGGTCAAATTAATGTTACTACAAATGCTTTCATTGTATTGTTTTGACATATGTAAAGAAAGCAACACCATAAGTATTATGTTTACTTTTACTCTGTGATACAAATAAAAGGAGCTGGGTTTAAAGAGCTGGGTCACCTTACCTCGTCGTAAATCTCTGCCATGAGAGCATAGAGTTCCACCATCCTGTATGGGCGCGCGCCCAGTTCTCGCTCCTCAATCTTCATGGCTGTCTTCAGCAGTTCCAAAGCCTCAAGATACTTTCCTGCTTGTATACTAAAAACACAGGCAAAGAAAACAAGCTATGAACATGGAGAGAATACCAGGCACTTCCCCCTTTATTTCTTACATATACAGACAAAAGACAGCTGTAAGTAAGGACAAAATACAAGATGCTTTCACGATAACTAATACCATCTACACCTACACCTATGCTTCATGCAGACAAAACACACCCTAAAGTGCTTTAATGCAAGTACCTGATATACAGACACGAGACAGAAGTTTTGCTAATGGGTATGGAACATCAGGAACAGAACTCCACACTACTTTCCTAAGTGTCATCTAGGTCATGTTTACAATGCCCATCCAGGCTGATTTGTTCACATCATTTCTTTTTGTTCTCGTGATATTTTGCTCCGAAGTGTCCAGGCATATGCCAGTGGTCCCTACTCACACAACTCGGCAGACTTTCTCGTATCTGATGGACAGCAGCTCCTCGTTGATGGCCACGTCCTCCTCCAGTGCCGACAAAGCCACCTTGTAGTGGTCCACCATCTCTGAGGAAGAGCCAACCTGGCAACAACAACACCACCACCATTTATGTATCTCATGTAATAGTGTTGTGTGTAGGATTAAAGAGTATGTCACTCACACAACAGAGCTTGGGTTTATGTGTGGACAAAATCATTTCCCTTCAAACGTGTACTTTACAAATCTTTGAGGAGGGTTTGTTCAGATGTGTATTTGGACTTGACTTTGTTCAAAAAGCTTAAAACACCTTCCCATCTGAATGTGCCGAACCAGGTACTCATAGATTATGTACCAAATTCAGTTTGAGGATGAGGTATTGGGTAGTGTACCGTTCGCATTTCATCCATATGACTAACTTCAATTACACATATATGACACTTGTCTAGCTTAATGTATGGAAGAGAATTTTTTCTCCATAAAAGTAGCCGGCATTTGCTGCTGACCCATAGTAGTATATCAGGCCCTGTTTATGGGTGGAGTAAACCTGAGAACCCAAATTAAGAATATTTAATGTAGTTAAGACACAAAGTGAAAGCCATTTACACACACTTACAGTAATACTCATAGTGATCATATGTTTTGGACTTTTCATTGCCCTTTTACCTTTCTCCAGTAGACTAGAAGCTGTGAACTGAACTCCTCATGGTAAAGTTTGTCAAAGACGTGCCAGTCACAGAGACACTTGGCCAGCCGATACTTGTCCTCTAGACACACTAAGTGGTAAGGGTACTCCTGCAACAACAACATTTCGACATAAAGCTCGCGCACAAAATTGTAAAACTTATTTATTTATTTACTTGATTGTCGTTTCACACTCAAAAATTTTGAACTTATTTTAACAGCAGATAGTTCTGAGTGGATGAAATACGAGTGCCTGCCATAAACAACCAACCTTTGGCAAGTTACTGACAAACTTTCACATGTGACGTACACGTATGAATGAAGTCAGGCTGATGCACACAAAAAAAAAACATTCAACATGTTTTTGTTCTGAATAAATTATTGCTCCAAGCAGAAAGCAATGTACTTTTTTTTCCACAGGTTAATGATCAAAGTGCCCTAAATCTGCAATGAATTTCATCACGCAAATGTGCATGTTTTGTCACATTAGCAGAATGCTATATAATCTGCTCAAGTTATTTGCGATTGCTGTGAAGTTCATTTGTGCACCTACATGTAGTGTAACAACACCTTTTACTCTTCGAAACTATGTACATTATGTTCTCAAACTGCTTCTAAAAGTACACTTTACTGGTCGAATTTGTTGAGTTTGACATTATTAGAGTAAAGGGGATACAGAATTAGTTGCTGATTGGCTGGTATGTAAGGCCAGGCTAAGCTGAATTATAAGTACTGTATTATGAAAGTGCTACCAAATTTTTTGTCTACTATGGAAATTCTACATGCATGTCTACTGTCAGTCAAACAGCTTTGATAGTCGTTACTTGTACTTCATCACTTTTGCCAACTCCTGTCTTAGCCATAACATCGTGAACATTTACCTCCACTAGTCTGTCAACATTATCCACTCCTTCAAAGAAATCTGCCAGCTTTTTGTGCCACCAGTAGAAGGCATCAGCACAACCATCCACATCTGCATCACCAGCATCCTCAGCCTTCTGGAAGTACCTGTGATGTGAAACAAGATACACATTGTGATACAAAACAAATGATGTGATACAATACACCTAAGTCTAAGGACTCAATAGAACATTAGATGACTCACTAGAACAGCCTTCAAAATCTACATCACTAGTACCCTTGGCCTTTTGGAAGTACCTGTGACGTGACACCAGATAAATCTGATGACTCAACACTTCAACAGCCTGCCAAATCTATATCACCAGCATCTACAGCCTTCTGGAAATACCTTTGACACCAAACACAAGACCCAGCATGTGATACAAAACAAATGATGTGACACCAAACAAACAATGTTATGCAGCAGACTCAGGCCTGATGACTCATAAGGAAACAGCTACACGACCTAAAGCTACTATTACTGGCTACATAGAGTTCAGCAAAACATATCTGATACAGGGATAGTAGATGGTATACATGTATTGTAGTTGCAGTACTGCTGCTGATGAGATGTGAAACCATTAACCCCACATACACTAAAATACTATTTACTATGTTTTATTCAGCAGGAAGATTATGTAGGCTGATATCCACTTGAATAATAGTATAACATGTATGACCCAACTAAGCAAAAAGCCATTAAAATGGGGAACTTGTAAAACTCTTTTCCACCTTTAACAAAGCCATCCAAAGCTTTGTATTTTCCCAATGTACCACACAAACATGAAACACTTAAAAGAACAGACCATATTTTTAGTACGCACCACCCGGAAGGACATTTTGTGCACATTCCAAATATGGTTCTCATTATTTTTTGGCATTTTTTTACAGCCATTAAAACAGAAACAAAGATTTAGGTGTTATTGTGGACATCTTGAACCATATTGAAGTATAGTGATGTCACAGATTCTTCTTGATGTAACTGTTACGTTTCCACATTAAATACAGATACATTGTTGTACTACATATATATTCACATGGAGCATAGACATTAACAATCTGAGGATGTTATGCATCTAAAAAGAATCTGTGATGTCACTGTGGTTCAATATGGTCCAAAAAATCCACTGTAGCACCTCAATCTTTATTTCCATTTTAATCACTGTTAAAAAAAAATGCCAAGAAATAATGAAGACCATATTTGCAATCAGCACAAAATTTCAGATGATGTGTACTTTCTAAAAATGTGGTCTTTTCTGTTGAGAAATACACAAACACTGCTGCAGCATCACAACAGGAAACCAGATGTTCTACTACAATTGGGACCCTATTGTACTGCCCATTGTACAAATACCATAAAAAACATTGTGCTGCATGTTGTTTTGCACTGCTGGATAGCTAGATATCTATTTATTTATTTGATTGGTGTTTTATGCTGTACACAAGAATATTTCACTAAAACTACGTCGCCCAGCATTATGGTGGGAGGAAACCGGGCAGAGCCGGGGGGAACCGCAGGTCGCTGACAGACCTTCCCACATACGGCCGGAGAGGAAGCCAGCATGAGCTGGACTTGAACTCACAGCGACTGCATTGGTGGGAGGCTTCTCAGTCATTACGTTGTGCCAGTGTGCTAACCAACTGAGCCACGGAGTCCCCGATAGCTGAATAAGCCCTGTTAAAATATAGGATATCAAAATTTTACCAAGTAACAGATTGACAAGAACCAAAGAGATGCTTGTCGCAGTGCTCGCTAAGACCAGTTCACCGCCATATAAACTTAGGTATTTACACCAGTGTATTAAAGTAAACTTACAACACCTAACAGTTGTGTGGTACTGACTTTTTTCTGACAGCCTTGCTCAGGGCTCTGTGGTAGAAGTCCAGGCGTCCCTCAGTGCTCTCTCCAAACGGCCTCAGAAAAGGCTTCAGGGTGGAGAAGACCCGGTTCCATTTACACTCAGTCAGCAGCATGCTCTGCTTGACGCTTTCCTTCTCAGATGTCTCTTTCTCTTCTGTCAAAGTTAAGGTATAGGCAGAGTAGGGTCAATCTAGTGTCTATACAAAGTTTCCTTAATTTCAGTGAAATGAACACCCTGATTTAGTCCTTTATTTGCATTCAGAGAGCTTGCAAACCCATGATCTTACATATGACTTGGCTCGAAAATAACATCCCTTGCCAGACTGTTTCAATACAGAGCTCCTGAGCTGCAAACTTCCCTACATCATGATAAGCAGTAATAAGTGATACTAAACAGGTGTTAGCCAGCACTTCAGCTTTCCATTTTGACATGGTTGGTGCTGTAAGTCTTAAAAAATTGATATTTTATAGATTGGATGAATTTTCATTTAAACAAACTTAACCAATCTTCGTACATGAGACTAAATGTATCTGAACAGGCATTACTGAGACATCAAAAATTATGTTTACTGTTATTAAGAAAACATTTACCTTTCTCATCAAAAGGTGAGGGGGGCATAAGAGTGGCCTCATTGCCCAGTATGTGTCTCAGCTCCGACTCTAACAGGCCCGCATTAGACGACTCCAGTAAGCACAGTGTGGCCACAATTAGGTGACCTCCCCTCTCTCCTTCAAACCGTGTCAACAGCTGCTCTAATAAACTGACACAAAAACGAAATATATTCACTGAACAAGTACAGTATATATGTTACCACCACAGCTTATATACACAAACCTTATGTCTTCTATTTTTTGGGACATCACATCTGTCCCTTTTAGGCAATATACATGTAACTGTAACAGGAATACACATGATTCTCACATGATTGGCCCTTCCAATGAACAATGTATGTCAAAAAAAACAACAAAAAACAGACAGGAAACAAATGTAATTTTTGTTTTCAGCAGTACTTATACCTGTCCCAAAAATTAGAGAGAATTAGGTAACTGTTTCATAGTCAGTCAGAAAAGTCTCCACTTCAGCCTTGCTTTGAGAGGAATGACCCATGGACAAACACGGACCACAAAATACAGCAGTTCCTGTCACAGATTGGGGCATAAGTATGACCTTGAATTGGCTGAATACTGTTCAAGAAATCGTATCGAAAAGGACAGGCGTGACGGGCAGACTGAGAGAGAGGACGGAGACACAAGGAGATTATTTTGCTGACCCTCACCACCACCATGTAGGTCATGACTTACTTAAGTAGTCCATCAGCGAGGTTATCTATGGTGGTATCTATCACAGTGGGGTCATCGATCAGACGGATCTCCTCGCAGGCCACGGACAGCCACAGTGGGTTCTCGGAAGACTCCTTAGCCAGCAGTTTCTCCACCTGACCCTCTGAGAGTGACCTGCGGTAGCGGCCCAGCATCTCTTCAATGATACCCTGCAGGTAAAAACAATAACTTAGCATCTCCTCCATTATACCCCTAGGACAAAAACAATATCTTGCCATCTCTTCAATCATACGCTGAGGACAGAGACAATAACTTAGCATCTCCTTAATTCTACTCGGAGGACAAAGGCCATATCTTAGCATCCCTTGGGGATATACCATGGGAAAAAACCAATAATTTAGGATCTCCTTATTTACACCCCAAGACCAAAAGCAATAACTTAGCATCTCCTCCATTATACCATGAGGACGGAAACAATAACTTAGCATCTCTCCAATAATATGTTGAGGAGAAAAACAATATCTTAGCATCTCCTCCATTATACCCTGAGGGCAAAAACAATAACTTAATATCTCCTCAATTCTACCTGGAGGGCAAAAACAAACAACTAAGCATCTCAATTCTACCAGACGGACTAAAATATTGACTTAGCATATCCTCCATTATACCCTGAGGACAAAAATAACTAATGCAACTCCTCAAGGTTACTGCAATGACAAAAACAATAACTTACATGTAGCATGGCCTTAATTATACCCCAAAAAACAATAATTCAGCCTATCCTTAATTATACCCTGAGGACGAAGACACAACTGACTGATGCTGACCACTAAGACAATACCCACGGGCCAATATTGGTAGACAGGTGAAAAAGGAAATCCCAAACCATAAATTTTTCTTCCTAATATAGTATATCTTAATCGGTGACCAGTCATGAGAGGCCTACATAAAAGTATCTTACCTTTCTAGACTGCATATCAAGAGGGGTAATCTGTAACTCTAATGGCTTGGTCTCTCGGCTCATCAGTGTTTTATGTTGTGGAGTGTCGTTTATGAGCGAGAAAACACACCGCACTTGGGGAACAAGTTTCCGTGGCAACCAACTCATCACTAATGCTGCTTGGTCTTCAGCAACCTACATGTACAACCACTGCATGATTACTATTTGGTTATTTACTTGTTTGGTGCTTATTGCAGTACTCAAGAACTGTCCACTTGTATGTATTTAATTATTTATTTTATTGGTGTTTTCTGCCGTGTCCAGGAATGTTTCACTTATATGGCAACGACCAGCATTACGGTGGGGGGAAACTGGACAGAGACCGGGGGGAAATCCACAACCATCCGCAGGTTGCTGGCAGACCATTCCATGAACGACAGGAGAGAACAGTTTTACATAAGATGGTCAGGGTTACCTGTGGACTTAACAGTAGTGCCTCTAGTAATCCTTCACTCTTCGCAGGTGCCTGGCAAAAACCTACTGACTTTGCCAAAGTATCAAAGCTTGAATATGAACCTGTGACCCCAACCCTCTGATCTCTCAGAGATCGAAAAGAACAAGTCAAACATTTTATCCAAATGAGCAAACAAAGGCCCTAACAATATGATAAATAAATTCTCTTTGTGTTAAATAGATGTAACTAATAACACAATGTACCAGCTGGAACTTGCTGCTGGATACTGAGGGAAAACATGCTTTCCAGGTTTCTACACTGCATAACATTTGGATAATAAAAGGCATTTGTGTACCGCAGTTTCAACAGTTTATAGAAAAGTGCTAAAGTTCGGGATGGTATTGTTTGCACAAAATCTGATAACACCCACCCACCTGATTTAGGGCATCAACAAAGATAATGAGGGGCTTAGTGTTGGGGTTGGACAGTAGACTACAGACCATCTGCGCTGCGGCCTCCAGGTTCTTGGGCATACTAGACTCCTGTACCCAAAACAGAGCAAATAAATAACTGTGTACTGGACTCATGTACAGTATCCCAAACAGAACAGACAAACACATGATTACTGGATTCACATACCCAAAACAGAGCAGAAAAACACATGTAAATCGGACTCACATAGCCAAAACAGAGCAAACAAACACATGTATACTGGACTCCTGTACCAAAAACACAGCAGACAAACATCTGCATGCTGGACTAACGCACATAAAACACATGAGATAAAGACATCCTTTAGTTTGGTACATGTACTTTAAAAATTGTGTTCATTTTACATGCCAGCAGGCACTTCAAAAAGAATTTAAAGCACTCAGGATCCCTGAAAACCATTCCAATTCCTCACAACTGAAAACAGACTACATATAAATCCACCACATCAGTTGTTACTTACACTGGTGACTTCCATCTCAGACAGCAGACGCTTTAGCATCGGCTCCAGTGTGGTCGAGCCCGGCACAGCTCCGACAAAGTGGTAAAATACATGCCACTGACCAGCTGCACACCTGAGAAACATAGATTTAAACAGGCTGGCTGCCATAATGTGTTTTAACAAGCTCAGCATCACCATAAACAATATTCAAGAAAGTAAAAAGACTTAACAGCACAACCGAAAAACATAGATTGAATCAGGCTGGCTACTTCTGTGTGTTATAAAACTTTTTGCACCATCATAAACACTCTTTAAGAATGTGAAAGGACTTAACAGCACAACTGAGAAATACACACTGAAACAGGCTGGTTACTTCTGGGTGTTTTTACAAATTCTCCAGCAAATGCAATGTTCAAGAAATATATGTTCAAGAAAACAAAAGGACTTGAAATCACAGGTGTAATATCAACACATCAAATATATTTATATTAATGAACTTACATAAATTAAGACAGCACTTAATTGCAAATTGCACCTACAATTCACGGTACACTTCATTACACTTCAATTTCAGATGAAGTAAAGCTCCACAAGTGTAAGGCTAACATTAAGTTTACCTACATGTACTTTGTATACCAGTATGGAGAACAGCACTACTGAATCCTTACCCTGCAAGCTGTCGCTTCTGAGCTTTACTGGAGATGAGCTCTGCAGCTTTACACAGAATAGAGGACTTTCCACTACCTGGTCCACCTAACAACAACAGTGGAACATCTTTTTCTTCGTGGGTTATATATGCTTCAATCTGAAATGGACAAAACAAGTGGTTCAAGATAGTATCACTGTTGTGACTGTTTAACATAATATAGTATCTAGCATGTTTGCATTACATTGCCAGATAACCGTTTGCATTCTCAAAGTCAGCAGGCACAATGCAGAGCACATGTTCATGATTATCACTCCTCAAAAATGTCCTTATACACACTGTAAGTCGGTAATGTAATGAGAAGGTCCATCCTGCCTCGAACAGCTATCAGGGAATAAACCAGATTATGACATACTTTTCCTTTTGGGGCCTTTCTATGTCTCAAAATCGCCACATTATTTTATCCATGTTTTTCAAATAATGTTAACGGTGAACCCATTCCGCCTCTCCTCCCCGCCCCTGGCTTCTCAACTCTATGTAAGTATTTTTTTTCTTTTTTCTGAACCTTATCACTGACATTAAAACTAAGGTGTCAACTAAAAGAAGTGGACAAATCCTAACCTGCATATTATAAATTAAAACCAAATATTGCACGTATCCTTTAATAACAGAAATATACATATACCATGCAATTTCTGCAGCTTACTTTATCTAGGATATCTTCTCTGCCGATCACCATGGCGCTCTTCCGCTTCAGGAAGGAGTTCTGGGACTGCTTACTCAGGGTGTAAGGATTCTTGGATGAGGGGTGTTCCCCACAGTAATCTATGGATATCCGTTCCTTACAGAAGTCTAGTATCTGCAAGAGAGGAAGTTATATCACTTTACAGGTACATGTATTACTGTCTATGACCTAAAATTTGGTCAAAAAATGAATTTTTAGAGGTAAATAAATGTCATAAAATATTATATTTGGTGCTGAATTTTACATTTTTTCAGTTGGCTATCATCCTACTTATCAAACCAACCTTAAAACACCTTCCTACAACCAACACAACTCCTAGAATCAGGAAAAATTAGCAACTTTGCCATGGACAAAACTATGAATACAGATACAGAAAAATGTCACAGTCTAAAACAGCACTAAAAAGGCCAACAGAACCAAATAAACGCCCTGACGCTCAAATCTGAAATGTAACTTATCATGGTTAAAGGGGTGTTTTTCATTTGGCTGAAGTTGCTAGTGCACTAGTGCAAGGTGCCTCTCACCCAGTTCAAATCCTACTCTTGCGGGCTTCCTCTCCGGCTGTACGTGCGAAAATCCTCCATGTCTGCCCATTTTGCTCCCACCATTATAGCCTTGTATATAAAGTGAAATATTCTTTAATATGGTGTAAAACACCAAACAAGTAAATAAATAAAAATCATGGTCAAAGCAATCAGAATCATGTTTTTATCTCCCTAGGCTTGTACAAGTAATACATGTGTAAAACAGAATCTCACTCTCTTTCTGAAGCAATCATCCACTTCAACCTTTGGCTTCCTCTTCTTACTGTCCAAACCTTTATATCTACAGGAATACTGTAAGAATCGATTCGGCTGTAAAATAAACGGAAAGTCATTACAGATACACAGTTTATTTTCTGAACATTCAGAAAATTTTACATGTTTACTCGAGTTCTTATTTTCTAAAGGGAGTAAATGCTTCACTAATTAAAGAACAACTGACTGCTAATTCCTAGCAGCTAATGGAGTCACTGCCTTGATATGATCCAACTAATGTTGACAGAAACGATGAGTCCTAAGGTAACACTACACACACAAAACTGGTATGTCTTTTTCCAAGAAATTTATTTTTTCCATGAAAAAAATGTAATTTTCTCTATTGTTACTGAGTACATGTATATACCATTCAGTGTCAGTACTCAAATGACGTTTGAAAAGGTGGATTACCGGGAACTTCTTCGTTATTTTGCAGCCCATCTCCTGGAGCCTATCTGACGCTCCTGCAGGGTTGGCAAAGTTACATTTCTCCTCCTCAGGAACGGACTCCAGGAAAGTGTCACTACGGATTACAAACAATGCTGAAATGTAACAAAAGTGACACAATGATACTGATTATCAGGTTAGTAAAAAAAAAAATGCAGTCATACAAAGCAACACGGGACAGGGAATTTGTAAATCTCCCTCACTCTTACATCGCCTTGGGCTTTGGTGACTATAAACACTGGTGTGGCCGTTTGCACAGTTTAACATTCGTTGCAGATGACTTGCCTTTCACCAATATCTGCACACGCCCTCATAAGTGAGATAGTTTGGCAGGAACTTGTCAAATACGAATGGTTTACAATAGGCGCAATTATTTCAACCACAGATAAAACTGACCGGTACATTACTAAAGCCATAAATACTTGTTGTAAATGGCATTAAAGAGCAATCAAGTAAATAAACACATAAATATGTTACAAATCTCACCCATCACACTAGATCAAAAGAAACATTTGTTTTTTTTCATGTGATCCAAAGTACATGTAACTTTAGAAGTGACCTGACATGTGTTTTGTGTAAATGAGCTTGATAACATCAAGGATAGTACAACCCCTGGGACCTGAGATCTGTTTATTCTCAGCTTGTTTTTGAGAAAGCAGATCTGCACCACTTGATCTTAATCAGCCTGATCCTAATACAATGTAAATGACAGTTTAGTCTGGACTGAAGTTAATAACAACATAATAATTTAAGCCCTAATACAACTGGGCCCAGGAACTCTATCTTTTTGCATGTGTTGTCCTTCAAACATCTCTGTGACTCCCTGATATGATCTGTGACTTACAGTTATGATTGTCCTCTGTGGCGCACTGACATAATCTGTGATATACAGTAATGACTGTCCTGTGTGACTCACTGATATAGTCTATGACTTACAGTTATGATTGTCCTCTCCATGACTCACATGTATGATCTATGACGTACACCTATGACTGTCCTCACCCTGACTTATTGCTGTAATCTGTGACTTACGATTATGATGGTCCCCTCCATGATTTTTTGCTGTAATCTGTGACTTACGATTATGATCGACCCCTCCATGACTTTTTGCTGTAATCTGTGACTTACGATTATGATCGTCCCCTCCATGACTTTTTGCTGTAATCTGTGACTTACGATTATGATCGACCCCTCCATGATTTTTTGCTGTAATCTGTGACTTACGATTATGATTGTCCCCTCCATGACTTTTTGCTGTAATCTGTGACTTACGATTATGATCGACCCCTCCATGATTTTTTGCTGTAATCTGTGACTTACGATTATGATTGTCCCCTCCATGACTTTTTGCTGTAATCTGTGACTTATGATTATGATCGTCCCCTCCATGACTTTTTGCTGTAATCTGTGACTTATGATTATGATCGATCCCTCAATGACTTTTTGCTGTAATCTGTGACTTACGATTATGATCGATCCCTCCATGACTTTTTGCTGTAATCTGTGACTTACGATTATGATCGACCCCTCCATGACTTTTTGCTGTAATCTGTGACTTACGATTATGATCGTCTCCTCCATGACTTTTTGCTGTAATCTGTGACTTACGATTATGATTGTCCCCTCCATGACTTTTTACTGTAATCTGTGACTTACGATTATGATCGTCCCCTCCATGATTATTTGCTGTAATCTGTGACTTACGATTATGATCGTCCCCTCCATGACTTTTTGCTGTAATCTGTGACTTACGATTATGATCGTCCCCTCCATGACTTTTTGCTGTAATCTGTGACTTATGATTATGATCGTCCCCTCCATGACTTTTTGCTGTAATCTGTGACCTATGATTATGATTGTCCCCTCCATGACTTTTTGCTGTAATCTGTGACTTACAGTTATGATTGTCCTCCCTGTAAGCTCCGTACATGACCTCCAAATCTTCGACCAGCAGTCCATAAGCTTCCAAGAAATCCTCCACCATTGCATCCTCATATTCTCCCCACATGGGTATCCAGCCCAGGGATTCACTGCATGGAGAGGGCATTGCCCAAATATTACCAAACAAGTCTTGGATACACAATATACTACAGCATGAACATTTGATTGATTAGCTTAATTTTCACTCCAGTTTACTAGCACAGGATACTGTCTGCCCAATTGAGAAGCCACAAGTTTAAAATAGTTTGTTTCATGATGTTATCTGAGAACAGTCGAATGAGGTCATTACACATGAACACCTAAGTAAAACTTTTACCATCCCATGCCAAGCAACAGTAAGACATGACATTATACATAACATCTCACTTTATGTAATAAGATTGTGCAGGTTTACAGCTAAAAAAACATTACCTAATATGTTCAGATACAGAAAAAGAAATATTGTTCAATAATAGACAGTAAACTGAATATTTAAGGAATGACTGCAACTTTATTCAGTTCATTGGCATATGAACTAAAAAATTGCTTTGTAGCTTCACACAGTTTGTACAACGTTTTTTTTCTGTTCATACCCGAAAGAACCCCCAAAAAGTTGCAGTCAATCATTAACTGTCCTTATTAACTTATCCTTAACTTATTTCTGCTGCCAAAATTGTGAATCAATACAAAATATCGGTGCACTGAAAATCTGTCTTTTAAAAGTAGTTTGTAAACATTCAGAGAAGTCTGGCTTTCATGCACTGAATGACCCCACGTTTGTTTCACAAAAGTAGTTTGTCGGCCTGTGTGCATGGTCATAATTTTTGGCGTTCACTGGGACATGATTGTAAAAACATGACCAATAATGGTCATAATAA
The DNA here is from genome assembly GCA_016165875.1 of Acanthopleura granulata. NCBI lineage: Eukaryota > Metazoa > Mollusca > Polyplacophora > Chitonida > Chitonidae > Acanthopleura > Acanthopleura granulata. The sequence goes on along the minus strand of JABBOT010000007.1, from coordinate 3,980,305 downwards.
GCTTGGGGAAAATTAAATTACTGCATCGTGAAAGATGAATATCATAAATACTGTTCCCCTGAAAGGTGGAAAAACCCACCATATGGTTACCATTATCACCTCTCACTCCAGCAATATTATTGATATTCAACCTTGACAGTACAATAACCTCTATCAATCAACAGTTTAACAACTACATTTAAATTTCATAACTCATGTCATTTATGCAACTTCCTAATCAATTCATATTATTCACTGCCTAGTATTCTTTAGGGTCCTTTTATTTCTTGGCACATACCTTGTTAAGTTAATAAATAGCGGCATAACATTGTTATAGTAACAGTTTTCTATAACAGTCTGTATTTTTTCCAACTCAGCCATGTCACGCCTGTCAGGGTGACGACCTCCCTGTAACACAAAGTGAACACTGCAGGACTTAAAAGTACAAGATACTTTGGCTTAACTGACCTATTTCTATGTACAGTTAAGTTTATTTTGACTGGACTAATCCATGTAGGTCTACATGAAATTCACAGGTCATTTATGGACGCTTATACATACATATGTCTCATATTGAAAGTAGAAGGATTAAAATCTTCAACATTTAATTTTACCCATTTCACGGAGCATTCCTGTAGTCGCACTTTTTTCGTTTCACACCAAGCCTTGAGATCTGGTAGAACCTACAATCAAAAGCCAAGAGATTACACAAACATGACCTACTCAATACTGTACAAATGATTCAGATTCATGACCAGAACACTACAAACCTGTCAGGTGGGGCGTCCTTAAAGATATGTTCGTAGGGTGTAACCCATCCTCCTTCCCCAAATAAAATGGCCCTACTCTGAAGTTTTTCTTGGCATTTTGCTGAAAGTTTATATCTTGTGTTTAGTTTTCTCTCCATGTTAATCTGAATTCTTGAAAATCCCTATCTTTTTCAAAAGTCAGAATACAAGAAAGAATTTCCAACCTCTAGGCCTGTATTTTTTTTTCTGATAGGGTTAGGTTACATCAAACAAAGAATTTTTTTAAGGATGGCCCTACAGATTTTTTACTGATATATGGAGACTTAGAGAGAGAGGAGCATGAAAAAAATAACTGTAAAAGAAACAGTTTATATTATATCACAATATTTATACTGCAAAAGAAACTATTTATATCTAAATGTTATTTATTACACACCTTATTCAAGAATGTTTCACAGTTCAAATTTTATGGGTATTAGAAACCACTACAATTCCTCAAATACCAAAGAGGTTTACCACTTTAAAGCCACAGTGAAAACAATGCAACAAATGTAGAGCATTATCCATAAAGGTAAAAAATCTGGGACCAGTACCTCATACAATTTTTCTCGCTCTTTACAAATAAAAGAGGTGACTACATATAACGAAGGGAAAGGAGGCAAAGGGGAGTAAATAATATGATTTCCTACTGATTTATGTGTAAGTATAAGCTATGAGTTTCATCAAAAGTATACTTAGCAATGATACCTTCATTACCTTGTTCGTTTATTGTTTGATTGTAGTTTTAATGCAGTAATAAAGAAATTTTTTTAATACATGGTGGCAGTCTGTTCATTGTTAGAAGATATCACTGTGTGCTCAGTTAAAACACAGATCCTTGCCAATTTAGCGATGAGCTTTCTCACATGTATGCATTTGCACATCACACTGGAGGAAGACAAGAGGTCCAAACCCCCCACAAAAAAAATACTGCACCACTGGCCTGATGACCACCTACGGTTGCTAGGCTACACAAAGAGAGCAACAACTGGATTTACATCTTTGTCATCATTACAGGACTCACCTGCTTCCGTAACACCTCTCTTTCACTGAAGAAGTCATCATTATAAGAAGTTATGAACAGCTTAACACTCCGCCAATTCTCCTTCGATGGCCGATGTTTGTTTTTGGGACTGTTTTTGGCCAAGCCTTGCTCAGGGAGAGCACAAGCCATACTGCAAATGCTGAAAAATAGAGCAATGTGAAACATAAAACCTGACATTCTTTATTCCATCTGCTACCACCTTGCATAATTGGACTAAATAATGGCATTACAATTTAATCTAACTAAAACATCTTCAACACAGATAATGATGCCACATGCCCAGCTGCATTTATGGCAAAATCCTTCCTTTTAGCTATTCAACAATCAGACGAGGAATCCCAAAAGTGGCATCACTGAAAGACTCTTTTCATACTGGCAGGATACTGAGTGGAATGTTTGATGGAATTGATTTCACAAAGCTAAATTTTGCCAAAGGAGTATAAAGTGGAAATGCTGAATAGAACAAATCCATTAAAATCTGAACTTGTGCAATAATACACAAGGTTAAATATCAGTATTACAGAAAACATGTGGAGAGGGTAATATAAATGTTAGCAGTGAATGGAAGATGTGATGAATAATATTACCTTAAAAGGCAATGCAAGACACAGCCATGACAGCATTATTGAAAACAGACATTTTCATAGAACTAAAGGCCCTTTCTGTTTGTAGTGTTTGGTCAAGGATCCATGACTAAGCTGCTAAGAATGCCAAGGCCTCTGACTGAACATAGCTCCAGGTAGCTCCGAAGCACTTGGACTCATTATGTTTAGAGCATGCAGCTACAGCAGCTGACATTGCACAATCGTGTAGTAAGTTCAGAGTTCTTGCGCGCTGAATCCTTGATGCACACAGCTGGCATGTAATGACAGTTCAGACCCACGGGAACTAGAAAACCACAAACACAGTAGTTTGACCTTCGTCCTTTACCCTCATCCAACTATGAAGCCCTATTTTAAATCTTCCAAATCCGTGGCCATGGCTGATACACTTGCAACTACAGCCTTATTGGGTTATTGTGTGTTGTGGCACAACAGCGATCCGGATTTGGAAGTTTTAACATAGGGATTCGTATTTTCAGGCTTGCTGGGTGGTAAAGGACAAAGGTAAGACCACCGCATTGGTGGTTTTCTAGTTGCCATGGGTCTGAACTGTCATTACATGCCTGCTCTGTATATTGAGAAGGCAGCGCTCAAGAACTCCGAACTTAGTACACCATTTTGCCATGTCAGCTGCTGTAGCTGTGTACTCTAAGCGTAATGAATGCAAGTGATTCAAAGCTACCTGGAGCTAGACTGAACGCTAGGCTGTCATAAGGTCTAGATAAAACTTGATTCATTATTTCTGATCATGATATTTTGGCAAACTGGTATGGGAGCTGGATGAATTTTCATTTTTCATTATCATTATTCAGCCAGATTTTTCGGATAATTTTACCTTTGGGGCATTTTCTAACAAAAAATTGAAATAATGAGTTTCGATGTAGGGAGTAAAACGACATATGGATGGTGACAGGAAACAAGGACGCAAGTAAGAATCCCCTAATAAAAGCATCTCCAGATATTTCTGAACTACTTGTCAGTGTACTTGGACCATGTGACATGTTCACATCAACATAGTCCAATACAACTTATGTCATGACAGTGCTCTAAGCTCCAGAGTCCTCAATGAGAGAAAGACGAGCTTAGAATCAAAACCTTGTTGAGCTGAGAAAGCGAAACAATTACAATCGCTATCAGTCTTGTCAGTCAGAGCGCGTTCAACACCAGATTGCATCTTGTCGAAAGGCGATTTACCAGATCCATGCAGTTGCATTATGAAAGATTCATAGCCAGTTACACCAGGGACGTGTTTATATACTGACAGGTCTAAATGGTAAGTACCTCTTTGTCGGATATTTGAAAGGAAACTTAGACAACTGTCAAGTGTGAAATGAAATGAAACATAACTTACTTTCATAACCATGCCAAAGAACCACAACAAGTCCGTTTATGACAGTCAAACTATTACTCCAAATAAACGTTCTTAATACCAATTTTACCTTATTTCAAGCACCAAATACCAGTCATCCAAGTTAAATATTGCAGACGACGGCTGTGTTCTGATAAAACGTTTGTTTACATTTTCTTCTCAGCATTGCATTGCAATGACATTTTGCAGCCATTTATCTCCGCAGTGTTATACTAAAGACGCCTTCTTTTACAGAAGAGCTACAATCTTCCGGTCATATAGAATACAAAATATGGCCAGAAATGAAAAAAGTCCGTAAAATAATAGAGAAAAACAAGAAAACCAGAATTACTTTATTTTTACAGACATTTAGATTATAAAAGAAAAACTGGAAATAATTTTAAAACCGACATGAATGTTGGTTTTTCGTGCAGATTTAAGGGAGGTAATCAATGTTTGACTATCCCAGAATGCAACGGTGGCATTCCTCTTCACAACGGCTTGCAGACGAACTGAGGTGAAGAGAGCGAGTGTTACAAAACTGAAAGGATTTCAAAAACGTGTAAAATGTGGGTATTCGATCTCGTAAATTTTATTGTCTGCGGAATTCACTTGTCTGTTTGCATGTTTTTTGTTCTGTTTTTCATCTGGAACCACTGGCAGTATACTGGTGACTGTTAGTAAGAAGTTTGTTTATGTTATTAGAGCAATTGAAAACCTACACTACAGATTTTAATGATGTGATACATAACTGTAGATCTTCTGTGATATGTCGGTAAGTGCCCAGCTCAAAGATCGGTTGGACGTGTTCCCAGCTTAGCTTCCAGTTTCATGTTATCCGCTCTGAATCATTACATTTAGACCTTAAAGTAATGTTGAATTCATACGACTTCATTAAGCGTTAATAATGTGGACAACAGTGGCGCAGTTTAGCAGAAATATTATCGAAACATCCACTGGGACAACATCCAAAACTTGGGAGACACAGTTTTTGAATACCATGCCCTCATTGCAAGGGTGAACTTGGCTGCTCGTCCCAATCTTAAGATTATCATCCTTTCCACAGTAGTTGCCTATAGTTCCTTCAGTTTGTTAAAACACAAAATGAAGCCAAGACTACCAAGCGAGATGTCAATCACCCTTTTAATGGTGTACAGGTTTAAGGTTTCAACCTAAATTTTCCAAAAGTGTATATTTTTCCCGAACAATACAAGTTGAGTTGACTCGAATCAAATCTTAGGTAGTGAAGTTAGGCTATCTGTAGACCTCTCCCTCTGACGTCAGTTTGGGGCGGTGGACGGGCGATGGACCTCAGGAATTTATGCACAACATTTTATTGTTGATACTATCATGTCAAGGGATTCATCAGCATTGGAATGTCATATATAATAAATAAGAAGCTATTATCCATATCGCCTTGTTCAGTTTCAAAGGGTAATTACCCACCACAGCTTATATATACTCCTAATAATGATGCTCTGCACAAGGTGACTCCTCCATCCCCACCAACTGAAGGGCTGCAAGTTGATACTTTTGTTGGGTTTGGACCCACTTCTCAGTTGTTCTTTGTTTTAAAAGCATTTTCTTCAATAAATTGACATTACTCTACCAGGTGATATCAACCTCAACTGTATTAATCCCGCAAATGAAGTCTGCCATATTGCCTTCTTTTGTATTTTGGCAGAAACTGGACCTGCCCCATTTTGCTAACCCCTGCTTTGTAACGCATCGATCAGTTTATCATGAGGAGAGCATTAGGACTTATCAAGCCTACATATACAAGCAGATAACGGGTCATGTCATACCCAAACGACATTGCACCTCATCATTTTACACCCAAGTCATTGATTGTGTACTAGGCCGTTTTAGCCCCTCACAATTAATCCTGTAAAGCTACCAAATTAAACACTTCAAAACATATTTATATGGGAATAAGCTACAGTCTAGTTATAAAAGAAATAAAGGGCACACTCATTTGAGTTCCTGGAACACATGGCATGTGAGTTCACAACTGGCCTTGGGCAGGGAATTTGTATATTCTGCCACTCAATGCTTTTGAGTCCTTGGTAACAAAAAGTGGTTGTAGATGTTCATGTGACTATTTGCCAGGGCTAACATTGGAAACATATAAGAAATAAATAAAGTAAATGAATAAATAAATAAATTCTACTCTATTCATGTGTACTCACTGTAGCTCCTTGCAAAGTACCGCTAGCCAATTGAGTCTTTCATTTTATGATGGCTTACATACTTGTTTCAGGAGTATCCCTTCCAGCTCAGCAGGAAACCGTCCAATGACCAACAGGAGGCAGTTAGGCTCAGGTATCTGTTTTGTATTTTTGCTTATAGCATGTACACATTAAATTGAGATTTTAGTGACCCAACATTTTGTCAAGAAAACTGCATTTTGAGAGGCAAATTAATGAAAATATTATATTTAGTGGGGAAACTTAATTTTTTGTAATATAATCTCTTCTTACTTTGTAAAGAAACCTCAGAACACCTGTCTAAAATCAGTAGAACTTTCAGAATCAGGAAAAGTGAGCGACTTCGTCATGGACGAAATTTGAGGTCATACAGGCTGTTCGTATTAGGTATAGTTCATCTTTGATATACAGTCCAAGGAATCCAAAATCATCATGGAAATTCTTGATTGCATTTGTGTTTGGTTGTAACACATGTGCTGTTTATGGTCAAACTGAACGTCATTGTTATCATTTTAGCTGCCGGGCGACCACCAGGCACAGCCACCAGGCTGACCACAGCTATGGTAAGTCTCTGTTTCACATCAATTACGGTACAGTGTGTATTGAGTGGTAAATCATCTGTTGTAGTACATAGAATATTTTGACTATAAAATTCTCTTATATCTTGAACCTAAATTGTGATCAAACTAAAACCTAAATTTTGTTAAATCTAAAACCTATATTTTGCTAAATATAGAAACTAAATGGTGGAATCAGTGGGAGGCCTGGTTCATTTGGCTTAAGTGTCCATCTAACTAAATCCAGCCTGCGTCACTTCAGATGAGCCTTTAAGTATTCGGGTTTGGCAGGAACATATATGGTAAGGATCTCCACTTTAACATTTAACACTTTACTCTGGACATTCCAATACAATCTCCCCAGATAAAACTTGACTACTCTTATTGAAGTGAAGATATCTGTTAATGTAGCATTAGATGCCCATTAAATGGAGAAATTAATTTCTGTACTAACTTTAGGATGTGTTTTCTCTGAACAGAATCCTGGCACAGCCAGACCAGGCACCAGAGGTGGTCAGGGGGGTGGAGTAGGTAAGTGCTGACGTCTAGGGGATTACATACATCAAGGTGGGTGTGGGTTTGAAAAAGCTTGGAAATTATCAGTGAAATTCAGGTGTTTTATGGTTAGGCTTGAAAAATCATCGAAAGTGAGAACCAGCATGGTCGTTGCATGCACTGTTGGCTATCCTAAATGTATAAACAAGAGTACAGAACCTGAGTTTACATGTATAAACGCTGAAATTCTCTTTTTGCAGCTGGGCATCTTTGAAATTACCTGATGTACAGCCAGGCACTATATGTAAAACTTCAAACAACAAGGCCACAGTAATGTTTACATTGTTTTAAGCTAGTATAACTCTTTAAAGTGTTAATTTTGGATCTGAAAAAAGGCTCGGGGTTTTCAGGGGGGCGGGGGAGGGGAGGTGGCTGTGGGAAGTTGAAAAGTCTAAGGTTTACGAACCCTAACCCATATGGTCATAATACTGATGTCTGCACAAAAGGTTGTTTGTTTCAACATCGCACAGCATTATAATACTTGCAGAGGTGCAATAGATTTTCACATATGTTCCATCTGTTTCCTTGCACTCAGTGCAGTTGGTGATGATTGACAGACAAAAATGTGCTGTGTATGCATACCATGATCTGTACCATAAAAGTACCACATACAGTGATGGACTTTAGCAGGAAGTCCTTGTATTGAAGGTATGTTCATCATGAGGTAAAGCTATTGGCTGTTTTCAGGACGTATGATACAAGTACAAAGGGTTATATCCACTGGCCAATTTATAGCCCTATGGAAAAAAAAAAAGAGAAATGAGAACAAATCTCATCATGCAGTTAAATAAAAGTGGTCCTGGACATATGTGGATGGTATATGCACTTGTAAAAATGGAATGAATTGTTGAGTTCTGATTTAGATTGCTCCCAACTTGTATGTTTCATTTCTGCCAGCCCTCAACACAACTGTCAATGTAGTGGACCGACCAATGACACAACAAGGCCTGGGCGGCATGAAGACAGCAGCTAAAGGTAGGCATCTCCTCTGTCATGAGAAAAATCTATTTGCTGTTATCCTCAAAGGATTAATAATTGTCGAGGTGTCAGTCCGCTTTCATCAAGGACTAGGTGTAAGTGGAAGGTAAGAGAAAAACATGATACATGTATATTATTTTTTTTCCCCATATGTTCAGAAAATAACGGCATGTAATGGTGTCAATGAAATTTTGATTAACTGCTACTTATGTTTGTTTCATTGATTGCCTTTGAAGGTCAACGACAGGTGCAGGACAGATCATACTTCCTTGGTCTTATCAGGTATGGTTGTTGAATAATTTATGAGATAGATGTATACCATATGGCTAATGAACATTTAGGCAAATAGAGCAGTCGTTAGGAGTGGATAATGTCAGTACGTCCTTTGATAGTGAACAGGTCATACCAAATCCCATCGGATTCCCAAGACTTCCTCTATGGGAATCCGTGGGAAATGCAATTTTAGATTCTTGTACTGGTTTGTGATATTTGAAAGTCATTACACCTATTTTTGCAGCTGTAGTTTTTGTGTCAAATTCTTATGAAAACATGTCGTGGTTAAACTGTAATTCGACACTGCTTTTGTTAATCAACCAAAGCTATCAGAGAGGACTGAAAAATAGAAAGAAATACTGAACCCTGCAATAGAACAAAAATATATTTTTCTAAAATCCAATTTGCAAGTTAGTTAACATAATGTATTTCAACTAAAGTTTGGCCTGTAAAAGTGGTGCTTTAAGAAGCACTTGAATGGTCTCAAGTGGCCATATGAAGTGGATGAATCAAACAAAATATATCACTTGAAAAAAAAAAGTTGAACTTGAATTGCATTACAGTACTGTCTGTTTACATGGGGAATAATTGTGCTTGAAAGGGCCAAGATAACAGAGCTGAACACAGAAGTGGCTAGACTTGCCAAGGAAGTGGAAACTGCTAATGAAGAGAACTCCAGCTATCTATCCTATGAGAAAAGGTATAGTACATGTGTTATGTAGAACTGTAGTGGAGACATGCATTGACAGTGCATTGTTACCTGTGACAAAAAGGTATTCTACTGGTCACTGCCACATGCAAGTGAAGTGTCTGGATGCTTGTGATCTCAAATACTGAGAAATTACTCTGAGGGCATCAGACTAATTTTGCACTAATTGTATGTTTGTCTAATAGGGCAGAGAAGCTGGCTGCAGAGATTCGAGACCTCCAGGGGGAACTAGGAGACTACAACACTGTAAGTACATGTGGACCTGTTTTGAAAGATATTAATCCGAATATTTCTGGCAATCTTCAAGATGACTTGACTCCACTATATATTTGTTAAACAATACATTTCTGACATGCTGCATAAAAGAACAGTGTTAGGCCATCCTTGAAAAATTCTTTACTGGGGCTAATCCATCCCTTTCTGAAGCCCAATAAAAACTTTAAGAGTAGGGCCTGTTGGAGGGCCTTTTGCTTTCATACCCCAAAGGGCACATTGTTAATGATAGCCCAGCCAAGATTATTCTGCTCATTTCTTATCAACAAAAGTGTAAAGTTCACAATTGCGTCTTAATTATGTGGGAGGCTTGTTGAAGTGGTGTGATCAGGTTATGTGTATGGGAGCAACTACATAACTATGTGACGTATGAGGTCATGGATTTAGACGTAATGCCGTCTGAACCAGTTTTCTGCACAGGGATCTGTGCTGTTCATAAGAAATGAAATTGCAGTGATCACTAATGATGATAATGAAAAAATATTGCTCAATAGTGGGTAGTTTAGGGTGGGGCACACAAGTATCCACCTATTAAAGTGGCCATCATCACGTCAGTGAAAAATTCTTGACTACGACATTAAATGCCAGTCAAATATATATATAAATGAAGGAATTATTATATATTGAATAACCAACCAGCAGATGAAAGAATTTGTCATATCATCTCATTTTGTCTTAACTGATTCCTTACAGCTTGTGGATAAACTGAACACAGATGAGGATATACAAGATGTAGAGTTTGATTACAGTGAGGTAAGGGCTATGGCTAAGTGGTGTGAGTAATATGGTAGTACTTACCCTGCTGTGCTGTGTTTCTAATTACTTGGGTGGTCCCAGGACAATTTGACACTTGGGAGCAAAAACAGTCATGCTGGTTTTAACGAGACTACACTGGAGATTGACCATAAATTTTTAGATTAATTTTTTACTTTTTTTCATTGAATTATGCATTTTGAAAAATTCCACACTCATTGTCTTGTGATTTTGCTTTTACACAGTAATTAATGTTTTGATTAATTAATTAATTGATTCACCTCATATTATCAAAGTTAATCTGCACAGTAAATGAGTGCAGATGGTCGTGGATTTACCCTGGGCTCTGCCTGGTTTCCTCTCACCATAATGCTGACCAGTGTCGTATAACTGAAATATTGTTGAGTACGGTGTAAGACACCAATGAAGTGAATAAATAAATAAACAGTTAATGAGCACTGCCATTGTATGGATGTAGAAAGCAGAATGTGACATCACAGAAAGACTGAACTTATAAACGAATGTGTGGGACGTCTGGTTGACCTATTTGTAACACTATTCATTATGATTTATCCTACTGATTCTGATATCCTACTGATCCTAATTCATATTCAGATACATGTTACTTGTACTTGTATTTCTGCCAACAGCACGAAAAGCTACCATTTTAATAATATTAAGGTAAATTCTGAGGTGTAGTGTCTTTACTTCTGTAGAGAGCACATTCATTTTCATTATCTGAATGCTGATAATATTACATGTAAACATCATTTTGGTTTTAGAATATGATTTTTTCTTTAATAATTGATGTTGTGAAATTTATTCGAGGATGTTAGTAGTAAAATAGAAATTATGTACTTTCAGCTGAAGTCTCAGAATGACAGAGAAAGTCAGAAGATTGAAGAACTATTTGACATAAAACAAAGGTATGTGGGGGAGGTTATTAATAGACAGATAGGTTTAATATTGTTGATTTTTTTTTTTATGATTTTTAAAAGCTTTTAATGAGAGAGTATATATCTCTTAATACATGACATTATTATAATCATGACATGCAGGCTTGGGACTAACATGCTTTTCTGTCGGTATTTGTGTCCACTTTTAAGAAAATCTGCTATCCTTTTGTCCACCATCCTGTCCATTCCACCTTCTTTGTGACGTCGACATTTGAAAAGCTATTCAAGGGATAGCTTTCCAACTTTGTTCACATAACTTACCGTTGTTGAGATGACGAATTGAATTGTTTTTTGCTGCCCTGATGTCCAAGCTGGCTGCCGTTGGTCATCTTAGCTCTTGTTTATGGGTCTTTGACCTGTTCTTGACTTATTTATTTCATTATTTGATTGGTGTTTCACACCATACTTAAGAATATTTCACTTATACAACAGCAGCCAGCATTATGGAGAGAGGAAACCAGGCAGAGCGGGGGAAAACCCACGACCATCTGCAAGTTGCTGGCATACCTTCCCATGTATGGCCGGAAAGGAAGCCCGCATGAGCTGGACTCGAACTCACAGTGGCTGCATTGGTGGAGGGCTTCTGGGTCATTGCACTGCGCTAGCACCCTAACCAACTAAGCCAAGGAGGCCCTCCGACCTGTTCTTAATGGAAAGAGATATATTAAAATCAAAGCATAGAATCACATTCAATCTTTGGAAGTCCCTTGCCCTTATTGAGTCAGTGTTTAGAATATGCAAGTTTCGAGCTATGTTGTACGACAACACTGCAGCGTCACCTTGTGAAATGACATCACTTTTTTAAGGCATGGTAGGGTCAATTGCCTATTCCTTAACATGGCAGCTTATGTGTTCAGATAAACCTGCAGAATTTTGTATTGATGGCCCAAAATGACACCCAGCATCACAGTACAACACATTTCGGAACTTTTATTTCACCGTTCTTGATAAATTTCCAATATTATATGTACCAGCCCATGTTGAACTATGCAGATTGACCCCACCATGCTGTAAAGCAGCAACATCACATCATAAAGGGACATTACTCCGTTGTTCTATCATGGTATCTCGAAAGTTTCACTTTGCCTTTCTCTATATTTCTCTGTGATCCAACTTTCATCCATCTGTCTATGAACTGGGTAGTGCATTCTCATTGTTATGATTTTTATCAGTACACGTACAAACATTCTGTGGTGCCCTCACTGGCTCAGAAAGTGAAAGTGCTGGCTTACTGCAACCATCAGGCCCTTGATCAATGAGGTTTTGCGTTCAAATCCATCTCTTATCGCTACAGCTGCGGCTTTAAAACAGAATGTTTACTCCAGGCACAGCAGTTTTGTCCTCGCAAACACCTGATCACCATAGTATAAGTGAACAATTCGGCAGTAAGCCGCTAAAACACCATTGAAATAAAGAACTAATATTTAGACAAATTCTCCCTGCTGAGCATTGCCAGTTACTGGGCTTGTTATTACAGCAAAGAGGTCCAGATAAAACAACTGGAGACTGAGCTAGATCAGGAGAAGAGAATGGCAGACAACTTGGTGAATGACATGGTAAATGTTTTAATATTATTTGTTGTACTTGTATATCAATAACCCTAAAATGTCTGTTTTGTCGGGTGCATGTGAAATGATAGTCACATTTAATGTATAGGCATATAGTCTGGGGTAAGAAAAAAACCTGATCTGACAATTTAAATGTAATTATGACTATGCTTATGTGATAGTTTTCAGTGTTAGATCTAGGGCTTTGTGCCATCTGTGAAAAGGACACAGGTATAAATTAAGTGAATAAGTCAAAAAAATTGCTATAAAAAAAAATCAGATGAAAAAGTGAAATTGCCTTGGTCCCGTCTTACAAAGCTGGAGTAAGGCTGCGACCGGGTGTAAGCCTGTCGGATTTGTGCCGCAGGAAAGCTGGAGTAACTGCGACTTGATATAAAGTTTGGTGTAAATTTACTACTACCCTCGAGCAGACTTAAATTCTATAAGTATTCTAAACATGATGGCGCTGGTGGTGTTTCTTAGACACACTTTAAGCAACTTTAGTAAGACGCTGCTAGGAGCTGACAGAAGCCGCTACTAAAGAAGACGTAAACGTCTGCGTCTGACGTAAGCTACTCTGGCTTTGTAAGACAGTTCCCTGGAGTTCCTTCATGTTTTGCAGTTAACGACACGGTCACAATTCCTAGATATATGCCTAGTTTTTTCAATTATTTCTGAAATAGTACGACTGTAGCTTTATTGGATTACACAGCATGAAAAGTGTTATATGTTTGTGAATTTTGTTTATTATATCAGTTATAGGTGAAAGGGAAAACCTGAACTAAAGTTTATCTGTGTGTTCTTTGTGTCAACAGGCACATCTCACCAAGGTGGCCACTGTGAGTTAAAACCCAGCTCATGCTGGCTTCCTCTCCTGCTGTACATGGGAAAGTCTGTTAGCAACCTGCGCATGGTCATGGGTTTCCCTTGCGCTATGGTCGGTTTCCTCCCACCAAAATAATGGCTGTTGTCGGTTAAGTGAAATGTTCTTGAGTGCAGGGTAATAAACCAATGAAATAAATAAATAAATAAATAAATATTTCGTTACTAGGAACCTGAGATGCGACAGAAGTACTTTCACCTGAAAGACACAAATGAGCACCTGTTAAAACAGCTGGAGACCGGTCAACAAGAACTGGACACACTCAACACGAAAGTGGACAATCTACAAGAAGTGAGCTCTTCAGTTTGGATCGAAGTATTATGATGCTGTGATGAAATACAGTTACAAAGAGAAAACCAAGTAAACAAAAATATCAGAGTGACAGTAACATGTTTTCATAAATATGTTTTAAAATTTATTTAAGTTGGCTGTATTTATTTACTTTTATACTTCTTAGGAATTATCGATGTCACAAGTGAAGCAGGAAGCAGGTAAGCTGTATATGTTAATTTGTTACTTTAATTAATATTAATTAATTGTGGCAAAAAATGCCATGAAATATTTACTTTTTGTACTGAAAAATACTTACTTCCATGACCATTTTGATTTGGTTATATATTTTTTAGGACTGCAGGATACAAGTTTGTGTGAATGTTGGAGAGAGAGTGCTTCACGGAAGATGAACTATTATGTTGACCAAGTGTTTGTATTCCCCTCTGTAAATAAATGTATTATTATTATAATCCCGTAGGCGAATAACAGTTTTATGACTATGAACCGTTGTTGTCATCAGTGCGATTGTATGAGCAGCTCCATGAATTAGAGACAAAGAGAGACAGCTTGTTGGAGGAGGCTCAGTCCCGGGGAGACCCAGCCCAGGAGCGCGAGAAGTTGCTCAAACAGGTGAAAGAGGATAACCAGGAAATAGCCAGCATGGACAGGCAGTAAGTACACTGTGCTCAGATCTTTGGATAAACAGCATGAAATGGGAGAATGAATGAATGAATGAATGATTATGGCTTAAGGCCACTTTGGCAGTATCTCGGCCACATCATGGCAATGAACTTTAAGACTGATGGGCTACACAAAAGGGTCCAAATCGCAGAGAAACATATTGTTTTCTGCTGTGATGCTGCCTAAGTCCTTTCATAGCACACATGTACCTAGAAGTATGATGTAATCCAAGAAAGGAGCACACAGATATGGACTCCTTTGTCAAAGGCAGGAAGGAGTTTTACAGGTTCCCTGTTTGTGTTCATTAACATTTTAGAGTCTTTCTAGAAGTTATTTAGAACCATTCGTCATATTTATATTTCATGATAAGTTCTCTTCAGCAAAAAAAGTAACACACAGTAGTGAATTCCATTAGATTTGTAGAACAAAACTTGGTAAAGCAAATTAATACATGAATTGTTTTTTTGCAGGTTTTTATACTTTTCACACCTTATGGGCTGAATTGAATATTATTCACTGTTGCACAAGTACCAGATAGACCAACAACTGCATGTATATCTAAAAGTAGTTTTCTCAAGTTCATAGACTTTTAAAATGGAGTTAAGTGTGTTTAATTGTCTGAATTGTAAGGCTGGCTTTATGGATTGTACTGCAACTGCTAGTAGTAGGTAGTCTGACTTCACATTCTTTTATATTGACCTACAGTGTGGGGATCGTTTTTGTGGACATGCACAGTTTTTGTAGTCTTCTACTTGTGGGTAATAAGAGCTATTCAAACATTAAAAACTCTGGTTAGAGTTTTTAACTCTAAGCTTTTAAATGCATTGAACTCTCAATAAAAATAAATAAATGAAAACATTTTTAAGCATAGTTTTTAGTTGTCTAGTGAACCTTACTTCTCCCTTTAGCTATCTATCATTATTACGTCTGTTTTTATCTACAGGGCAAATGAGTTGAGAGAGAAAACCTCCCAAGTTCAGGAAGACATCCGTCAACTTGATATGGACATTGAAGAAAATCAAGGTGTTTATATGACCATTGTGTTGTGTTATCCTTCTGCCTTGCCAATCCTGGAGTCTTGTTACCATATGATGATAGACCGTTGTGCTAAAAGATTTAGTCTTGATTGGCAAAGTTTCCAGCTAGCCACATTATTATTTATCTGACTTCTTATTCACGCCAGGCCCCTTAGCTCACTGGTGAAAGGCACTCTTTTGTTAGAGATAATACCATACTGTGGCGAATTTATACATCATATATTCTGTTTATGTAGGGTAATCCATGTATCTTTATTTCCTATGTTTTTCTTTCATTTTTTTTTTGAGCTGTGCTCTGAGCTAAATGAATAAAAGTAATTACATGTATTACTATTATTATTTTGAAAAACCCTACAAAATAAAACTTACTTGGCAGTTTTGTCCTGTACCAAATGATTGGCTCCCTGTCGAAATACTGCTGGGTGCAGAACATTGTCCTTGTCCTACAGCTTATTTCCAGGCTTGACAAAGTTATGGGTAAAAGTGACCTCTGTATGTTGCCATTACATGATTGTACATAATCTTCTTTACACCAACCTGCCCACTGTTTTCTTATTCAACAAAATGTTGTCTTGTAGGAGAGAGAAACCTTAAGTATAAAGAGTTGAAGAAAAGAGAAGAAACGATAAATGGTAAGATGATTAAACCTTGGAGTGTCCCTATTCGTCTAGATCATCTTTGATACGGATTGTTGATGTTTTACTAGCTGATGTGTTGTTAGCCATTTATCATTCTTTTGCCCCCAAAAATATTGTCCAAAGACAGTAAAGTGAAAAGTCCAGGTCATTATTCTCAAACTGGTCTGTGCAACAAACATTGTTATTGATAAGAGGTAATTTTAAATTCGGAAAAAGTCAGAAATTATTAATTTATGAATTCAAACAAAAGTTGAAGAGGTAAGGCAAAAAAGATCTCGAGTGAGCTTTGTTGTACATGAGTTCTCTGCAGAGTAAGCTCAATAATGAATTCATAAATGTCCTATAAAATTTGAATTTTTGTTTTTTTTATTAAAGCTGCTATATGAGGGCAAACTCCAAAAATGTCATATTTCTTCCTTTGCTCACTTTTTGAAGACTTGTTGGTTTTGCAGAGTTGGTGAAAATAAATATCTTTGTTGCCCTTGGTATTTCAGTCTGGATGGGTGAAGATGGTTAAGATCCTCTACCTGGCCTGTTGATTTAGTTTTAGATAAAAATAAAACACAACACTTAAAGACATTGTCGTAAGAAACAAAGACGTTTAAGTGAGCATTCCACTGCCATATATTTTTTCTTACCATTTTTTGTTGTGTCTAATTTTGACAGAATTCCTGAATACATTTGATGAGACCAAGGCCCAAGAACTGGTAATGTTATTTTCCAATATTTAGTTCAGTAGGCTTCATTTATTCTTCAGGCACATGACACCCGTGTGCTTTAAGACTTATTTATCTGTTTTCCCATTTAATTTTGATGTTGAGGGAGCAGGTCTTGGCCAAGTGGTAAGGTGTTTGCCCTTCAAGCATTAGACCACATTAGTCATGGATTCAGTATTATTGTCGAACAGGAAGTTCCCTGACTTTGGTTGTTCTCCTTGGTGGCAATAAATGGATGATTTCACAAGAAATTCATTGGACACAACTTGGCCTTCTTCTAAAACGATATAAATGTGGAAAAAGATGGGTGCATGTGCCAAAGATGGGTGGTTTATTCAGGGCTTTCCGATTTCCCCAACCCACAGTATTTACTGGGGCACACAAATGAATACTTCTTAACTATGGCGTTAAACAAAAATCACAAAAAAATGTATACATTGATATTAATTGCCATTCATTAATAAATCCCTGTATCTGTATTCCAACATGTTTTATGTGGCAACTATAAAGTGTATTCCCACTATTAATGGTATGCCACTAGATGACATATAAAGTGAGGTTCTGTTTAAGGTTATCTTCATGTGCTCTTTGGATTCTTTAAATTATATGTATGCAATAAGAACAATAACATATTACATTTCACGCTTATTATTGTGTTCATATACATTTAGGTACATGCTTGTTTGATTTGTTGTTATTGGTGGACATTGGAGTGTTAGTTTTAGTAACAGATCCTTATTAAAGGTTTCTTTTTTTAGTGTTTTTCAATTGCTTTGTACAGGAAAAAATGGAGCAGTTGGAACAGAATATTGTGGCCCTGTTGGAAAACATTAGCAGAGTAAGTTGCTTGGTGTTGCTTAGCCCCAGAGTGCTAGCGATCCATGCGTGTTACATGACATCACCTGTGAGTCAACTGTGTTTTATTTTCATCTACAAGCTCTCCAAAGAGTATTTTTTGCCTTCTTCTTTTTGTGTATTAAAATCTCCTTGTGAGCATCATTGTCACAGTTCACACATTGCCAACAAACTTGTACATGGATCAGACTTGTACATGTAAGTGTATTGTAATTCTATGTGCCAGTTAAGATCAGTCCGCCTCAGCTCTCTGAGATCATGGTGACAAGAGATGTCACTGGTTTACATTTATGGCCTATTGAATAAGGCTCAGACTGTTCACTGTAGGCCATCAGTGTAAATTTTGCATTTTACTCACTCAAAAAAAAAAAACCACATTGACATGATAGTGCATGAAATGACCTTTATTGAATGGTGTATGTGCACAAACATAGTCCCCCTGAGAGAGGTACATTTTGTCTTTGAGTTCTGTAGTTTCTTGACGAAAAAAATTGCATGTCTCTATGAGGACTATAAAGCAGTTTATTAAGTGTGTTTCAGGCATTTTCAGCATTGTTAATTTAATTAAGTAAATCTTCACGGAGTTAAGTTAATTTTTTTCTACCCTAAGAACATGGGACGCTTCTCCCATTTGCCATCCCCCAAAGAGCTTGCTCGCATGAAGGAGGATCTCTCGTTTAAATCTGGAGAAATGAAGAAATCCGAGGCCACAGCATCTGGGCTGGCTTCAGGTATGTCTGTTAACCAAGGGCTCATTATGCCAAACTTTGCATATGAATTTCATCATCAACTAATACACCTTCATAGTGTATTTGTAAATCTGAACTTCTTGTAATGCCATCCATAAAAATTCTTTGAGGGGCATAACCCAACCCAGTCTGAAAAAAATGAAGTTGTTTGGTATGGATTTCTTTTCTTTTTTATTTTCAAAAAGTTAGGGATATGAAAGAAACTGACAATTAAATAAACCTCGAAGAAAATGCCTCTCTAAGCTTTGTAGTAGGACCTTTGGGCAAGTCAGCATAAGGTTGCGCTTAAGGAACAAATCTTTTATCCCAGTGGCACATATATTGAAGGGATAATGCCATCACTATATCATTCTATTCATCCATCTGTCTGTATATGGACAGTGTAGTCACAATATTATGTAAGTTAAATTGCTTCAGGGAGATGTTCCACCTATTGATTGTATGCTTAAGTTGATTGTAACTGCCTTGGTTATGTCTGTCTTCAACATGTGTTGCCATGGTAATTACAATCAACCTAGCCTTTGATTGCTTTGTGGGACGGCCCTGATAAAGATTTCATAATTGATATCCAGGTTGATAATGGGGAGAACTACATCAAGGTTGTTTCATTAAACCACAGCTGTTTCATAAAATTTTTTGGGAAAAAAACTCCTTAAAATAGCAAATTACTGTTTCTGAGTTTGACACGTACACAAAGCACTTAAATCCACCAATGGAATTTTGTGTGTCACACTCACTTTTAGGGGGATTTTCTGTGTGTGTGTTGGGGGGGTTATATTGCCAAAAGTAGATGTTTTGTTTTCAAGATAACATTGCACAAGAACTATGTGCAGATATGTTGGGCAAGAAACTCATTGTAATATCAAACAAACAACCTTATCAGAGCTGTGATCAACTGTGTGTTTGTGTTCAGAGAGTGACAAGTTACAGCAGGACTTGCAGAAGGTGGAACAGCTGGAAAGTAAGATCACCACAGAGCTAGCAGTCCTCAAAGAGAAGATAGAGACCATGGAGAAAGAGGTGGTGGTCTTCTCCAACACCAATGCCCTGAAGGAGAACGCTGAGCAGAAGCGCAAGGTGAGGCTTACAGTCTGGGCTTAAAAATGGCCATAAAACAAAACAAATGCTTCTTATTTTTCAGACACTCTAATTATTCTGACACTCTCATATATTCCTCATCCTCTAGATGTGTGAACTTATGAGAAGGCTGTGAAACTGGGTGACTACTTAGTGATCACATAAACTAAGCTAATTATAGCTACTTTACCCAACTACATGTATATTTTAGGTGGCTTGATTTTTATGTTTACATGAGGAGAGGAATAGTCACAGCACTAAATCTCAGTTGTTTAAACTAGATTACCATTAACACAATGGTTTGCAGGAAAATGGCATGCTTCGGGCAAACTTTGATATCATTTTTGATGCGTTTAAGATGTTCCTCCATACCTCCAATCACATCTGTTTTTTCACACGTGTTCCTGTTTAAGGTGCTATGCCATTTCAATTTAAATAAACATCCTGATGTCCACTGGATATTTAGTAACCTGTTTAAAGCCCTATGATAGAAAGAATCTGAAGTAATTGTTCACAATGAGTGAAATGAGCCAGTAAATATTGAACAAAGTGTGAATGGTGGGTTTGTACAGAAACTTATGGAGGACAAGGTGGTTTTACAGAAGAGGCGAGAAACCTTCAAGAAAACCATGCAGTACCTGACATCAAAGTATGAAGGCCTTAAAGCTCAGTTGAACGAAAACGAAACTTTTGCTCAGGTAAGACAATGGTTGAAGACTCCCTGTAACAGTTTTGAACTACAAACGGAGTACCTCTTTCTAGTGGTGATGCAGGGCCCAAGCTGATGTGATTATTGTTCTCTTGCAATGTTTGAGTACTGTGTTACCAAAGCATTATCCCAAAGATAGAAATGAAGAAAAAATTACACAGCTACGCCCATCATTACTTTAGGTGGGGGAAAGGTTCTCCATTGAGGTTAGTCAACTAATTGAACTTCTTTTGAACTTCTATAATCTTCTTTTGAAAACTGAGTGGATGTGAAATAAAATCCCTGCATTGTTTTTCCTACCCCAATGCTGCTGACAGCAGCTCAAGTTCTGTGCTCACTGGCATGACCAGCCAGCAAACTGCTCTCATCGTCTCGTTTAGCTACAGGTACTATTGTTCAGTGCCTTCTGATTGGTTGTTGTTACATTAAAGTCAGTGCTGATGGGTAAACTTGTATTTTAAAGATAATTTTACATTCGAAGAATCCTGGATGGCAGAGAGTTTACATATTCCATAATGAAAGAGTTAATTTTGAAGTGATTGTTTAAAGGAGTTGGATTTCATATTCTTGTGTCTTTGTGAAGTTCTGCTTATTTATGTCACCCTGAAAATGAACATTAAGATCAAGAAAGGTGCTAAAATCAGAATAAAATATGCAAAAAAGTGTATCACGGATGTTGGTCAGGTACATGTGTGAAGGGCAGTGGTTTCCTCAAGGCAGTCAAGGTTTCCTCTCCCCTGTGACCTGACTGGATATGTACTAGTGAAAAATTCTTGAATAATGTGTTGACCAACAATCCAGTTGATAAATATTAAAAAACAATCCTGTGTGGTTGAATTTGTTGGTTTTATGGTTGACTTTAGGTCTGACCTTTATAGTCCTTGCAGATACCAAAATATATTGTACAGCTATCACCATTGGTTTAAATGTATTTCAGCTTGGAAATTTGGAGCGAAAATGGCAGCACCATGAACAGAACAACTTTGTCATGAAGGAATGTATCCTTTTGTATTAAATGTACCTTCACTCATTCTTGTTAAATGTATTGTTGGTTCTCAATAAACAAGATGTTCCATATGAATGTACAACTTACTCATTTATTAACAATGTTTCCAAGTAGATACTAACATGGCTGTGAAATGAATTAAATGACCATTACATAAATGGGCTTCACATTGCACCTTTGAACTAGAGATACAAATTATTGTAATGTATTTCACCTGTATTGCAAAATTTATCTTTTTTTCTTGATACATTTTGTTTGATTTTGATTGATTCAGACACCTGACAGGGCCACTTTAAAGTTTGATGATATCTTGTCAGAAAAACTTAAGTGTTTATATGTGTGTACGTTCTTCTGAAAGCACATTTGAACATGCCAAACTTTAAGTGAAATGCAGTATTCAGCCTATGAGTGCAGTGATCATTCACTTTATAAGAATGTTAATATCCATATCGAAACCTTATGCCAATGAACCAAAAAGTTCTAGGTCCATCTTGCTTTACAGGATATTTCCTCACCAACTTCTAAATGCCAGTTCAAGAAAGGTTTGTTGGCTGTTGAAAATCATAACCCTAAACTTGGGAAAATCACGATTTCAGACTTTTACTGCCTTGATATTGTTGTTGCTTTACACTGTGATCTGTGGCTATCTATCTTTGTCAGTCTATAGCTGCCATGCCAGTGTAAGTTGTCCTTGACCCCAATCAGTTATCTCCACGAAGACAATGGAGTGTGACTACCGCCCCATTGCCCAGCATGTCCAGACCATGGTCACTGATTACCACAGCCTCTTACAGGACCAGCTGTCAGGAAAGCACTGATCAACATCAACTGTCCAGCTGTAGCAGTCCATAAACTCTCATACACATCCACACATTCACTAGCTAACATCACTACTGGCAAATTTAGCAGGTTACCTGGAATGAAAATGTACATCTGTTTGTACATTATCTCCTATCCCTTTGGCTTTAACAATACTGTCTGACTCTTCTGCTAATAAGTCACATTCGTATTTCAGACTGTGCACTGCTTCACTTGCCACAACAGAGCAGTCATGGCAGCACTCAGTCAGAGATATTTCAAGTTTGAGGCCGAAGCTGCTTTCCACAGCCAATCAAATGGCAACATTACAAAGTAAGACCTTCTACTTCGAATTTTCAAGCAGTAAAGTTACAGCAAATGGAAATACAGTTTGCAATGTAAAGTTTCGATAAACAGATATTTCATAAGTAAGTACACCACCACTGGTGATCTGGTGACATTTTGACTGAGCAATTGTCAGTCGGTTTGAAACGAAAATGTGGCCTATATAGCTCAGGGACACTTTGTTAAATTGTGCTGAATGATAATAGATCAATCATAAACAAGTCCTCAGCACAAGAAAATAGCACATCTAACAGAGTTCTGATAACTCCATGGAGCAACTTTCAAGCTGGAAATCTCACGAGGGATGCACCACATAAGAGAAACCAGAAACACGATGTCGGGTCAGTTTTACCCTAGACTGATCTGGTGTACATGGCAAAAAGGCAAAACAGGGATTGCAGATGTCACAGCAGAAATTATTTGGGTTAATTATTTAAAAAAAACTTAAAAAGCCTGATGAAACAAAATTTATTTGATGATTTATTTGATTTTCTCAGCATGCAAAGTTTTGCTCATTTGAGCTGTGATTTCTTGCTAGTACAACGTTACAAGTATAAAAAAAGGTACACTTCAGAATTTTAAGTGATAGGATGCTAGTGCTTTAGATACATACACACTTTTGATCCAGTGTTGTCTTTTCTCTAAACTCACAAGATAGCTGATGCACATCAGTTCTGCCCTTCAAGAAATAGCCATGTCTTGATGGATTTTATTTTGGTCAAACTATGTGATATCTGTCTGATGAGGTTTCTTTGTTTGTCATGTATTTATTTATTTTATCGAGTGTAGTTTCGTTTTCTTCATTTCAAATATCTCTTCCACTCTTTGTAGGGATATATCTGTTTCTGTAACATGTTCTAAATGTTTGTTTTCAAATCAACCCTTCAGTATTTGTTCTTTTCATCTTGTTTCAAATGAAATGTAAGGATTATTTAAGAACGCATTCCGTCCAAATATATAATCCAGGTCAATAAAATTGGTCTGCCTGGTCAGATCGTTTGGAAACTTTCCAAGTTCAGACAGTTTGTTGATTCATTGCCTGTTGTTTTCATTTTCTGTTTTATACTTTTGGTATAATGGATCAATAATTCTACATATATAAGCTCAAGTTATTTCCTTGGGGATTTACAACACTTAAGAATATTTCACTCAGGTGGTAACTGGGAAGGGGAGTGCAGCGTTCTTTCCTGGTGGCTTCCACAGGATATAGCAGTGCAGAAAACCACCCTCAGAAGTAAATGACTACATACATGGCATGCCCACTTATCTCGTAGAAACTCGTCTGACTCAAGTTACCTGGAATCTGGCAAACTCTGTTAAATATGTTACCTGAGGAATGGATCTAATGGATTAATGAGTTCCTGATAAATTAATCAGAAATCAGGAACGGACTGATCTATTAAGACAACACACATGCTATCCACAATCCCTCATTAATGACTGGCTTCTCGGCAGACTTTACTGATTTACATGTGTTTATTTAGTTGATTTATGTTTTACGCTGTAATCAAGAATATTCCACTCATATGAGAACTAGATTAGCAAATGAAATAGCAATCACCAATGCAAATAGAGCAGTTATGATTTGCAATATGGAAGACTATATGAAGAAGTAAATCTATATGAAGAAAAAAACAAGTACTACTTAGTGTAAAGACTACCTCAAACTGGACCGACAAATGGGGATACAAGTTCTGTTCCACAAAAGCAATACCGGTGGGGATCATCTCATTAAAAGAAAACGAAAAGTCAATTCGGTAAAGAACTCTTTGGGGGCGAAAAGAAAATTGAAAAACAAAGTGAAAAATTCAGTCACGATTCTTGACAGTACGTTAACGTTGAAAGAACATCCGACTCACCAAATGTAGTCAGTGAAGCAAATTCAACTTGATGGGATATGTATAGGCCTATAAATAATACAGAATTTAGGGAGCCAATCCTGGGTCAGGTCATACCAAAGACCAATGTCTTTGTGCCTCAGCTCACTTGAAACTCACTTGAAACTCAGCACTGAGAGGTTTATACAGCAAGGAAACAGAACTCTTGTGTCAGTATAATGTGACTGGATGGGCCATCCTGCCTGGTGTCTTTGGAATGATGTTTCAACGGCGGCAGCTCTTAACCAGCCTACCACAAGAAGATACAACAGGGCCCTATGTACACATAGCAAGGGCTCCTCCTCATATCACCGAAAAATTGCTAAGTACGATGTAAAATTTCTGAATACACATACACATACACATACAGCATAGGCCTACATATATTTGTTACAATAACCTATAAAACTCAGCCTAAGCCAACTGGCAGTTTACAATAGGCAGGTCTATATTTGGCTTGAATGACAGCAACATAAGCATGCAAAGACACTACATGCTGTCTTCAAGTAGAAATATTTGATGAAACCTCTCCACCTTAACCATCATGATGGAGTACACGGAGAAAATAATTACCGGTACTTTGCAGAGAAAAACACATGCTATACCCTGATTCTCTTAAACTCCATATATGAATATCTGAAAGAAAATGAACTTAGCACTCCGCTCTATTAGTAGGCCTATATGAAACTGAAAAGCTATGTATGATTTTCTAAATACGCCAAGGCCTCCAGAAATCAAATGTCACCACCCCATCCCCACTCCACCCCATCCCCACCCCACCCCGGTCTCAGGCTGTAGTTATTGCCTGCGCACTCCGCCAAATAGTCACCAAACCTCCAAAACTGATAGGCCTAACCCAGGTTACATACAGTGAAAAAGACCATACAGCCTTTACATGACAAAAGCTGCAATAATCAAATATATAATCGGCCTACAGACGGACCAAAAAATGTAATGGATCGCACATAAGTATATACAGAATAATTCTTTAGCGCTGCCAGAATTAAATATTGTCAAAAATTACAAACTGCCCAATTTGTAAAAACACACTTTTTAGACACAACTTACATACTGTCCTCCATTTATTCTGGGATTAATATTAACAGATAACTGTTATAAAAGTCCTAGATTTATTTTACCGGTAGTGGACTTGTTGTAATCTCAACATTTGGCACTCTGGGCCAATGATCGGTTCAGTAAGCCTTGCCATTTTACCAATAATATTCTGAAAACACGTGTTTATTCTTTAACATGTAGGCCTATGATAATATGTAACAAAGTTGAACTCCAAAAGTCCCCGACCGGAAATTTATAAGTTAATGTGCTGGCAACTACCCCACAACGCCGACGTGACTCGCCACAACATCCATGCTGCACAAGGGGTCCAAAGTTCACTTTGCACTGACAGGATGGCTGCAAACACCGGGTGAGAAAATGGGACAAGCTTATCATAATAATTGAAACTGCTGCTGTGCACAGTGCATGCAAATATCGCCGAGTTTTAAGTTTCACAGTATCAAAGTTTGTTGACTTTTGAAGCTCAGTTAATTACGAAAAAGAAGAAAGATACACGATAAAGCTGTCGATGTCAAAGGTCAAAAGTTGAAACGCATTTATGTTACTTCTGTCGCCGTTGGCAAAGCAAAAGTCAGCTACGGTCCATTTACAGGTTCACAGTGACAGATATATTCAGTAAAATAGTTCAGGGAAGAAACATTGCATTTGCACTGAAAGAACCTGTGGCAATGAGAGTAGGAACATGTACACAAGAATCAGTTCGACATCATGTAAGGCATCTGAAACAATGTCTGGGCAGCATGTGATGACTTGCAAAAAATATATATTTAAGAAAGAACACAAAGTAGTAAAAGTGAAAAAAAAACAGCAACATTGATACTCGTATATCGCAAACATGAAATAAAAAAGGAAGGGAATCTAGTGCCGAATTTGTTTGTATAGTTGTTCATTGTAAATGCAGATTCATAGGTGCCAGGTGGTGAATTAAGGTCCACATGTACAACTGAACATCGCCTTATTCTTAACAGCTCCTGAACAGAAATTATGTGCCGAAATTATTCAAATGAAAGTATAGCGAAGACAAGCGTTGTTATTGCCAGTACTGATCATGAATTGTAAATGTGTAAGGCCAGATCAGTTTACATTTTTCTTTTTCATTGTGTACTGCATGACCAATTTACTAGAGTTAATTACTCCAAATATACTTGAGTATGGCATAAAGCACCAATCAAATAAGTAAATTAATTGTTCCACTCTATATATTCATTTACCAATTATGTCACTGCACATATTATGGACATTAACCTGCTTTTAGTTTCTTTAATATTTGGACAATATATACATGTTCCATAGATGAAACAAAAGTCTTTGTGGGCACTGCTTGTGTTTATGGTATACATGTACCTGGACTGAAAATAAATCCTCTTGAATATATAAATATTTGTAAATAATTATTTGATTGCGATTCACTGCCACTTATTGAAATGTTTTACTTACAGAACAACAATCAGTTCTCTGGGTGGAAAAAAATGGCCTGCCCTGAGTAGATTATTACACTTGACCAATTAAATGACACATCTCATGACTTAAAGGAATCGAGAAATGACCTAATCACTAAAGCTTTGGTAGGCTGGATCAAGACTTGCAGAGCAACCTTTTAGCTGTTTAAATGTGCAGTGAAGTATGATATCCTAAACACCGTCAAGTTTTACCTCGGAGCTTTGGGATTAGAATGAAGTTTGCATTCTTTTTTTTTTTTTTATTTTGTAATGCATTGATTTAACAGTTACTAGCAAGGAGATTTGGGTATGTGGAAAAATTGAACTGAAATGCGAGTTTATATGTTTCAGAGCCCTTGCCAGCAAGACTCTGTTCATCACCGGAGCCAGTCGGGGAATTGGGAAAGCCATCGCCCTGAAGGCTGCCCAAGACGGGGCAAACATCGTGATAGCAGCCAAAACTGCAGAACCACACCCTAAGCTACCAGGCACGATCTACACAGCTGCCAAAGAAAGTATGATGATGCAGTCTTGTAAAAGATAATGTTACAATGTTATCAGATTTAGCATGGGGTCTTTCAACTTTGTCGTGATTTGTCCTAAACTAAGAAAGAGATAATCATGGTTTATATTCAGGCTATGCAGTACAGACTGCAAGCGCTTAAAGCAACAGACAGCACATGACTGAGGTACTGTTTGGTAAAAAGATTAAAATTCTTTCTTGAACGTAAAAACCTGTTTGAAATTTTATGAAATCGTTGCTGAATTATCTGCGTTTAAAGTGTGGAATATTGTGCTGCCGACAGGGGAGCTGAAGGTACCCATGCTTTTAGGCTTATGAGAGATTTACCAGTCAGAGAGCTAGGAGATATCAGCTGTATATAAGCCGTGACTTAAATGTTCTGATTTGCCTGTCAGTATAACATGTAATAACATAGGGACACTGTTGTAATGCTATATGTTTTAATTATAACAAGTGCACAACTGAACAACACTGCAACGTTTTTCCAGACCATCATGTTGTGGTGAGAATAAGTTTCTTGATCATTTCATGTTATAAATTTACATATATACTTAAGCTTCAACCATAACCCTAGCAGCTTACTACAGTGTCAGCTGACAAGAATGATCCACGCTGGGAACATTTATGTCACAGCTCAGACAGAATGGCTACATATCAAGCTAACCGACGGAGCACAGTCAGATGTCAGTTTCCAGAGTCATAGTAGTTGTAAGAAAAAAATGCTTTACGAAAAAAAAAAAAAATATTCTCCAACATTTCAGGCAAGCTCAACGTAGAACGTGCGCTGTCTTTCACTTCAACAGTAAAGGATAACTGGGTCATTCCACCGAAACATGGCATTTTAAGGGAGAAGTTGGCTGTCAGTTCAGATTTGTTTCTTTAGCAAACCGTCTGTCCTAATTCATTCCATATGTCTCTATTTATAATGTTCACAGCCCAGTCAATTTGTCTTTGGGGACATGTAGTAATTTTTTATGCTTTACTTCCCAGGTGGACAATCATACCTGTCCTTACCATTATGAATACATACATGTATGTTGTGATAATATGTAAAATAAAAAAGGAAACCAATTTTGTTACTGTATAAACGGAAACAAACACAAAAGCTTTATATGAATAATAACCCTGCACATCTTTTTTCGTCAAAAATGTGCCCTTAGTGGGGACTTTCAATACATCAGATGCCCATAATCTTTTACATTTATACATGTCAAGAATACAATTTGTCATCAATATAAAATTTAAAACATTTTCCTGGTAATTAAATCTATGAAGAAAGGGAGTATGAAGAGTAGATAATAAAAAGAGCACAAGATAGATAATATTTTGCGAAATTTGTGTACATAACAGTAAAGACAAATGTGACAGTGAGGAATTTCAGTTTAATGGGAATGACAAAAACGGATTTCAAAAAATTAGGATTGTTAATTAAAATATACATTGAGTCATCTGCACAGGATCTGTCTCATCAACCTGATCACTTGGGACCTATTAGGGATTTTTTTTAGGGTGTGGAGATCATAAAGGGAACTTTAAACCAGCAAAAATGTAGTAATGAAGGGTTTCTGTTTATTACGCTCAGAGATTATTGTTATATGTTTGCAATATGCACAAAATGATTTTTGTATATCAGGTAGGTTGCGGAACATGGTTTGTAAAACTTTTCTGTAGAATCACGCGTCAGGTAATCATTTATTTTCACAACTAAGTCATACTGTGATTCTTCAACCTTTTCGCATGTTTGCATGGTATTTATTCAGGCATATTCTGAAGGCATTGTTCTGTGTAGACTGAAAAAATTATACTTTTTGTAAAGCCCTGAAACTGGCCAATGTTGAACAACTGTTGTTTACAGTAATTTACCATTGATCTGTCCAACCATGTTCAGGTACAAATGATGATATTTCTTTGCGTCAGGAATTTCTTTCCTTCAGGAACTTATTAAATTCACAAACACTCAGCTCCTCAGTCTTCTCCATTTCTCATCTACTCTGAATAACGTCATGTGAAACTTTTTTTCAGACACCCATGTTATACGAAATATAGTCAAAAATAGTTGCATAACATCTCTGACAGATCACATGATACAGTAGGACTTCTTTACCTCCAGTGATAAAAGAGTTCGAACTCCATATATGTCTGAAAATCATTTAAATAGCCTTAATTGTGATGTAGTCGTGTTTTTATTGGAGGATCTCAGTTTTGTACATGTTCATCTGCTCTCAGGTCTTACGATTGTTTGATTGAGAAAGTTCTAATTAATATTGAATGTCAAATAAACAAGCCTTCATAATGTTACAGTTGAAAATGCTGGAGGGAAGGCCTACCCATGTGTGGTTGACATCAGGCATGAAGATCAGGTGAGAAAAGCCGTAGACGAGGCAGTGCAGAAGTTTGGCAGCATCGATATCCTGGTAAATAATGCCAGCGCCATCAACCTGACAGGCACTGCAGAGACTCCCATGAAGAAGTACGACCTGATGATGGGCATCAATGGAAGAGGGACGTATCTGTGGTGAGCCCAAACTTTCACATTTATTTATTTGATTCATGGTGAACATTGTACGTTTTCACATGAACACTGGCAGCCAGGTTAAGGAAATTGGGAGGGCCCAGTTTTCAAAATTAATTAATTCCCCCTTAACAGGATTTATTGCATTCAAATTCCAAGGAGTACCTCATATAACATATAACTTCACATGTGTATTTTCCTGTCAGTATACTATGCTGAAGGGATTGTGTCATCACAACATCTGTCTGTCCGTTCGTCCGTGTGAATGTCAGGATTATAATATTACAGGATTACAATAGTGGAGTCAAACCACTTCAGTTTAAGATTTCATATTTAGTATGAAGGTTCATACTTTGGTGAACCAGACAGCTGTTTAAACAGAGACTATTTTTTTTATCAAATTTCTCATTTCTGTACCAACAGATTAGAAATAGCAGGTTTAACAGTTTTGAACGTGGAAAAATTCGTCAATGACTTGCAAAATGTCATCAGTTTTCCGCGGGCAGTCTGTTTTCTTGCATTCTTAACAGTGTCAACAAGAGTATGAGTGCAAAATTCTCAAGTGCAGTGTTAATTCTATACTGGATATTGAGTATTGCAAGGCACCTAACTTCTAATGAATATTGTTTGGGGGTTTTCCCCAGACTTGCCTCAGTTTCCTCCTACTATAATACTATAATATGTAAGTGAAATAGCCTTGAGTATGGCGTAAAACACTAGTCAAATGAATAAATAAATCTGATGAATATTTGTCAGTGTATAAGCTCAGAATATTTGAGAATAACTTGTCTAATACGCTGAACAGTATTTGTAATAGTTGTTTTCTTTCCCTAGTTCCCAAGTGTGTTTACCTTACCTTAAAAAGGGAAGTAACTCTCACATCCTCAACATCAGCCCTCCATTAAACATGAAGGCCAAGTGGTTTCAGAACCATGCCGGTAAGTTTTTTATGAAGTGCAGGTGAGGTTAATTCTACAGGATGTTCGAAGTAAAATATACATGAAGAAAAGTCTATCACTAATTTAAGTTTACTCAAACACTGATATTAAGGGTACCTGATGTCTAACAGATGTCCAACATTAAACATACATAGTTTAAATTGGAAGGAAATATGTGCTTGAAATCAAGGGAAACTTTCTTTATATGTTCAGTAATAATATTTGTCTTTCTTCTGATAAGCAAACACTTTCAATGCGAACGAAATTTCATTTTAGGACCAAATATTTGCTGGCCTTACTGCTATTAGATGTGGCAGTATCTACAATTTCATTAAACTCTGCTGAAACAGTTGTAGGGTAATTGATCTCAGATGGATTCACTTTTGCTGCAATGTTTTCTTTGTATAATATTTTAATGATAAGAGTGGGAATTTTACAAAAAAGACCCAAAAGAACTTGAGCTACAGAACACAGTTTACATCTCTCATAAATGCATTGAAAAAATAAAAAATAAAAAAATGTTTGAAAGAAATGCCTGGAGACAGTCTGGTATCATCTGCTGAATGACGTTGGATTTATCTGATTGGTTGAGTTCACTTTAAGTTAAACCTAACCAATGTCTACACAGAATAGTAGAAGAGTCACATGCACTGTCATAATTCATGGGGTGTTATTTTCCTCACAAAATCATAGCTTTGTCATTTTGGCTACTGAAAAAGACAGGTATTTAAGAAAAATGAATATTGAATGAGAAAAAAGAAGAACTTCTGTCAAAATCTCAGTAAAAACTCTAAGTAAGGCCCTGTTTTTGCAGGGTCAGTCAGCCCAGTGACCAATTTGTGATGATGTCCATCCATTCATCATGTACATGTGGTTTGTTGCTTTCAGCGTATACTATGGCCAAATACGGGATGTCCATGTGTGTCTTGGGAATGTCCGAGGAGTTCAGACCCTACAATATAGCTGTCAATGCTCTATGGCCTCGAACAGGTCAGTTGCAGGGCTAATCGTGTTCCTGCAATTTTCAGGACTGTGATTGTATAACTAAAACGGTGCTTTAAAACATAAAAATGAAATAAGTAAGTGTTGTACATGTGGTATCATTAAAGCTTGAATAGTTGTTATGAAGAAATTAGTGGAAAGCTTTAGGCTAAAAATTCCAATAAAACTGGACAGTCTATAATTTGCTCCAAATGCCATGGCATGTGAGTCTTTCATTGGAATGTTGTAACATCAAAGGAACCCTGGTTTATTCGTCTGACTGTTAATGACTGCACACAAAATATTTCATGAATGAAATGCACCAAATAACATTTTGCATGTCTTACATTGGAAAATTCTAACCATTCACATTAGAAGCATCTAATGAATAATTTTTCGAAAAAAACTTCCATAATTTTCATGCTATAGATTACAATAATTAGAAAAGCCTGTTGACAACGAGTTTTTATGAAAATTAGAAACGTTGCAATTCACCCATAAGGCTTGACATAGCCCAGTGTGCTTAATGAAGTTAAAATATAAATTGGAGGGATGGGGGGAGGGTGGAGGGTAATTCTGTTCTTATATAATATTTTCCAACTTTGTTTTGTTGCACTAACCTCATGATGTTATTGTTGTTATCTTTCATTTTTTGGCCAGAAATCAAGCGCAAGCCTTTTCTGTTTAGTTCATGATATCGGTAATTTGAGGAGACAATTTGAAGCATCAGTACTGAATGTGGCATTGATGTTTCAATACAGCTATATTTACGGCTGCCATGGAGATGCTGGGTGGTGGGAAAGAGATCAAGAATCAGTGTCGAACCGTCAACATCGTAAGTGATGC
The DNA here is from genome assembly GCA_016165875.1 of Acanthopleura granulata. NCBI lineage: Eukaryota > Metazoa > Mollusca > Polyplacophora > Chitonida > Chitonidae > Acanthopleura > Acanthopleura granulata. The sequence goes on along the minus strand of JABBOT010000007.1, from coordinate 3,947,775 downwards.
GGCCTACATTTTGTTGACGAAAGACAGCGCCACCTACACTGGAAACTTTGCTATTGACGATGAAGTTTTAAAATCCGCTGGAGTCACAGACTTGGAGCAATATTCTTGTGTCCCAGGTATTGCTGCTACAACTCAATATGTCGAATTACTTAAGTAGTTAATGGAGAAGAAAACATAAAAATGATGCCAAAAATCAGATGAAAGAGCATGAAAATTTATTTGCAGATATATATCCTTTAATATTTATTTTGATTTTCTTTTCCGGTAGAAAAGAGTATTTGAAAATATTTTGGTTTGGTGGTTATTTGAGACCACCTCTTGATATATTTAATATATTCATAAATAATATCACAGTTGAGATTAAATGCATATGTGTGCATATAAACTACAAATTTACATTCAAAGATATTTCTGAGACATGCATCCCTTCATTATTAAGAACATTATCATGCAGTGTTTATAAACTGTGTCAAGAACAAAAAAAAAAAAAAAAAAGGGAAGAAATGATAAGCTGTATCTGTTATTTGGCAATAATAATTTAATTTATTTATATTTTGAAACTAATTAACAATTACCATCAGTGGCTCAACCAGAAGATCAACATGGTCGGCTACGGTAAGTCGGCTAAGCATTAGACACCTTTACTTTTGTGAAACGGTATATAGTTAAATTGTTTTCGTAGCCTTAGTTGACCAACAGATTAGAAAAATGCCGAAGTTTTTGATAAACAGGCTCCAGCTTATTTGGAAAGTCTTTGAGTGGATTTGACATTGGTTTGTGGTTTATTCACAGCCTTATGGAGTAGTGTACTCCTATTTGTACCATTTTTGAGATATGACTGAAGGACAGACGTAGGCATAGCACCACCTGGATGTCACCAAAGGAATATAACTAAATGCGAACTAATTATATGTTATCTCCCTTAGACAACATCTAGATGCCGCTGTGCATATCTTGGTCCTTGGGTCATACCTCAGTATTTTTCTAATTCCTGATGTCACTTGTCTAACCATTTAAATGGTCTGTTTGATTTTCAGGCTCCAAGTTGATGCTGGACTTCTTCCTGGATGATGACCCCAGTATGGTAACCATGCCTGGGTCAAGTTCTCAGGCCACTGGGTCAGGGGTTAGCCAGACACTAGACAAGATGAAAGCCTTGCTAAACGAGGAACTGGTCAAGTCTGTGGGTGGTATCTTCGTGTTTGATTTGAAAGGTTGGTGACATGTATGGGTCCCGAAGCTAATCTGTGAAATGTTTCACGTTTTCATGTGTTTAACAAGAAGCAGGGGTCACCACAGTAAGGAGTGTGGAAGTTTGTTTGAAAAATGCTATTGTTGAAACTGGCACTGTGAGTATGGAAGTGTGGCAACAGTTATAGCCTTTAAATCCCAGACAGAAAAAAAAAGGAAGACATAAATTTGTTTGTGATGGCAAATGGAGAGGGAGAGTTCTCCCTGGCTGAAGTGGTTATCGAGCTAGTGAAGTACAATGACCCAGGAGTCTTTCACCAATGCAGTCATTGTGGGTTCAAGTCCAGCTCATGCTTGCTCCTCTCTGGCTATAAATGGGAAGATCTGCCAACCTTCTGATGGTTGTGGTTTTCCCTGTGGCACTGCCTGGTTTCCTCCATTGTATAAGTGAAATAGTCTTGAGTATGGTGTAAAATATCAATCAAATAAATAAACAAATAAATGAAAACATAAATTGTGATAACACTATACTTGTGAGAAGCTTCTGTCTCATGCCATTGGTAATGGACTTCATGAATTTTTAAATAGCCAGAAGGGTAGTGGTTTACCCCAGGGCACTCAGGTCATAGAAGTAAAAAATATTCTTGATTACATCATTAAACACCTGTCAAATAAATAAACAAATCTAGATAAACTTCCCTAGAATGTAATGGATTTAACTGGCATATGTTCTCAAATCTTGGTCTACCCTTTCAGTAGTTTGTCTCTATCCAGTCATCCTGGCGCTTTGTAGTGGCTTTCAAATGCACTGATTCTTGGAGCACCAGAACTTATCCACACAGAGCCATGCAAACCAGTAATCTACACATATATGAATAGATCCTATGTGTTTTTATCGGATATCTCTTTTTCTCGCATATGTTTTAATACAAAAGCGTCAAGTTTTCTTTATATTGCACATAAACGAATGAAAGAACTGTGTATAATAGATAATAGTAACACTACAAATATATATCCGTCTAATAGCTGGGCCAATTGTTTATTAGTTGATTTTGATCAAATATTTCTTGTATCTCTAGTTTTACAGATGTGATGAGTAGGAATTTGGTTTTCATAAAATAACTGCTCCAGATACTTTTCATTGTTATTGAAATGTTATATGTACAGAGTCTGATGTTAGATCAAGTCTGAAAACCAGACTCATCTGTACATAACATGTATTTAACAATTTCCTTGGTTCTAACTGGTTGTTGATGAGCATGCAATAAGTACCTCAGAAGGGTGTTTTGGGGGACATTTTCTCTGCAGGTTAATTTTATGGCCCCTCGGGTCAAGTTTGAAAACCAACTTGCTCCATACGTAAGTGTGTGTACTTTTAGCTTGGAGTACAAATTCTCTTTCTCATTTTGGCCAGGTTCAGAACCTGGAACGTGGTACCTGGATCTCAAAAATGGCTCCGGCGCCATTGGAAATGGTACTCCCCCTAGTGGCGATGCTGGCTGTACCATGTTCATGGACAGTGAAAATTTTGTCAAGATGTTCAGAGGGGATCTCCAGCCAACTACTGCATTCATGTCTGGAAAGTTGAAAATCGGAGGCGACATGGGGCTAGCAATGCGATTAGAAAAGCTCATGGGAAAGATGAGACCGAAGTTGTGACATGTCTGGGATTGATTTGGACCTAAGAAACCAGACAAAAGAAAAATGATTGAACAGCACTTACTGACCTTTGTGAACATTACCTCCAGCATAGAAAAGAAAGGTCATGTTCTGAACACAAAAGAAAGACTTACAGTTCACAGCGATGAGGATGAAGAAACTGTCAAGTGATGACTCCTTATGCGCGTGCGTATGTGTTTGATGCATTACATATGTACTAGCAAAACACTTTGTGATGAATTTGATAGTCCAGTTATAAAAGTGCTAATTATTTCATAAGCTGTTGAGTAATGTAATATGTTCTGTCCATAATTTCAATGGTGAATTCATACATTTTCATTGACTCTTGCCTCCTGTTCTTGTTTTTTGTAAGAGTACCTCTTCAATTAGAATGGATGAAAACAGCTTCCTATATACAGTCAGCAACAGGTAAATGATCTCAAATTTCATCCAAAATAATGCATCTTTAGAGGCATATACATTTCTCAAAATACATTTGGTGCTGAAATGTACATTTTTCCAGTACAATATCATCCAACCTTCCAAACAAACTTGGACACAGCTTTCCAGGATCAAGAGAACTGCTGGAATCCGTTAAAATTAGCAACTCAGCCATGGATGAAATTTTAAGGGATGTACACTTAGGTAGTGACTTGGCCAACACGAATGCTTTTAAACAGTTAAAACAATTGACTGATCCACAGCAGAGAGTTATCAGCCCAAAGGCCAGTGATTGACATCACTTGAATCATCTCTCACTCGACAAAGACCCCTCAAGGGGTTTTATTTCAAATACACCAAATTGTCAAGGCTGTCAGAAAAAAGTTATTCATGTTTGCGCCACGGCACCGATGCTAATGGCGTATAGGCCTTCAAAAAGTTTTTTTCTGAGTGTTCTGTAGCATACATAATCAAAACAGATGTCTATTCACAGCATGCAGTATAGCCATTTTGGCGATGTAATCCTATGCTGTGTCTGAAATTTTATTTAATTTTTCAAAACTTTTTTTATTTAATCCTCTATTACTAGTTTTGGTCCAATTAGTTTCTGATTGTACAAATGAGTTTTGCTTCTCTTATAAAATTGTATTTTAAATTCAAATTATCCACACGTATAAATCAAATTTGACAATGTATCTCTGCCGAACATTTATTGTTTCTTGTGACTGCAAGGGTATTGTTCAAAAAGCTGACAGCCCTGAATATATATTTCCAGTTAAATGTATCATTACTGTATATATGTACAGATTTAAATGTACACGTGATAATTACAAGGAGGCACTTTCAGTTTTACCTTCCAATTCAATCTGACTCAGTTACCCTCACACATTCACAATTACACAATGATATAAATCCCAGGAATGACTCACAAGATTAATTTTATCCACACTCCTGTCTGGTTTCGGGATTAGGACAAATGCTACCTCACAGACTGAACGGCCTGGGGCCGGTCTTACAAAGCTGGAGTAAGGCTGCGACTGGGTGCAAGCCTGTCGGACGTGTGTGGCAGGAGAGACTGACTGTCTTACAAAGCTGGAGTAGCTGCGACTTGATGTGAAGTTTGGCACAAATTTACACCTACCCTCGGGCAGACGTAAATTCTGTAATTATACTAAATATAGCGGCGCTTGTGGTATTTCGTAGACACACTTTAGGCATTGCGACAACTTTAATAAGACGCTACTAGGAGCTGACAGAAGCCGCTAATACAGCGGACGTACACGTCTACATCTTGTGTAAGCTACTCCAGCTTTGTGAGACGGGGCCCTGGATACCAACTGGCTATATACACCCCAGTAGCGGACAAGTGATCTCCATAAAAGGCTACACACACTGAAGTGACAAAACCATGGGTACTTGGGTTGAGATACAATTAAACCCAATCAACTCTCTCATTAATGGATATGCAAGAATCGAATATGTAAATTTCAGAAGTGAAGTCCATCGAAAGCAAAATCACATTTCAGCGCCAGAATGGCATATTGTGTGATACTCGCATTTGTCAGTTGTATCATATGAAAAAAAGTTCATGTTGTGAACCAGCATTTTGTATTGTGTTAATGGAGAATCTTTCCTGCCAAAGGCAATTCGCGTCAAAGGTGTGTAGTCTGTTGTTCATTTCAGCATTTACGATGAAGTTTTGTGGTTAAACTGATAATGTATTACTTGCGCAGTAAAAGAGAACAATAGTCAAGTCAGCTTGGGACAGAATTGCCATGGCATGGAGAAAAGTATAAGATTGTCTTCCTAAACTATCATCTGGGTGCAAGTGACAGTAGATACCAATTGAGAGCTAAACTTTTGATATGATGATCCATGACCCACTTTTGTTTACCACTGTGGAACACTGTAGCAGACAGAATTTCTGCCAATTGAAGATTTAATGAAGTTAATAGTTCATTGCCAGACATAAATTTTTTCACTTATTATACAATGGCAGTCAGTGTTAATATGGGTCGAGAACCAGAGTCTGATGAGATAGTAGGTCTTCTGGTTGGGATAAAATCATCATGGAGTCGAATACAAAATTATGTATGTATAACGGACAATGGACAATCAGAATTGAAAATCAATACTGCAAACTATGTATCTTGATTCATTTGTACCAAGTTTTGTTGAAACTCTACGTGACCTCTAACAGTAACTAGTAGCATTTGAAAGAAATGTTAACATATGCTGGATGAATAGACAGAGAGACAACCAATCACTGGCATGGAAAATTTATACTACATTTCATGCATCTTGATGTAGTCTACACTTTAACCAAGTTTCACTGAAATTGGACAAAAGCTGAACGAGGAGGAAAGTTTAGAAAACTACATGTATGCTAACATATACTGGATAAAGAGACAGACAGATGGACAACAGACTTTACGCATATCTGAAGTTGCATTTTAACACACATGGTGGGAGGAAACTGGGCAGAGCCATAACCATCTGTAGGTTGCTGGCGGACTTTCCCTTGTATCGTCCCAGAGGAAGCCAGCATCATCTGGGCTTGAACTCACATCCATTTGCAACAGCGCTAGGCTCCTGGAGTCGTGCTGCTTTAGCATGCTAACCATTTTGGCCCCCCAAAAGCCCGACAGCTCCATGACTTCAAATTCCAGGCACAATTCAAGAGTTATACTCAGGCTTTCAAAAGACAACATGCCTTATATTCTGAGATCTGAGTGGAGTGTCATAACCTACAATATACTGGGCTCTGTCCCTAAACACCATGAAAGAACAAGCACGTCTACCATGCTTAAAACTGGCATCAATTCACAGAATTTGGGTGCAAGTATCACACATTTATGGCTCCAGTGCAAAATAATCATAATGACAATGAACATACTGACATAAGAATTTTCAAGATTTCAATCATATTTACTTGTGGGTGTTTTCAAACAACCTGTGCAGGCTGTCCTAAAATGCTTATAAGATATATGAACAATTGCAGAAATGTTGTCAACTTTAAAAATGTGCTCCAATGGTTTTTGTTTTTTTCTTTTCCTCCATGTCAAATTTGACTCTCTTTTCAACACAAAAAGATTTTTGTCATCACAAGAAAATCTTTTGCCAGACCATCTTTCCAAAGTTGGTCCTCTGATCTGTCCCACACATACAGTATGAGATGTTTTTAGGGCACACGACATGCCTAAGAGAATTTTAATTTAGCATTTATTAGACGGTCAGTATAAACGAGTCAACCAGGACAGCTGGGCAGAGAAGATATGAGCTAGCACTATCCTCAGATACACGTTTCATCCTAGCGCGGCGTGTGCTCTTCCTCTCTCTCACACGCCCTCTCCTTTAGATGCCTCATCAAAGTTCTCCACCAGATCTATAAAAAAATGACGGATAAACAGGCATGAGAACAAAATCGTGAATGAAGTCAAAAATTCAAACTAGACCACTGTGAAATATATCCTGCCTTACTCATGCACTTCTGGCATTTTACCCCACAAAATACCTTCCTTTTCAGAATTAGTCTTGAAATATGAACACTCTCTTGCCACTATGTGGCTGAAATACTGCTGATGTGGCGTAAAGCCCTAATAATTCACTCATTTATTCCCATTTCACAAACACAATCTGATATTTACGAAAGCAAATTCAATTTGGAACACTGCCAGTCTGAACAAAATCTTTCCAAGCTGCTGAAGCAGTGCACTGGCTTGTTCTTTTCTGTAATTACTGCTTCTGTATAGTTGTGTTCATGGATCAAAGAGGTAGTTAACAAACACTGCTGAGTAATTTCACATTGGTATTTTTCTTTTTTAAAATAACTTTAAAACTGGACAGAAAACGTCAAGCAATCAAGCCTAATAACGCTGACATTTTCCAGTTAGTCATGTGTAAAAAAACTTCGTTATTGGAAAACTGCAGATTCATGAATCTCTATTACCTACTGAACTTCGTAAGTTACGTTTCTGGTAACTTTTTCCGTAAAAGACATCATCAAAGTTATAGTGCCATAAGGCAACATGTTATGCAAGAAAAGTTACGAGAAACTGATTTCAGACGTGTTGTGACAGTGGTCCCAGAACTACAACTGCATGATTTTACCTGGCACATCCTCATCATCTGCGTCAATATCGTCTGTGGCCTGTCGACTGCTGTCTCCTCCTGATGCTAGCACAGAAAACAAACACAACATCCACAGGTGAGTTCTCACACATTGAATTACCACCTAACTATTTCTCCTGAAGATTTAAAAATTTTAAGACAAATTTTTAAGATGGACCCCCATATTTGGCTAATAACCAACATATGCTAAATGAGAGCTGTAATTTACTTACTTTTAATGAGATCTGACACATCCCTGGTACATAATTTATAGCAGGTAAAATCTTTTATGTGCCTATTTATGTTTAACTTTGGACCCTGTCAAATACTACTGACGGGAACACCGAATGAACCACATACTGAACTTTTCCTAATGAAGGACACACAACAACTCTGTATGCAACATGGTCAACTGATACTTGACACTTCACTCCAGTAAACATTTTCACCTACTTGGCAGTTTTGATGCTAAGTTCTTCAGACTGCTTAAGCTCTCGGCTCCAAGCTGGTTGAGGATGCCCGGAAGCATCTCTGCGATTTCTAGTTGACACAAAATAAAAAATAAATAAATAAATACATACTGGTAAGAAAAATGCACATTTAAATCACCCAAGTCTCTCGGTGGCTAAGTACACACTTGGCCATTGTAATCCAGTACATGTGAACTAAAAACTCTACGCTAAATCATAACATTTCCTGATAAATGCATCTTGCCATATTGGTATTTATATGATTGGTGTTTTACGCCGTTCTCAAGAATATTTCTCTTATACGACAGCATCCAGCATTATGGTGGGAGCCTAGAGGAAGCCCATGACTATTCGCAGGCTGCTGGTGGACCTTCCCATGTACAACCGGAGAGAAGCCATGTTGTTTAATTGTGAACTTCTATAAAGGCAGAGAATGTGAAAAAGAGCAAATACTTCAATGAAGTATGCTGTACACCAAAGATCTCTCACAGGAGAGTCCAATATTTCTGAAGTCTCTGGCATAGAAAACAACCTAAAGAGTAATTCCTAAAGAGTTCCAAAGAATTCAGTAGAGCCCGCATGATATTACACTTTGAAGTACTCTAACACTTTTTATTATTTATAGATCAGTGAAATCACAATATTTCCTTCAATGATTAAAGTGTGATTATCACTGCAGTGAAATATCACACTTTGATATTTCACACCCAGATGTCATGACGTCAAAAAAGAAACATTTTATTTTAGGAAATTCCAATCTGATGTCAGCGGAATGACGTCATATTGCAAGTTTACTCAACTGCTACATTCTCACGTCACAAAAGAAGACAATATTATGTCTGTGACAGCCTACGGCTAGAAAAATTCTGAAAACTCTTTTAAAGCACACAAAATCATGGTACTGTTAGGGTATAAATACCTGTAATAAATAAAACATTGCACACTGAAGGCTGAATACCATAAATATTGTTTTTTTGACAGATGGAAAGGATAACCCACTGGACGCTTCGCGTCTCGTGGGTTATCATCTCCACCTCTCACTCGAACAATATTTATGGTATTGAACCTTCACTGTGCAATATCCTCTATACATCTGTCTGCAATTCCTAAATTACAGTACTTTATGATTTGGCTCTGATCTTGCATTTGAATCACACAAGCCATGTCATCACAATCTAAAGTTCAGCTCACATCAAGGCTCAAACCCAGACAGCAGTCTATGCCTGAACACAGTACTTACGTTTCGTCTCTGGGTGGCCAGTGATGGCAAATGTGTTAGCTGTGAGGGAGGCCTGAACCTTGGGATTGTTGAAATGGATGACTGTGCCATCGTCTCGGATCATATTAACCTGTGGATGGCAAGTTGGGTCAAACTTTTAACTGTCTTTACTGATTTACTTGGTCTCTGGTAAGACTGATTACCCTAATTCCTATATAAAAATGAGCATCTTGATTGTGATTGTGATTTATGTGCCTTTTGGACTTGACATTGGAGTCAAAACTAAAGTCGTTTTGTGGGCCAGTTCCAGGACTTCACAAAAAAAAAAAAATTTTATCAGACAAAATAGAATAATTTCTTAGAAGTTACTTAAATAAACTGGCAAGCATAAGAAAATGTTGAAAAATTACAATAACAACCACTGCAATTTCTTAATTTCATATTTCCATCACTAATAGAAGGTCAATAAGGGGAGCCCAACCACAGGACAAGAGTTGACACCAGCATGTGTTTGCACTGGTTGATCGCTAGTCCAATGAACATTCTTTCGTAGGTAGTCAATATCCCCATTAGGTTTATGTGAGCAAAATGCATTGTAACAAGTCTTTGCTTGTTCCGTGCTTTATTTCGCTGATACAATGGTTTATCCCAATAAATACACCACAGACAGCAATGGTAACATAGGCATGTGTATATTCCTGTATCCTGTAGTCCATGCAATACACAGCTGTTGACCAGGTTGTCTCCCTTTGTTCGACTTTCCAGCTGACTTCATGAGGCTTTAGCAGGATGCTCCAGGGTAACTCAGTAACAGGATATGGAAATATATAGCATCAGTAACCCAATGTCGGGCTGCGCTGGCATTCTGTTATTGAGTAGCCATGTACCTACTATTACAGGAGGGCAGACATAAAAGATACGAGCGAAGTTCAGCATGCAATCAGCTTCTACCTGCCCAGCTAATCCACTGAAGCTGTGCAGCTTTACGTAGCAAGCATTTATTCGTCTGGTAAGCATTTTATATTCCTGTTACTGAAGACTATTTCTCCAGCAAAACAGTTTTTCCAGTTATGGTTTGTGGAAGAATAAAGTGGGCATAGTTTATCAAATATCACAGCACTTCTCAGCACTTGTCAAACTCTCTAGACTTTGGAGCATGTGCTGGCAGAAGCATGTGAAAGACATTTAGCAAAAATACTGGAATCGTTTTAACTTTAAATTACATTTTTATTTAGCAAATAAAAACTCTAACCTGCAGTATCAGTATCTTTTCAAGTAATATATCACGTCAGCACAAATCAGTCTCATTTTACCGCATACCACTTTAATACACTACATTCGTACCCTATGCGACTGGATATTATCTTGACAGGCACCCTTAATTATGTCACACACAAACCTATTCTAAACCTTCCAATAATTCAACGAGTAAATTATAACCTAAGACGCTATTCGAACACATCTGATTTTAAAGACCAAAATGCATTACCCATGATAGGACATAAATGAACTTTCTAAAATGAAAATTCTACATATAACCAGTCCAGTTCAGAACATCCCCCCACTCACGGCTAATATGCCAAAATAATCAGAATGCTGGTGGTCAAATTTGTCAAGGATTTAAGACATCTTACACTACATGACAAGGGGTACCAGGTTAAGATGTAGTCAAACTGATCAGGGAGTACATGACTACATTTCCAGCAGGAGCTTAGACAGTTAGACCTTAAGTGTACACCTGTTCACAATGGTCTAGGGCTAATGGTCAAGAATGCACCATTTCAGGGAATTCAGTCAGTTGGAAGAGGGAGCATCACCCTTTTGTAATAAACCGCTCACCTCTTCAATTCCTGGGATATTACTGACGCCTAACTTTTTGAGTGAACTTTGTAATTTTTTATCATCTATTGTGGCAGTTCTGTGGACAACTTTCTTCTTTCTTCGTTGTGTGCCCTGTCAATAAAATAGCGTATTATTAACAGAGAAGAAACCAATAAATACTGCTTGAGAGTAGGAGAAATGTTCAGTAACTCACCAAATGTCAGCACTTTACTCCAAGCACTACTGGTTTCCTCCACACATAATTGTGGCCACCATGTGATAATTGAAAAATCCTTGACTACTGAGTAAACAGGCTAGTATCTTGAGAAATTTTTGGATGTTCGCCATAATCAACGAAAAAGCATTCTATACGCAGTGCTTATTTACACTGCAATTTGTCCGTTCCCACTTCGGCAAATACCAGACTCTCCGACTAGATGTTGAAGAGCCATGAAAATGGGGTATCCAAACATTTTTCAACCTGCTTGTCGCTGTACATATACCTTTCATATAGCATTAAACCCCAATCAGTATAGCCATGGCCATGTACATATCGGTCTCCGATGTACCTCACATTGTCATTTTAAAACGTAATTGTGACTTTAGTACAGGCTACTCATCACAAAAATAGAGTACTTTCTACTTTTACAACACACATACATTGTAACATATACAAAATCTTTTAGTCGCCTTTGTTTTCCAATAATGATAGTAAATAACATATTTCCAGCTAAGGTGTCTGACATTTTTGAAAACACCTTAAGGCTCATACTGCCCAGGACATACAAAACTTGAGAAAGGTTTCAACATTCTTGACCAAAGAAATAGTGGTTCAGTATAAATAAAATATCATTCATTTTTATATAATGGTATAAATTGTTGCAGTACATATGGCACTTATTTTATTTTCACGTAAGGTAAATATTGCCTGTTAGCTTGGGATTTAATTATGCTTGCAGCAAAATCTCTGATGAATATCAGAAATTGTATGGCTATGCACTTACCTTGCCCCCAATACGCACTTGCGAGGACAGTTTATTGAGCTTGTCTGCATTCATGTTGGCACCTATGATTATCCTGTGAACACAAGAAACAGGGGGAGGTTGGGGGGAAGTGAAAGAACCCGAATCATTTTGGGCAAAGTTGTACATCTGGCATTGCAAAAACCATTCCTTTTTGTCTGCTATGATGAAGCCCAACTTCAGCCTATATACTGTGTATGCAAGTTCTCTCAACAGATGAAAATTTCAGCCAAATTACAAGTACTGAGCAGAGCAGAAATGTACATGGTAAATTTAACAATGTGGTACCATACCAAGCTGGTCAGCTTCACTTAGTCCAGGATAAAGTCACAGTAAGACCCTACTAACCATCTTCTTAAAAACCCTGGCCTGTCAGATTTATGCATCTATGGGCAGATAATGACAGTCTGCATGCACCTGTGCCTATAGCCAACACGTAGACTAAATCTGTGCTTGTTTTGGTGACATTTTCATTTTGCCCTAACTGAACTCAAGACATGACAAACTATTTCACGACAAATCAGCCATAGGGTGCTTCTTTTTAGGTCAATGTGCCTGTGCCATCCATTAATAAGGCCTCCATAGTTGTGGCTCCTGTGATGAATGTGCCATTACCAGGAAAAATATATGTGGGGTGCTGTGTGCATAAGTGAAGTGAAAGGTAATAGCCACAGCTGACACCCATTTTGGACTGCAGACCTAGAGCTTTTCAGACTTTGGTTGAAATGGTGTATGATTTACTGCAGGTTGCTGTAGTGGCTGTCATACTATGTCAACCCAGCATAAGGAGGGGAGTAAAAACAGTCTGAGACTGCTCAGACGTTGAACCTCCACTGGAAACGACAACATTAAAACTGCAGGTACTTAAGCATCACTGGTGGCTGCATCATTTCTAATACAAGTTCCAATGTATAGACAATCACGTCTTTTTAGCGTTAGCGTTAGTTTGCCAGAACACCCACTCATGTCTCGAACAAACAGCGTTAACCTCCCGAGACAGCTCCAATGACGACTCGGTTTATTGACATCTCTTTATTGACAGCAACCTCAGCTTAAACCCTCTCTTCAATGAATTAACGCAATTCTAGCACTTTACAGCACCAAGCCATGTTTCTTATAACTCTCACATGTTATTACCTAGCAAAATGTTTTGTCGCCTGGTCACTAATACAACAGAATCTATGTAGTCTACGTGATCTTTGAAGGGTCGGGCCGGTTACATATTACGAATCTGAAAAGTAACAAGACTGACAGCTCACTTAAACAGTGACCACATGTTCACCAGAAACAGCTATGCAGTCGAAGGTATATCACGTTTCCTTGACAGGGAAATGAGTATCTACATGTCCAAATATTTCTTTTGGCTGGTAGCTATTTTTAGAGAGAAATGTTGTCGAAGTGGATGATTGTGTGTCCCGCTCAACTCACATTAAATCGTCTAACAAATTCATAAGAAAACATGCAATGAATTGTTGTCAAAATATAACAACTGACTACCAGCTGGAAACATGCGAAATCAAGCTATAAAAGACACAGATTTTACTCACTACCCACGAGGTTTATAAGATGGCCGAACGGAAAGAACGGTGACGTCAAGGAAATGTGGGTAGCTTGTGAATGGTGACATAGTGTACTCTCTTGTAAAATGTTTAACCACTGTATTAATAAGTACTGATATATCCTTAATTTAAATTAGCTAATACTAAAGAAAGTATCAGATGGAAGATGCTTTGTTCAATATACGTTTGAACAGATCGATAAATGCCTGCTTGGGGAGGATGAATTTTTGATCTCTTTTTCACATTTCCGTGACGTCATCTTCCTGGTCTGCGTGAAGGGCGGGAAATATCCAAGCTTTTGTCACAGTCTCTATCGAACTTTCGTCTTGGTTGTGTCTTGGGTTTATCCTGTCTTAAAATATGTCTGCTGAAGTTGAAACAAAGCCTGCTGAGGCCACTAGGGCTGTTGAACAAGAGGAGAGGTATGTGAGAGCTGGAAATTGTATCTTTTTATTTCACACGAAAACACGTTTCTTGTTTCGAAACTGCGAAAGTTCAGTTGAACACGGGCACCAAAGTGAGACTTCCCTGGGGCTAATCTCACATTCTTGGAGAAGAGTTAATTAATCCACAAGAACTGTGTTGCCAAGTTGATAAGTGGGCATAATTAACTAGCACTAAGGCCCAGAAAATATACGAAATAGAAATATGAATACAAAGAGATTAACACCCCTTTAGTGGTCATTCTCTTTTGTTAGCAACCAAAATTTTATTGTATGGGAGGGATAAAACCTAGGGTACTTCAATAAGCCGAATCGGCTTTGGAGCCGTCTCGCAAGATTAACGCTGTTTGGGCCAGACCTGGGTGGTTGCTGTCGCAAAATAACTGGATTTCCGGTAGTCATTATACCTAAGGTATCGTGTTGTTGGGCATTTTGGTTTAACTTAAGACCAAAGAGCAATTGCTCTCAGCCTACAGTGTAAACTCGATTCATCTATGTTTTGTGTGAGCAAAGTCCAGACAAATAACGAAGAAAAATTGTCTGAAAAGAGGTCACAGAATTGTCTGTCATATGTGTATTCTGTAGCCACTACCGGAAATCAGGTCTTTTTAGTGTTATTTTGCATTAGTTTGGGAGAGCAACTACCCATGTTGCGCCCAAACAGCGTTAATCTTGCAAGACGGCTCCAATGCTGATTCGGCGTATAGAAAGAAAAGACTACAAGTAATATAAAATTATGTCAGTATAAGCTTAGCTACTAGCTAGCGAAGTAATCACATGGCGTTTCCACTACGCTACAATACCATGGGAAGGTCCCATTGAACACCAATGAGACAAACTCGACCACCTACTGTTCGGCTCTCACCCAACCACTTCGGCTCTGCTACTGTGTTGCATTTTACTCGCTTGGTTTTTGGGACTTATCATCCACTATAATTTCCAACCCCTAATGCCAACTGTTATAATAAACTTGAGCTAACTCCATGTGAACCACGGTAAGGCACTAAGGCACCATGTTTTATGACTCAAAGCATTATGGGTAAAACTCTGTCTGTTCACCATCTCGAGATCAGTAAATTTTATCATCAGATTTACACTTTGTTATTGCAAGTTCATTCTTTGGAGCAATATGTAGACGATATTTGATTATCTTATAAGACCTGAAGCATTTCACATTTGTTTGCACCAGCAGCTGCAAGGGATGATGTTAAGTAGCTGAGCATTGAGTTCCTGAGATAAACTGTTACGAGCCCTAGATCAGGATGCTTAGGTTCATCAAACATGGTGAACCCTTATATATACTGAGAGAGATAGTTTGCTCAAGTTTAATTATGACTTGACAGTTGGCGTTGGGGGTCGGAAATTGTAGCAGATGCAAAGTGTCCAACCTAAGGAGAAAAAAGCAAAGCCAAACTGGTCGGGTGAAAGCCGGACGATAGGTGGCCAACTTTGCGTCATTTGTGTATAATGGGACTTTCCTGTGGCGTTGCAGAGTGGTGGAAAGGCCATGTGATTACTTGGCTAACAACTAGCTGGATGTCCTTTATCTTTAGAAGTAGGGGAATATTTTTGTAAACAAGGACGCAGGTGGCTGAGATTAGGGATACTTTATCCGAGATGGCTCAGACGAGTTTGCATTAGAAATGACCATGTTGCCAGCTTCGCTCAGATCCCACGTCTAAGACTGTCAATTAAAACAGAATTTGGCCAAAACTTTGCACTGTGAATAAGCACTTGACATACCCCTAGCTAGTCATGTGTTAAAATTTCTCTTCCCATCACAACACATACTTTTGTAAGAGTAATCTGATCTAGTATCATAACGAGAAAGCATTAGGCTGTGTGGTAATAGTGTGTTTTCAAGACAGCCCTCTTGCAAATAAATGTGTAAAAGCAATTTGGGGAAAGTGCCCATAACTGTACTTGTGTAATATTTCTTTTCTATCATTTTTTTAATATATGTTGTCAACACAGTTTGAAGTGTCATGAATTGCTTTTTTTATAGCATTATTGTCTTGCACTAATGTCAACTACGAATTGTTTACTTTAGGAAGTCAGCTGTTGGTGATCATTTGTATGTTCACTTGTGTGATCCATGCACATGCAGTCAAAAGGCAAAACCATGTTCTTATATCAGCGGAAAAATTGGCACTCTACATTTTCTGAATGTGCATGATTTTGTTTCTTTTCACTGCAATAAGCTGAATCGGCATTGCAGCCGTCAGAAGAGATCGGGCTGGTTTGGACGATACAGAGTGGGGGCTCTCACAAACTACCGTAACGTTAGTTAGCAACGTTGTTGTTTTTCAGTTCATCTTTCAGCGTTGGTTGGCTAGAGACCCCCACCCTGTCTCGTCCAAATTAGCATGATCTCTCTGCTGCAATGCCGATTCGGCTTATATATTGGTCATGCAACATCACAAAATAAAGAGGTATACTTCCAGAACTTTATCCATGCATATGTACATTTGATGTGTAAATTTTAGACAGTCCTATTACACTATTAATTTTAATATCCTCACATGGGTTTTGGAGATGATGGCCACATGCATAGTTGTAAGTTTGGTGCACTTGGAATTTTGTACCCTGCTATTTTCATGTACATACTGATATTCATCTATTTCTGTTGCAGTAAAGAAGCACCAGTGGAGGCCACAAAGCTATTGGCTCAGGGTAAACGTAACCTGGTCTGTGGTGAAATCCCCAGTGCTGTCAATGAACTGCAAGAAGCCTGTGCTCTACTGTAAGTATTCAATTTTTTGTGGTTAGATTTTTTTAAATGTAGGATTTCTTGATGTAAACCCGTGAAAGTGTAGTTAGAGAGCTACTTTGGCATAAAAGCACCCTTAAAAGCAAGGAAATGACAGAGATAGTCTGAGTTGCATTCCTAGACTGTAAAAATCTAGCAGTTTGCATGGTGTTGCATCATACATGAACATAAGATGTCACCAATGGCTGACGTGTATCAACAAATGACGCTCCTGTCATCATCCTAGCATAAATGCCTTACTGGATGTCACATCTGCCTGATTTGACATCATGTAAGAAACATTACCACATCACACTAGGAAAATTTTACAGACACAGCTGGTTTTGTTTTTTAAGGAATCTTCAGTTATAAGGGTTAAATGCTGTGTTTCCCCGACCTTTTCACAGACTGCCGGGGCGGGCTCTGTTGGCTCTGTGATGAGCAACTCTACAACATGACCGGATCTTTCGAAACTTAAGAATGTGCTGCGAGAAGGGGGACTAATTTGTTTTCTCACCACTGAGAGCACTTTGCAGCAGACTGTTCGATGGGCAGTATTGATATAAACTATGCCCACACGCAGGGCTGTAGATGTGATCTCTGTCCTTGCCTTCTATCTCACAGGGTTGAACCGATTAGGCTGATTGCACAGCTACCCGGGTTAAATTCACTATTTCATGAAATTCCTGTGGTACATGGTGTGCTGTAATCGGTGAAAATCAGTGAAATCGAGGTCAATAAAGTCATTTTTGTGCTTACATCTGTCTATCATTGCTTCAAGTTGTTGACACCTTCACATAGTTCACCAAGTAACTTTTTTTCCTGTCTTGGATTTCACTATCACTAAAATTGGGCCTGAACACATCTCATCAGTGGCAATATTTAAAAACTTAAAAAGGATTACAACATGGCAAATGCAAGGCGAACTAGTTTGCTTTTGAGGTCCCAAGAAATATTTGTTATTCAACCTGCGTTTTGGCATGAAGAAGAATTTATAAGTCTTCGAAGTAATAGCTCTTGATGTGACTGGTACATGTGTTTGTAATTTTAAAACTTGGTACGAGAAGAACCTGAAATGTAATTGGAAGTGGAATCAAGAGGGTTTGAAACGACTGCCCTCTCCATAAACTTAACATGTACCAACAGATGTAAGAATATACCTACCGAGCATCACACCCTGTTGGCGGTCTTTGTTATCCACATGAAGTTATTTTCTATGCCAAACATTTATGGGCTATGTTATCAGCTTTTGTATACATGTTTTTTGTTCGTTTTTTTTGTGAGGCTAGACAGATTTGAGGGCATCACATGAGCTTGGCCTGCTTTGCCTGGACATTGGCTACCTTTCATTCATGTATCAGTGTGTTTCTATCCACAGAGCTGCTACATTTGGAGAGATAGCCAAAGAATGTGGGGAGTGTTACTTCTACTATGGTCAGGCTCTTTTGGAGCTGGCCAGGATGGAGACTGGTGTCCTTGGGAACGCGCTTCAGGGAGGTGAGTCACCCAGCCTGTCTGTCTGTGGCACCTTCACAATTTCAGCGTTTCCTTCATCGCTCACTACAGTTAATCCCTTGGCACTTCTGATATAGTAGTTAGTTCACCCCAGTTGCCTGTTGGTGGGAAAGGCATGGGGATGACATCTGGGGTAATGAGAATTTGCATTTGCCTTGGTAGTTGTGTGTATTGCTATGATACTTTATGTTGGTCAGTACAACTTTTTATCGTTCTTCAGCTGTGTCCTGTGTTAGGCAGGAGTAATTAAAGATAACTGCATGCATAATTCTTATAGCCATACCAAACAGAGCCAGTACACAAGGGCATCTCTTAGACGTCAGTACATATACATCAACCTTCTTCATGTAGAAAGAAAAAAAACTGGAAAACCTAACGTTCGGCTCGCCTGTACAAAGTACCCTGAGCATCTGCGTCTGCATCCAAAAACAGGGAAAGCAATGTTGAGCAAAATGTTTTGGTATCTTAAAAAGTACTACATGCATTGAAATCAAAGTTTGCACATGTGTAGAGCACAGTAACACAAGGGAGATATTCCATCATTGGTTCCGCGTGTGCACATTAAATACTGTAAATTACCGAATTCCTCACTTAGTGTACTGTGTATTAGAATCAGCGTTAAACAAAATGTTAGTGGTGGTGTCTTAACAAATACTGGATGTGTTGAGCTCAGGATTTGCACACAATTAGAGCACAATAACACGAGAGATTTTGCATCAGTCGTGCCCTACGTTCATATTAATTACCATAAATTACAAATAACACCCTCAGATGCCCAGTAACGGAGAGCAATATTCAACAAAATGTATCTTCAAAAGACTACTGCATGCATTGAGTTCATCCATTGGTATGGGTTTTCTCTGAAAAATTACACCATTCACAAGTTTGTTATGCACTTTCACAAGTATATTAATTTTAATTATTTATCTCATCAACATTTATTCATTACTCTCTTGCCATCTATCCCCTGCAGGCGAGCTCTTTGGTAGCCTTGCTGCCACATCCAGGTCCTAACTGCCTGGAACACAAGTGCATGTTCATTTTCACTTATTCTATATACATCTCTCATTTTGAATAAATAGTACAGAAGTGCACTTCAAATAATAATTCTTCCTCCGAGAACACATACATGTATGGTAGCTGTTAATAAGTGTGATGCAGGCTTTGTTTTCGCTGCAGCTGATTTGCTGTATGTTTAAATGCAAATTGTTCAACTCTCACAAGTTATTTGACAACAAGCGGTGTTTTCTCCAGGCCCTAAATGGTCCCCCCTCCCCCCCAACCAAACCTGCCACTATCATGAATACTAGACTAAAACCACAATAAAATAAATCAGGCTTTCAGGTGGTGGCTGTGTAGTGGAATAGCTTACGGTTCTTGTGTGTCTTTAGGTGTGTATTAACACTGTCTCATTTTGCTATCAAAAACTGGCAACATGATGCATGATAATGAGACAGGTCAATTTATTTCAGCAGTTTACATCATCATGGTATGGCTGAGACATTGCTGACTTGGCAGTCAGCCATATTCATTCATTCATTCAGCAATATTGTCCTCATTAATCAGATTTCTGCAGAGCAGTGCGAAAACAGTGGCATTGGTGTTCAGCAGCGTGGATTGGATCTGGCTAAAGTGCTTTGTGATATTGTGTAAAAGCTGTGATTACGTTGTTCCTCTCTGGCCATGGAGGGACCTTCAGTTTGAAACTGATGTGGCAGTGCATTGATGGGTGCTTTCACCATTGTGTATGAATCACTGGGACATTTTGTATTTTGAATGTGTGTGATATCTGCTCCCTTCACTCTTTACACCAGGTTGGTTTATGCCCACCCCATGCCCGCTCCTATGTAGTACTGTGTGGCATTCATCAGTTATTGTCTTGAGACTTTACATTGTTCACTCCATGATATCAAATTGACAGACTACTTGGTCCAAGATAGTGGGCACTCTGAATGAAGGGGAACTCTGAAGAAACACTCACATTTGCAATGAATTTGTTTATGAAGAGAAGTTCATTGAATACTGTTGATCTGTGGTAATGTGTTTTCTTGATCTATGCAGTGACTTGCCTGATATTGGTCGAGCTGTCTGGTGACACATGTTTTAGTTTACCACAGTATGAAAATACCCGCCATCCTCCTCCGCCAAACATTGTGCACTGTTTAGTGTGAATTGAACTTACATGAGTGGAAATCAATGCACTGATATGTTTGCTTGTTATCAGTGCCTGAAGAAGACACTGAGGATGATGCAGAGCCCAGTGAGCAGTTTGAAAAGGCAGAGAACGTGACAGGTGGGTTGGATGGGTCCTCTGTCTCGCTGTGTTGACATGTAGATGATGAATTTATAGCTTCATTGTCCATTATCAAATGCTTTTGTTGCATATTCAGTCTGCTCATGGGTGAACTACTGCAAGGCATGAAAATGAAATTTAGCACTTGTGCTCTAGTTTTGAATATTGAGTGATAAAAAATTAAATGTCCATTGCCTGCAGTTGAATTCTCTGGTTTAAACCTCTTTGAAAGGTTAGCAGTTAGAATTGTCAGTAGAAAGCTAAGTACGTGTGCAGAATTGCTGCTGTCATACTGTATTTCCAAATATGATAGAATGTTGTATGTGCTAGCTAAGAAGAGTAAAACCAATGAAGGCTGTTAAGACATAGTATTTAGCGTTAGGTCTGTGGGTATGTCTGGCTTGCCTGGGGTGTATTTTGGAATAGTGTGAGAGCCATGTTTTTCTGTGCCACCCCTAGGGGAAGAGCTAGAGAAGATAAGGGATGAGGTGTATGATGCCATGTCCGAACCTGACCCCCCGAAAGCCATTGGTAAAGAAGCTGTTAATGGTGATGCTAAGGTTGAAAAGACGGAGGAAAGCTCCATGGACACTGACGAAAACAAGGAGAATGTAAAGAGTACCAGTGGCGAAATAAAGGAAACAGTAGGTAAGAAACCAGTGGAAGACAAAACTCAGGAAGAAATGAAAAATGAGAAAAACACATCTCTATCAGACAAAACAGGAGAACTGCACAAAAAGGAAGAAAATGCATCTATAATGGAAACTGAGAAGGCGCCTGAGAAAAAGGGTGTTAAGGGGGAAATAAATGGTTTGAATAAGGATGAGGCTTTGAAAGAGGTTAAAGGTGAAAATGGAGAGAAAGTGGGAGACAAACCTGAGAATGTTGGCAAAGAAGAGAAGTTGGCACCAGAATCTAAAGATGAAGCTAAGGCAACGGATGAAGCTAAGCCAAGTGATGAATCTAAGGCAAAGGAGGAAACTAACACAACTGAGGAAGCTAAACCAACTGATGGTAAAACCGAAACATCAGAGAAAGAAGGGCATACAGAAGCCATGGAGGTCACCGAGTCCAGTAAGGCCCTGGTTCAGTCCGTTCTACACATGCTGTTATTTAATTCCTCCAGTTCATGATTTGCATCCTCCCCAACTCTATGTAATTGTCTTTTGCATTGTACCATGTTGATTCTTATTTCACAGGTTAGTTAAGAAGCGTGATTGAACCTAATCATGTTGATATTGTTATGAAAATGTTTTTTGTCCTAATCCTAACCTAACTAACCAAGCGGTCTGGGTTGTGGGAAACTTTCTAACACAGTACAACTCTTTACTCATTTTGTTGCGTTTGGTTACGTGCCTCTATAAAGGAACACAAGTTTGACTTAGGGGGTTATGTGAATTGCTGCATCTTGAAAATCTATGCATGTGGTGGCATATTAATTTCAAATGAAATCTTTCGTTGACAACACATTGTCCACCTCTGAATGCAGGTTTAAGGACCAATGCATTAATCATTTATGGATAAGAGTTATAGGTATCTGTTTTCCTGATTGGCAGTTTTTAACAGGGAAGTACTTGTAATCTGTGAAAATGAACACTTGTAGGATTCAGGGTTCTGATCACCTCAAACAATAGGATGAACACATTAGTATTGAGAAATTTTTTGTTGGCTGCTTAATTATCTGACATTACTCTCAGTCCGATCTTAGGTTAGCATTGTTTCAAGTACATTAACTTGAGGACTTGTGCTGGCATTACAGAAGAGGAAGGCGACAAAGAGGATGGAGAGGAAGAAGGGACAGCTGAGGAGGATGAAGGGGAGGCAAGAGCAGAAGAGGGCGAAGCAGATCCTGGAGAGGGAACAAGCTCGGGCAAGAAAGGAGAAGAGGTACGTGGTGTAAACAGGAAAGCAAAGCTTGGTTGTAAACCCTAATATGCAGATTTTAGCCACATTTTGGTAAATGACTTGAGCTGTTGTTGAAAATTTACTCACCATCATTTGTGTGGTTCTTCTGCAGTATAAGATATCATCCAAGAAGGTTGACCCTGTGTTATACACATGTAAATTTACGTAATCATGTGAAAAACAGGGCTTCCTCTGGCACTAGAAACCCTGGAAAGCATTTCAGGTTGGTTGGCGTTTTCAAGATATTGAAAGTGCTTTATTTACCCTTGAAGTGTGTCTTATTGCAGTTATCATATCATGAAAGTTTGTTCTCGAGCTGAGAAGTTTTGGAAAATGTTGGCAAACATAGGATTTTAAGTCCTGAAGAAACCTTTTCTTTGATGGTTGGCAACCTTAAATTTGAAATTGGCCTGACCTCAGGATCAAGAAATTATTTTTGACATAAGTCAGATTTTGTCTTTGCTTGTGGTACTATTTCTGAACTTTGTTTTAAATTTTTTAGTCTGAGACAAAAGTTAGAGTGAAAATTAGTTAGGTCACAAGTGTAACATAGCAAACTGATTTGAAGTTAAGACTGAGTGAGTCTAAGACAGCTTTGTGATCCTGGACTAGAGCCAGGACTGGGAATGTTACATGTGCTTTAAAGAAAACAGCTTGGTTAGCTGGCAGTTTTTGTCTTTCAGGACCCAGATGACATTTCTAACTTACAGTTGTCCTGGGAAATGTTGGAGCTGGCTAAGGTCATCTACCTCAAGTGAGTCCTATATTGTTAACTATATCACACCAACTCCATTTCCACAAGTGGGAGGAATATATTTTTCATTCATTCTTGGTATATGGAAGTTTCTTCTACTATAGCACTGGTTGTCATAATTCATTTGAAATATTCTTGTCTGACGGAAAACGGCATTTAATATGTAAGTGCATTTTCTGGGTTGCTGGGTGAACTGTAGTGAAAAAGTCTGTTTCAGGCAAAAAAGGTAATATAATTTAATATACTAAGCAAGAGGATTTATCAGGATACTTTGTAAAGCTGGACATTTTCAGAGTACCAATTGGATCCTATCAATATCTTCTATTTATTCTCCATCTAGGTGGCCTCTCACTGAGAAATAATCAAGGTTTAAAATATTGTACAGTCTTTTCGAAAGTTTCCTCTTATCTAATGTTCGTTCTGTTATCTCACCAATTGGACAGTTTTCTGTGTGTTTGATATTGATTTCAACTATCAGCTATATATGTGAAGATATGGATGCCGGGCCGTCCTCTGCAATTAGTCATGGATATTAATTGATGCAAATGATCATGACTTTCAGACAAGAAGACCAAGAAATGAAGTTGATGGCAGCTCAAGCGTATCTGAAATTAGGAGAAGTCAGCATTGAAACAGGTTGGTAGAATCTATAAACATCCTTGCACAGTTTAAATTTCTGTTTTTCTAATTATTCCATAGAGGTTTGGGGAAAGCAAGTCACAGATTACTTTAAATTCTCTCCCCACCAACACGCATAGGCATTATACAGGTAGTGCATGCTGTGGGATTGTCCGTGACAAATTGTGAGCTTGAGAGAAGTGATGTTGAACACTTCAATTTCTCATGGACAATCCCATGATATACAGTATGTTTTATTATACCTAAAGAAAGCTGAA
Organism: Acanthopleura granulata; assembly: GCA_016165875.1. NCBI lineage: Eukaryota > Metazoa > Mollusca > Polyplacophora > Chitonida > Chitonidae > Acanthopleura > Acanthopleura granulata. Next base: position 3,923,728 of record JABBOT010000007.1, on the reverse strand, counting down.
GAAAAAGGAAAAGATATGACCTGCTCTGCCGAAGCCCTAAATTGCTGGACTTTTACTCTGTTGGTAGGTGACAAAGTCATCGTCTGACTGTTTTCATTATCAACAAGCGACGTTAGAGTGCAAACAAAGGGTGATAAACTTTTAGAATTAACACACAAGATTGTTGACTATTGGCCACTGTCATGTTTTGCAGAGAATCATGTGACCATGTATTGACCAATGGAAACCAAGTACTACCCTGTGAGGTGTAATAAATAGCCTTATGTTCAAGTCTAACTCATTACCTTTCAACAGAGGGAAGTAATGTTGCTGTTCTTTTGTTTGTTTTTATTTTGCAGAGCAGTATGAACAGGCCATCAGTGATATTGGTGAATGTTTCAAGATTCAGAAGGAATTCTTGGAACAAGACGATCGCTTGTTAGCAGAGACGTATCCTTACATTATCTTTTACATCATTTTGCATGAGGGCAAAGGTTACCTGGGAAGTTTAATCCCATCAGCATCAAGGTCTGGAGATCCAGGATCAGTCCTAGTTCGAGTCATACCAAAGACTTAAAAAATGGTACATGTTGCTGTCGCTTGGCATTCAGCACTGAAAGGTTAGAGCAAGGGAACAGGACTGGTTGGCTTGATGCTGGTATAATGTGGCTGGGTGGGGTGTCATTTCTGGTGTCTTTGGCATGATGTTCCAGTGGCGGCGGAATGCACTCGGCCTGCCGCAAGAACAGTATACCTTAATTCCTTGACCTTTTTGCATATGAGCAATTAATGCATATTTTTAATTTGATTTTAAAGACAAAACTGCATTGGTTGGATTGGCTAGTTTCAGGGCTTCACAAAAAGTATGATTTTATCAGTCAAGACAATAATGTCTTCAGAATATACTTGAATAAACATCTTGCAAACATGTGTTAAGGTTGAAGAATTACAGATATATACACTCGAAGGACTTCTCGTCATATGACAGAAATTAAGTATGAGGTAAAACCCAAACATGCATACATACATGCATACCTGGGAAGTTTCATGTGCAAAGCAGTTTCTAATTTTAGTGTATTGCAGTACACAGTTAAAATACATTACAGATAAGATCTGCCAGTAACATGTGGATAATCACGGGTTTTCCCTGGGGTCTTCTTGGTTTCATACCATTTCATAATGTTGGCCAGCGTCCTATAAGTGAAATATTGAGTATGGCGTGAACAGGGCTTCCTCTGGCTCAATATTTTTTGTAGCCACTCACTTGAGCCAATGAACAGATTTTGTAGCCAACGGGCATTTCTGGAGCCATACTACTTTAGCCAATTTAAATGGTTTATAGCCATATGTCCCTAATTCTCCCTACCTCTAGCCAAAGCCATCTTACCTGCACTTTATGTCTGTTGAATTACATGCATACTATAGGCAGATTCAGTAGAATAAAATAAAAAATAATTTGCATGTAACTGCTGACAAAGACAACTTTAGTTAGTTATCTTTTAAGATAGATAATCAAGTTAAATACCGTAATAGGCAGCACTACCTATCTGGAAATATTTGTGTTACATGGCAATGTAACGAGCCTGTCAATTGTTGCATCAGTATCACTGTAGGTGTCCAATACAAAAATGTCTGCTTTCAAAAGGAGAACATCACAGCTGAAATGAAAACAGTCAGAATCTCTTTTAAAAATGACAGAAAGAACAGCACACTCTTGTCCTGTCTATGATCTATGATGTGCTGTCTATAATCACTGAAAAACATTTAACATGTGCCCAGTATTCACCTTGGCTTTCCAGCCCATATTTTCAAAGCCTTCTGAAAATCAAAGTCATTCAAGACAGGGTCCTTGATTTTAATGCACATCAGTTTGTGTAGGCTTGAGGCTAGAAGGCTGTGCCTTACTCTGGTTTTTATCAGGCACTGGGAACTGAACCCTCTTTCCACATCCACAGTTGAAACTGGAAGGGAGAGGGCAATTTTTGCAAGGCCTGCTAAAGCAGAGAACTGTTCCTTTTGCTTGCATACAACTACCTTACAAAGGTCTTTGAATGTCTAGCCACAAGCCTTTTGAAGGTTGCATACTCATGCGTAGTTCTTGAGCTCACTAGTCCGGAGTCAGAGTAATGTCCTACCAACTTCTGGATTTCTTCCTCACCATACTGATCAAAGTTCTCAGAGTCTGTCTGAGGGTAATCCAAAGGTGAAAATACCACAGAAAAGGCTGAGAGTAAAAACTCGTCATCAGGAGTCAGAACTCTTGTGCTTATATTTTAAACAACATTCTGTACGTACTTTGTGCAGGCATTTCTTGCCTGTTCTCTCTGGGCATTGCTGTCACGTATCTTGTGGCCTCCACTTATAACAAAACAGTTTTCCTCACTTGGAAATTCTGGTACAGTTGAGAGGAATTCCCTGAAATTTGTGCCATATGTTGAGAGTTTTGTTAGTGCCTGTAATAAGGATATTGTAAACTTTACTGGTGAGGTTCCACTGCACTCTTGTGTCCATTTTGTCCTTTAGTGTTCTCGTTTTTAGTGATTGAGTCCAGCGTTAGCATGGCACACCCATTTGTGAAGGCAATGTCATGTCCAGCATTGATACAGTATATGCAGAACATCTGTCTTTTTGCGGTATCATATTTTTAGCCTGTCTCGCCCAACCAGCCAAACTTGTTGAAATTTTCTCTTCACACTTGGCCCAGCTGACTGACATATAGTCCGGTTTGTCACAGCTGCCAGAGCACATGCCTTTTGCCGTCTGGTCGCCAGTGTTGAAAGCCGACTAAACAAGTGAGGCACCAGCATGTTCTTCAGGCATATTCTCGTCTGCAATGACCGCCTCCATTCGCGGTTCATTTTTATCAGCTTGCTCTCTTGCAACTGTATCTAAAGCAGATTGTTCTGTAGCAGGACTACATTTCGGACAAGTGCCTCCAAAGTAGTGCGCCAGTGCTTGACAACGAGGTTGGCTTGACAGGTATAAAAACACTAAAAAATTTCCTTACTATGTATGTAGTAATTTCACAAAGAGCACTCGCATAAAACTGCATTCCCTAATTTTTGTTGGCCCAAATTACACATACTGTCAGATAACCAGATGCAACGTATCTAAATATCATTAGGGGGTGACCACCATTTTCACAAAATAAATCAGTTTTAGTGCAGGTACTAGCATCCTGTCGCCAGAGAAACAGGGTGTGGGGGGCACATGCTCATTGGACAGTATTTTTCTTTGTAACTGTAGCCACAAGTAATGGACATTTTTCAATTATTATTTGTCATACTTTATACCTGTAAAATTACCTGGCAGTACTTCAACACACTTCACAGATCCCTACCTGTCACTATAGTTTTCTGTGGGCCTGAATCTTGGGTACAAAATTGAATTATTGTTTTTAAACCAGACATTTTCGCTCATCTATACAAATGGGGATACAAATGCACAATTAGCTAGAAGTCTGTTGACTGCTCACAGTCATTCAAGATGCATTTTTGGACGTAAGTTAAGTTGGACATTTTCTATTAGATGGCATCTTGTAAAACATTTAGAATGCTACCATTTCTTTTTTTAAATAATGAAAAAAACCGGATGTGATGCTAGCTTAAAAAAATGAAATAAACACACGTACTTTATGTGAAACTGTGCATAGTGAGTCTTCACACTGTCGCCATTTCCACGTGTCAATAGCCAGTATATATTTTCGAGTAAATAATTTTGTCGCCAAAAACATTTGGCATTTCCCTGATTTTATTGCCAATCCAAATTTTTATTTGCAATTGGCGACAGTGGCGACCGCCAACGGAAGCCTTGGCATAAAAAAAACACCAATGATATAAACAAATCTTTCAAAAAACCACACAAGTGAAGATAATGAATTGGCTGTTGACCATGGGTGAACAGTCATCATCATCTTTGTCAGTCACTCAACATGTACATGACGCTATGGAAATATTCATGACACTGTTGTATACAGACATAAAATTTTTTTTCCAGGCTTTTTGGCACAAAAATACAAAATAGCTGATTGACCAGTCACTCAGCCCTAATAAATATATGAAATGTCCTTAACTGTGTGCAGACAATACCAACTTGGATTGGCTTTGTCCTTCAACAAGAATTTTGAGGAGGCCATTGACAGTTTCAGAGGAGCAGTCAAGGTCATTGAAGAAAGAATAGGTAAGGACATAGCCTTGTCAACAGTTTACAAGTTAACTTGCAGATGCAGATATGTTCATTCAAGTGATATATATGTAGTAATATTCACTGCCACAATCAGAAACATCGTCATTTCTCAGACATTTGACACCTAGATGGTTTGCTTAAAAGTGATTGTGTGTGAAAGTACAGGATTTAATAGAACTTTCTGATTAACAATACAGTGTAATCCAAGGCCTGCTCTGTTAGGTGAAATGTGCTTTTGGAAATGACTCTGTACCATGTATGCATTTGATGTATTTCTCGTTTAAATTGTGGAGCCTCAGTGTTGAAGTGCTTATCTTGCTAGCGTAGCACAATGTTTTGGGAGCCACTCATCAATGCGGTCCCTGAGTTCAAGTTGGGTGGAACATGTCTTCCTCTCTCTTTACCTGTGGGATGATCTGCCATCAGCATCTCAGGGCACTGCTCAGTTTCCTTCCACCACAATGCTAATCCTTTGTGTGGTGTAAAACACCAATAAATAAATTAAAATTTATCATGTCATGGTAAAATTTCGATTGTGTGGTTGGGTTTTAATGGCTGTTTATGTTCCGTGGAATAGGTAACTTACAGAAGATTGTGGAAGAGAGGAAAACAGCTGACAAGTCTGAAGAGAAACCTGCAGAGAAATCTGCTGAGAAGGCCGAGGAGAAAAAGGAAGAGAACAAAGGTGTGTATGTTTTGTATAACCAGAAATCTTTTGGTGCATCCAGCTAGAGAAATCATTACTGTTTATGTATGCCGGTTTTACTGGTTGTATTTTTATGCACTTCTCTGGAAAAGGATAAGTATGTCGGTCATGTTTAATGTAATTTGTTCATACATGTATCTTGAAAACTAATCCTAGCAGAATCATGAAACAGACAAGTTATATTGAGTATGTGAGACATATGCAAATGATGCATGCACTTGGGCTGTCAAGCATTTCAAGATGTGTTCGGTACAGCACATTTATGACACGTTCTAGGTTTATCACAAGCATGGCTGGAGTGATACTGAAAACTTTACTTGCCACTTGTCTTGACAGGTTTGTCCCAGCTTATGCTGTGGCTGACATAGATTAGATTGGGGACATCTGTGATAATTAAGCTTTTCATTTTTAACTTACTTTTCCAGTGAACTGCGAAGATAATACTGACCAAGTGATAAAAGCAGAGAAAGAGATTCAGAACTTGAAAGAGATAATCCCTGACATCCGTGCTAAGGTGAGCCCAGACGCCACAGATTTGAAGTTTTTTACATAAAAAAGTTATACATCAGCTGTGTTTCATCTGTTTTCTGTACAAGGTGCTCAAGATACAACCCTTGGGTCAGGCAATATCTAAACAGTCGAAAAGCGGCCTTTTTCCCGGCGTGAATTGCCATTAGCACACTGACTTGCTTGTGCCTTATTTTGCATCCTCTGCTTAGTGTTCCAGTGAGGCAGCACTTCAAATATGTCAGCTTTGTTACTGGTCACCTGCCATCGGTTCACTGTTTTGATGGGACCCAAGTAATATTTAAAACAACCTTCCTCTGGTCATGAATCACAGCGCTGTCATAGAAATGAAAAATTCTTTAGCATCCCAACCACAAAAGCTATCTGTGAACATATTAAAACAATATGTTTTAATGCTTTACATTTTCAGATTGAAGATGTTTTGGAAGAAAGGAAGAACATGGACGTTGTGAAGGAAATGGCCAAGGATGTGTTCACTTCACAGATGGTAAGTCCTGTTAAGCTTGAGTATTGTCAGTGGAGCTGTTGCAAACAGATAGTTCAGATTACTTTTTTTGCAAGCTGTTAAAAAACTCTTTTGTCTCCTAACCTTATCAGAAACAGGCTGTAATTTTTGAAAAACCAACATGAACGAAATGCCGTTTGTGTGAAGTCAAACCTGCATAACTCATCACTTGGTTATGTCATTCTGTCTTGTGCCAGTGCTGATCTGTGAGTGTTACGGGCTATATATCACACGCAGGCCACGAAATTTGGCATGAACGAAACAATCGTTTCCACGTTGGTTACGTGGAGTGTAATTGTGCAAGCCGATAAGTCAGTTTTGCCCGTCTGTCCAAGGGAACATAACAACAAATACTGTGTTTGAACTGTGCAGCAAAACTTAGCAACCACTTCAGGTTGCCCAGCCCTTTGAAGAGCCTCATTGGGAGACACATAACCTAGTTAATCTAGATGGCATCTCTTTTGCCCATTTCTTTGTCATTTTCCAGTTGAATATTGAATCCTGTCTTCTTAATTCATTAACTTTACTGATTAAGTTGTCTTGTTGTCACATTAGGTGAGAGAACTCTATATGTACCAACCAGATCACCATTGGCAGCCATTTTGAAAAGTCTCGCAACCTTCTCTTGGCCCGGAAATGTAACAGAGTTCTGGTATCAAAAGCATATTGAAAACTTTGACGTTTTCATTGTTGTCTGTAGACTCCACTTAAATCATCATAATACAACCTAGAAGGGTATAATTTTTTTGGAGGTTCAGTTTTGAGGACACATAGCTTTGGGTGACATGAGCGGGGATCTCATTTACAGCAGTTTCATCGATGTCGAGTCCAAGATCTGCAGCGATTTAGTTGAGTTCAGGTGAAGGACTTTGCGATGAATGTCAGAATTTTAAAATAATTTCCCAATGCCATCAAAATTGATAGACTGCACATAAATGTGTCAGTGTGGCCCTTGCAGGATACGTGTACGTGAAACCATTGTCTGAACATGTAAGTGCTTTCGGTATTGTTACACAGAAAATGACATTCCACGATCGAGTGAGGCTTAATTTTGTTTTAAAATATACCACAAGTGTCTGATCTCACGTTTTCAAAAATTTCTCTTTCTTTGATGTAATGTGATGTGGGTCACACGGTAAGTAGCAACACCTGCAACAGTCAAAATGATGTTGCGTAACCTCTACATAACCTGAACGATCGTTCATTGCAGAAATTACAGCCTGCAGAAAAAAATTGGATCTGTCAGGAGGGGTTTTTTTTGGGTTTTTTTTTTTGTTTCACATATATCAGAAGACCACTGTTTCCTGGCACTAACATGTTCTCCCCATGATATAGCTGAAATGCTGAAATTTGCCATTCAACCCCAATCATTCATCTGTTCTTCATGTGTGTGAGAATAGGCATGATACAAAGGATAGATTCTGTTATAAATGATGAAATCTATTTCAGAAACCTGAAGTGGAAGCTGGAACAATAGGAACTCAGCCTTCTTCGGTAAGGAAAAACAATGCTTTTGATATTATTGTTGGTAACAGTTCATTCTAATTATTTCCCACAAAGGAGTTAATTATATTATGTTTAATTCATTTTCACAAAATATATGATGTTTAATTCATTTTCACATCTTGAAAGTTGTTTGATCGGTAACAGATGTAAACACATGGCTATAACAGCAGTAGCATAAGCATCCCACAGCTTGCATTCTGGTCATATTGCCATCCATTTACAAACATGAAGAGGGCACTTTTGCCAGCTTGCCAACCTCCTGTGTCTTAGGTTAAGAGAAGAATGATTACTCCATTGTTACTTTCATCAAAGCCCTCTGTAAGAGACATGGTCACCCAAAATTTGGATTTTTAAACAAATTCTGATTGTGACGTCTTGACGAAATTTTGAAGTTTGTTCATAAACTAAATCAGTCATTGAAATGAAAAATATTCATTGAGTATGTAGCTTGTACGAGCCAGGACAAGTTTTGCCATTATTCAAATTCAGCACAAAAAGGACGGGTCATGTTCGCCGTAGCACTGCCACAAAAACAATTGCATTTACCTATCAAGCAGTATAGTTTTGCGACAACTAACCATCAATTACAACTCTTGACTTGCTTGTCAACCTGCTGAGCTCTCTTTACTGAGCAAAGGGCAAGTCCTTCTCTTCCCTGTGTCATCAGCCACGTTTGTTTACCTATGACGTTTACCGAGCGCTGTGTGCATGCTCCAGTTCCACTAAATTGACAGCTCTACATGTAAATATTCTGGCAGAGTTTTCGGTTTTTTTGTAAGTTTTAAACCTTCATGTAACGTACAATGCTGAATTAATGAAAAGCTTGTAACTTTTACTTCTTGAGAAATGTAAATAATACTGGTGACATTCTGTAATAATGCTAAAATACCTAATATTTTGACGACCAAGTCCCTTTAATTCTATCAGAGGTGTAAATCTGTCAGATGTCTCGAGACTGTTGATAAGGCACCAAGTTGTCAATGGGCGTGTTTATTTACTTGCTTGCTGTTTCACACCACTCGAATATCTCACTCATACTACGGAGAGATGGTATGCCATGGCATATTGCTAGTCACAGACCTTACTAAGAACTGGACAGCAGTGCTTGTACTCCTTTTAAATGTGATGGATCTATCTACACAAAAAGGAAAAATCTTGCATTCAGTATACTATTTGATATGCTCCTGAATTGTAGCTAAACATATTTTGTATCCATTGTTTTAGAGTGACAGTGGTGTCAAACCCACAGACATCAGCCATTTGATAAGGAAAAAGGTAAGGTATCTGCCTTGGATGTTTCTTACCCTGTGCAGCACATGGGTGTTTGTCATGCTTCAAAAAATAGGTTAGATCGATGCACTTTTACAGAAGTCCAATAATGCTGATTCTTTACTTTTTGAACTCCATGTCATGGTTTCTCGTAGGTCAAAAAGAGTAGGACCTCCACCCTGTAGGCAAAATGGGCCACATTTAAAACAACTAACCTATCTTGAGCTGTTCTGTATGGATGCGGTAACCAGAATAGTCTTTTCAGCATCATTGTGGATGGTTAACATCAGAATATTGTATACAGTATTTAATTTCATGTTCAGATTATAGATGGCCTCGTGAATGGTAGATCTAGAGTTCAGTCCCAGATTGGGTCATACTTAACTCCTGTCTCACGTGGTTCTTTGCATAAGAGGAATAGAAGTACTGGTTGTCATGATACTATAATTTGACTGGTCTTCATCATGATATGACTGAAATAATGGTGAAAATTCATGTTCAGCCTGAACCAAACAAATTATAGTTGATTCCTGATTTGTAGCTGATTGTAGAATCATCATAATTCCACTTAGTATTTTTTTATGGCTTTATCGTGTATGTCAAAAGCATAAATTTCCTAATTATAACCTGTTCTCGCATGGATACAGTTGAAATATTGCCAGTATGACGTAAAACCATAATCATTCATTTACTGGCGTCCCAGGGACAATTAGGCATTCAGATCTTGTCTTTTTTCATTTAGAGAAAGCAGTCTGATGTGGAGGAGGAAGCAGAGACAAAGAAATGTCGTCAGGAAGATGGCAGTGGAGATGCTCCTGTCCTCGCCAATGGAAATCATGAGACGACTGATAAGACCAAGGTTAGCATAGCCCCTTCCCTGGTCTGAGTTACTGATGTGCTGAAAACATTCAAGGCTTGTGTAGTATTTATTCACGGTAAATAGCCCGAAACTTTGCCACTGAGTGAATGCTGTCATTAAACGTGGGCCATCCTCCACACAACACTGGGGTTTAAGAGGTTGCAACCACCGAAAATATGATAGCATTGAGGAGCAGAAGTAGTCCGGTGTCTTGGTGTTCTAGATACATCAGTTATCTTAATCTTGACTCTCTCTCACATTCTCATGCTCAAAAGCTAAACAGAACTCCCGAAGTGGCATTGTCACAATCATGAATTCATCAAATCAGAATTTTTCTTGGTTGTGAATTTTCCAGGAAGATGTGAAGGAAGTTGAATCGAAAGATGTTTCCATGGTTACAGATGACAAAGCTGAAGCTGTCTCGACATGAAGTACTCACAAAATCTGGCGAATCTATGGTCTTCTGAAATTCTCTCACTGACAGTAATGGAAGGGTGTGCCAGAAAGAACTATGATGTTCCACACCCATGTTCTGGTCAGCTATATTGCAAAGTAATGTTCTGTCTTTTTAGGGAAAATCTTTAGCATTTTTTCATCAGTTTTTCAGATTTTGATTCCCATATGCTATAGACTGAATTACATTCATCCACATGTATTATAAGAGGTCTGTACCTCTCCTGAGTGAATGCGAATGACTGGCTTGTTCCCTTTGGGGTCCTATTTATGGAGTAGAACGAAAGTGAAGGATTATGCTTTGTTGGAACGAAGTGCTAATGTTCAATTGTTAATATGTTGTACATCTTTTTTTGTTCATGTTCTGTGTTGCATGTAAAGATTGATGTTATCTGTAGACTCAGTGTGGTCATAGACATTATGTTAGCGTACTATTTGGTTCACATTGTTCAGATCTGCACGTCATTGTTAGTGTACTGATTGGTTCACATTGTTCAATTTTGCACGTTATTATTCATAATTATCTAAATCTCATTGTCAAATACAAGAACATATCAATCTCTCCTTTTGTGGTTCATCTTAGTTAATTTCCGTTGCCCAAAAAGCATATTTGCAGCCCATAGGTCCTCGACTGGTTTGTTGTAGGCACAAATACGGTTCTAACCACCCTTCCTTAAGTCATCAGGACCTTGTAAATAGTGTGCTCAGAATGACCCAGAGCCTTCTCCAGTAGAGAAAAGTCTGTCTTTGGTTGGCTTTCATTTAATCCGGACTTGGAAAGTTTTGGTTTATGGGTTTTTGCCTGGTGCAATTTCCCATTTCCTCCCAACATAATGCTGGTTGGCATCTTGGTAAGGGAGATATTCTTCACTGCGGCAGCTTAAAATACCAGTGAAATAAAAAAATTTCATGTTGGGGAACCTGTTGGCGAGCAGTTGTTCAATCTTTGTCAGTTTCCTCCACCTGTAAACATAGTCGCCATTCTTCCGGTTCCACGTTGTGTTAAAAGGCCAGAACCTGCTTGCATGAAGCACTCTTAGTGTAATTTCCATGGTAACGGGCACTGTAGGCATTATATTGTCATGACCTTACATTAATGGGCTCTTCGCAAGTGGACTCATATCTTACTAAGCTTGCTGTGTTGTGCATCAAAACTTCACAGCAAATCCAACTTGACCTTAATTACGCCTAACACTTTAGATTGTGGCTGAGGGGGATAGGGCACCAGCACGGCATGATGGCCTAGGTGCCTCTCACAAGTGTGGTCGCTATAAGTTCAAGTCCAGCGCATGCTGGCTTCCTCTCCGGCCGTACGTGGGAAGGTCTGCTAGCAACCTATGGATGGTTGTGAGTTTCTCCTCAGGCTCTCCTCGGTTTTCTCCCACCATAATGCTGGCTGTAAGTGAAATATCCTTGATTAGGTGCAAAACACCAATCAAATAAATGGCATGTAGATTCATATATTTACTGAGACAATTGTGATCCAATTTCTGGTTGAAATGACACTTAACCGTACCGAGCATGTTCCAATGACCCGATGACAGTGGAAGTCTGATTACCACTGAGCTCCACAGTATCCTAAACAATCCATTTGATGAGATAGACTAAATGACCTTAATTTTTTCAGATTCTGTGGTTTATTGATGTTAGAAAGATGTTGCAAAGTTTATTTGTTAGGTAGGATGTAATATAATAATGTTTTTGACCCTACTTTGCTTTTAAAGGTGCACTTTGGGGTGAAATGTTTGTCTATTTACTGCTGTCCCTTCATTGGAATATCTGACCTGAGACACCAGTTGAGATACACTTATGGTACTGCCTCAGTTACTGGAACACCATGCCAAGGTGGGACTAATTTGATTGATGGATAACGCAGAACTGGTTAGCAAGAAATTTCACTTTTGTGACAGTGGCCAGCATTATGGTGGGAGGAAGCATGCTTATCTGGGAAAAACCACGACTATGAACAGGTTACAAGCAGACCTACCCACTTACATCTGGAGACGAAAAAATAAGCCATGAGCTGAACTTAAAACTCGCAGCAAATGCATTAGGGAGAGGCTTCGAAGTTGCCCTTCTGCACTAGCACACTGATATCCCGGTCACATGGCCCCAACCCAGTCACAGTGTACGAACCCACTGTGCTTAGTGCCAATCAAGGACCCCCCCCCCCCCTCAAAATAATTCAGGGTGTTAAACCCAGAACCTGGTTATTGAACTAGAGCCAGTAGGTGCTGAAATGTATTCTATGATGAATGCTCAGGTTTCACTACAGATTGCCTGCTATTAATTTTCTCTATTCAGCAGTAGATATGTCAAGTGTGAAGCAATATTTATTGAGTTATATTGCATGGCACACATCAACGGCCGATGATCCAAGAAGGCAAGATGGCGGCTCTGCATGTGGGGAATGAGCAGCAGAGGAATCACAAAATCTCTCTCACACTGTAAAAGCAGTCAAAATGATGCTAAGTCACTTAGGAATTATTTTAATTTATGTATATATTGATAGAAGATTTGTCCTCTGAATTATTACCTCGCACAACCTGTCAGGTCTTAGCACTGTAGCCCCTGTGGCCGTGTTAAATTCATTACTGAATTAATACTTCACATCTCGTGACACTTTCTAAAAAAAACATGTACCAAAACTGAACACCAGAAAGGTTAAATCTGTGCATAATCCATAAAACTTATTGGTTGTACTTTGGTCAACAACTTCTGCTCTGACAGCTGGGAAGTTGTCATGACTTAATAATGCATTGCTATGCTTTCCCATAGAATACATAAAAACATGTCCAAAGCCCAGTATTATCCCCATACTCTGGGACCTAAGGTTTATTGAAAAGCAAGACTGACTAGACTTTCAAATATAAGTTTTGAACAACTGGCCTCTCCACAACTGTACAGTCAGAACATGACAACAACGGATTAGGAAATGCAAGCCCAAAACTGTGAGAATGTTCAATTACCAAGTAATAATTTATTATATGAATATTTATGTGCTCACCCTGCATGTATATCCCCAAGAATGTTTCACTGTTCACAGGATGTGTACATCCATCCAGTGGTGTTTGAGTGCACCATTCACAGACCCTGCACAAATACCACGTGAAGCTTACATCTCGTTTGCTCTAAGGCAGCCGAATGATCAAACTGTCAATACAACAACATGCAATGTGGAAACTTTCCTGCTTAATTTTATTCAGGTTTAAGCTGTGTAGTGTGCAGTTCATTTCTGCCTTTGCAATGATGATCCGAGGGGGAAACTCCGGAGTACGTAGAGATTGGTCAGTTAGGCTTGGATTTCTTTGTTGTGGGACATAACAAAATCACAAGGTCAGTAGTCATGCCTAATTTGGCTAAGTTTTTCTTAGTGAGGCATGGAATTATTTGGATTTGAGCATAGTTTTTCATGTTGAAAATTTTTCAAACATACCCAAAAAGCATGGGTTGCCACCAAAGTCTTCAATGTTCTTGCACTGGCATTTGACACATTAAGCACGTGTACTCTTCCACCACACCATCTGGCTTATTTCCAATCCTTTTCAAGAGTCTGTTGGGTGCCTGGAGTAAGCTCAGTGGGCGTTTCAGGACTTGCGCAGGTTCATGCAAGTTTAGATGAGATAAGACAAACTAACACGAGCTAATACAGCAAAAAAAAACGTGACATTATGGTAGTAGATACAGGCACAATTTAAACTGAAAGGTTCAACTGTGCAAGATGTAAATTCAGTCCAGGAACTGCCTTAACATAACTGCTTTAGTTCACCATGGTGTCCATCTTGTCTCGTACATACCAGCATGAACTTGTGAAACTCTAAAATGCCAACAGAGGTTCTAAAAGACTGTTCAGAGATGGTCTCTCCAAACAGTGATGGACAAAGAATTACATTCTCCTGTGGCAACTTCAATTCACCATGTTCAGGACGTGAATCTCAAAAACAAAATTGCATCAGGTTGGACACAAGGGATAGATACACTGTTGTCCTATCTCCTGCCTCCCTTTACAATTTGATCAGCCTTTCGTCTAAGTTACCCCATTAGGATGGGATACCATTGTTACCACAACACTACCACTACCATCTTTTCAAGGTCTTTGGTAAGGATGATTGGAGGAGGCTGATTTGATGTTGGTTTTGATAGTGCTGGGGGCCTTCAAAGCATTTCCATGTTGACCTGAAAAAAGAAAGAAAAACATCCTCAATAAAGTAAACCAGGCGTGAGAAATTTAAACCCAATACTGAATTTCACAATTTGAAACTGAAGACAGTCCAATAAAGCTACAAATTTTAATTTTCATGATCACAGTATGATGCTTACCTTCGATTCCATTAGTTCCAAGTAGTCCTGGACTTAACATGTAGCAATGTAACTGTTAGCAATTTAAAACCCGTCTACATACACCAAATATGCACAAAAATACTAGGGGAGAGGCAAAAATAATCAGATAAGTTTAGCATGCAAAACATGGATTTCTTTGCTAACAAAAAAATCCACATTGCTATTAAGCCTAGAAAGCACTGTAAACCTTGGCTGTTGTGTATTTAATATAAATAGCCATGCTCACTATGATATCGAAAACTTTTCAAACATAGTTTCAAGCAAAAATATACACCCAAAAAAATGAGATAAATCGTAAACTTGCCGAAGTCTCTAATGTTGCTGCACAGGCATAAATGACCATTTTTTTGTTTTTTTCTGACCTGTATTCTCAGATAAAAGGAATAATTCGCTTCCAATTTGTTGACAACATGACAGCTCTTTCCATTTTCTCAATATTTGCAATTGCACTTACTTTGACCTGCGATATATCGGATATGCAAGATCACAAAAATAAAACTTTACGTGGAATACTCTACCATATCTAAGCATATATATATATATATGGTGTAGTTTTTTCTATTAAAATGTTCATTTAATAGGCATTGCAAGCCTGCAAATAGGTACCTGGGATATTCAAAAACACCCTTTGCTGAAAGTGGCATGCTCCAAGCGACCTTTGACCTAATAAATAACTTTGAACAACACGGTCATACCACTTTGTCCAGAGGGGTGTTTTTCAAAACTGTCACTCTGACTTCGTGGACTCGGCCGTTTATGACTCACTTTTCTGTTGCTGCATGGCCTGTTGCTGAGCTACATTCATCTGCTGCTGCTGTGAGTTGATGTCCGGTCGGCGTAACTGCTTCAGCCCTTTCCCAAAACATGTGGCAGCTATGAGGACATTGGTGTCGCTTATATTCACTGTGGGGGAGGGGTTACTCTTCTTACCTGAAGAAATACTACATGTTATCAGGGCAAATTCAAAAAACAATACCTCATCAGCCAAGATGGAGCAGAACTGATGTGGGCTGGAGTGCCAGCTTTTCTCCACAATGGCCGCCCAAACTATCAGTATTCCATACGTGGCTCTGTTGCTGTTTTGTAAACACACTGATGGATTAGCAGTGGAAATATATTCTGCCATTCATTTATTTACTTATCCTAAATGACTTAAAATTTTGCCCCAAGAAGTTCTTTTTTAGAAGTAAATTAATGTCATAAAATACCACTTTTGGTGCTGAAACTTGCATCTTCCCAGTAGGATATCATCCTAGCTACTAAACAAACGTCAGAACACCTTTCTAAAACCAACACAGCAATCAGAATCAGGAGTCCCTGATGAGACAGCAGCTCTACTGGTTGCGACAAAATTATAACGATTTGATTACAAAATTATGTACATATAACGGACAACTGACAATCAAAATCAATACTATGAAATATGATTCTTGATTCACTTGTACTAAGTTTTACTGAAAATAGGCAAGTCCATAGCATTTTGAAAGAAATGTTAACATATGATATGCTGTATGAACAGACAGACAGATGGACAACCGATCATCGAAATGGAAAACTGATACTATCTCAAAGTTAACACTTCAACCAATTTTCACTGAAATCCTGTAGGAATACTGCTTTGAAAGATATGTTAACATATACTGAATGAACAGACAGACAGATAGACAACTGATCATTGAAATTAAAAATGGATACTACAAGTAATGTATCTTGATGTAGTCTACTTGATTTCAACCAAGTTTCCTTGAAATCAGACTACAGGAGGAGTAGGGTTTTGAAGGAAATGTTAGCATGTTGGATAAACAAAAAGACAGATGAACAACCAGTCATCAAAATGGAAAAGCGACACCATGAATTATGTATGTAATCTACACCTGAACCAAGTTTCATTGAAATAATACAAACACTTTAATCGTACTACTGTTTTGAGAGAAATGTTAACGTGATCAGCATGAACAGACAGACAGACAACTAATCATCGAAATGGATACTATGAATTATGAATCTTGCTGTAGTCTACACTTTAACCAAGTTTCGTTGAAGTTATACAAAAACTGTAAGAGTAGTAGCATTTTGAAACTGTTTACATGGACAGACAGATCGACAAATGATCATTGAAATGTAAAATCAATACTACGAATTAAGTATCTCCATGTAGTCTACACATGAACTAAGTTTCATTTAAATCGCATAAAAACTGTAGGAGAAGTAGCATTCTGCAAATGTTCACCTATTCTGGCTTATGTAGTCTACACTTGAACCATGTTGAAATCAAACAAAAACTGTACGAGGAGTAGTGTTTTGAAGGAAAAGTTAACAGATGCCGGACAGACATCAGAGAGCTTGCTAATTTATGATCCGTTCTGGTCTTCAACCAGTGGAACTAAAAATGATCAACTTAGTTCTGGACAAAATTTTAGGTCATTCAGGGTATTTACTTGATTGGGGTTTAATGCTGTACTCAAAAATATTTCACTGAAGTAAATATTCATCCATGACTTTAAGTTAATTATTCTGTCCTGTTCTGAGAGTTCTGTTGATGCCTGCAGGAAGGTGTTTTGAGATTTGCACTGAGGGCATCATGATATCCTACAGGAAAAATTTATTTTCGCACCAAAAGTAATATTTTATGACCATTTTGGGGAGGGTGGGGGAATTTTCAGGTCAATTACAGTATACAACTGTGGTTAGTTTTTATGAGGAACTGGGAGTATGCAAAGTTAAACCACTGATTTTTGGTAAGTAACCCATGACTTTTCTTATCATGAGATGTCAAAACTTCATGCTCAGAGTGAACTCAATATTTATGTCATATTAAGAGGAAGGCAATATACAAGTCACCAACAACTCAAGCACAGTGAAGGTGGGAGAATCTCAAGACTAAGGAAGCAACTGGACTAACATTTGTGCATCCCACAGCAAATGGAAGACAAGCATACTGTATCTTAGCATTGCAGCCACAAGCCGCCAGTATATCCAAAGCATGATTATCCAGAAAATGATCACAGATTGCAATAATTAACCGACACGTGGTTTTAGACCTAAGTCAGACTTGGTCCTTATTAGTGGCATTAATCCATGACATAAATATGAACTTAAATATTGATTTTCATTTTTGCCAAGGTGGTCTTGAACAATTCTTATTACTGAAATAAAAATCCTTACTGCAAGTCTCAATTAATACTGAGATAAGACATATTAAATTAAGATGAAGTTTAATTTAATTCTATTTATTCATTTATTTATTTGATTAGTGTTTTACACCAACTCAAGAATATTTCACTTATACTACAGCCACCAGCGTTATGGTGGGAGGAGTAGAGGTACAGTCCAGTGGTATCCCACGGCCATCTGCAGGTTGATGGCAAAACTTCCTACGTAGGACCTGAGAGGAAGCCAGCATGAGTTGGGTTTGAACTCGCAGTGATCGTATTGGTAAGAGGCACCTGGGTCATTCCATCGTGCTAATCCCCTCAGCCACAGAAACCGCCAGCAAATTATTTGTTAGCCATTCTCAGTGAAAGCTGCACATTCTGATGTGTAGAAAAGAGTTATTAACCTGTAAATTGCATGCGTCATTCAGGCATTCAACGAGGTCACACTAACTGTAGTTTCGCGCGACAAAAATTGACTTTGCATACTTTCATATTGTTTTTCATCTGACAAGGGAGGAAATTCAGTACAGGCCTAACACGTGAAGTACAAGATTTGCTTCCCTTTGTAGAGAGCTGGTGAGCCTTGGGAATATTTTAACCTGGCTTAGACTCTGATGTAGGGGAGATAACTCCAGTACTCACTGGTCTCATTCTCCCAGTCTTCCCTTGCCGAGTTGATGATGTCCAAGATATTACTAGTGATTTTCGTCAATGCATTTAGTTGTCTCTGACAAAAAAACACAGTGCATACATTTAGCTAAAATGAATTAACATAACACTGCTGGTAGCTAGCAGATCATTACAGTTTAATATAAACATCATAATGCACTGTACTTCATCCATTAGTTAAAAGAACAACACATATCTTGATTCATGATCATTATACGCCACTGAATATGCCACAGTTGTTAGCAGCTGTGGTATTATTTATTATAAAATAAAATATTTCAATCCACATCACATAATTAAAGCTCACTAGTTTCACTCCAATGACTCCTGCGCAACCAGACACTGTATTTCCTATGAATTTCAGCTTCTTACACATGACAAAATTATAGGGCAACTTAAGAGTTTTTTGTGTATTTTAATATCAGAAAAACTTTAGTGCTGGCATCAAAAGTATTTTTTAGAGATCACTTTAAGGTCTTTCTGTGCTTCTGAAAGTGCATATTTACTAGCCAGACTTCAGCTGAAATACAGTACTGTTTCTATGTGTTTTATTGTCATTCAAAGCTGTACTCAAGAGCTTTCCACTTACACAACAGAGGCCAACATATTATGGCAGGAGGAAACCTGTGCATGGAGTAAACTACCAACCTCTGGCACGTTACACTGATGAACCTTTCCACCTGTGAAACATGTCATATCAAAGGCAAGCAGTCTTCATAGAACTTCATGTAAGAATACATGAGGCAGCATCATCAACCACTTATAACCCAGCAATGCCCCAAGAACAGTGGCAACAGGGGAGAAAAAATCATGTTTTACTTCCGAACTTATTAGAAATTGTCTCGAAATGATAATCACCTTGTTGACAGGGTTTAATACCTGTGTGTTATCCTGGGCCACTGTGCCAGCTTTGGTAAACAACTGCTGCACCTTCTCTTCCACTTCTGGTTCAGGTTTGGTTCTTAGATAGTCCGGCACAACTTCATGATTGAATGCCATGACTCGTCCTTCTGTTTGTTTCTGAAATAAAATGAATTCAGATAAGGCAATTATTAAAGACAAGTACAGTGCACCAAAGCAAAAGGCGTCTTGATGTTCAGTGACTCAAACTTTTATACGGTTTGAGAATCTAGTGCTAATATCGAACTCAGGTATAACCAGTGCCAGGACATCCAAGATCTATTAAATATTTATCTACTATTACTTAATTTATTATGATAGGGTACTTACATTTGTGAGAGTTATGGGATATTTTGGTATTTTTAATAATTTCAATAACACCCCCCAACTTATTATCTCCAGAATGAGACAATGTCATGCACCCTAGCTACAGGATTTAGTTCATACATTGCACACATGTAATCTTTAAGGAAAAAAAAAACACTTTTGAATTAAAAAAAGAAAAAAAAAACATCATCTAAAGAACCATTCCAAATAGAGTGAACCATAAATGAAGACTGAGCATCTACCAGTGGCCTTTCTGGGCCTTAGTGAACAAGGTGAAGCTGAATGATTTCCAACTTTCAGTACCTACGAACGCTCTCTATCACATGTTGCCCTGAGATCAGTCGAGTCAGGCAAACATCAAGAATCAAACATCTAATGCTCTCCTGACTACGCTTGCCGCAATACCACTAAAATATTGCCTATGTGTCCTTCAACCATAATCTACCAGGCCATCCTTAACTAACTGTTTGTTAGGCATGACCCAACCCTATGACAAAATGTAGGCTCAGTCGGTAGAGAATTATTTTTTTTATTATGGTTCTTGATAAAGATAGGGATTTTAAAAAAATCAACATGGAGAGAAAAAGGGAAAAAAAAGAGTTTTATCAAAACACGAATAAAAACTTCTGAGTAGACTCTTTTGAAGGGTTGGTCAGGATAAGCACAACGAACATATGTTTAACAATGGCCTCATTCATTTAGATTATACATCTTAATCGTCTCATTTCCCTATCTCCTTTCACATTTCTCCTACCTCTAGCTCAACGTCTCTCTCTGGGTTCAATTCCAAGGGTAAGAAAACATAATTCCTTAGCACTGGCATCCGGTCACTCTTCAACAACCTGCCTAGTGAGTTTAGCTGACCAGACAACAAGGCAAAGTTATCCAGCACCGAAGGCCTGCAAAAAAAAAAAAAAAAAAAAAAAAATCACCCATTATATCAAGAAACAGACAGTATTTCAAAAATATGTTTCACAAATCTGAATTGTTTTGAATTCTTGTTGAATTAAAAGCTAACAGCATTATTACCATTTTTTGCAGACTGATATAATTATACTTTTTGTAAAGCCCTGATATTTGCCAATCCAATCAATACTTTTGTCCTCAAATCAAATTATTTATTTCATTCGTGTTTTACGCCGTCTCAGAAACATTTCATTCATACACCAGTGGCCAGCACTATGGTGGGAAGAAACCAAGCAGAAATGAAATTAATAAGGTGCATAAATTGCAGTTGAAGTTTCTCTTTCAAGTGCGAGAGGGCTGAGGGAATAGGTTACTACTGAATTGAATGTTGCCATGCTGAAGACTCAACCAAGTGGGATTTGGGAAAAATCATAAAATAGGAATACTATGGACAAATAAAGCATTATAAACAAACAAGAATCACTGGGAGAAATTTCTGGTCCAACCATCAGTGAATCTACACATATACCTCAACACATACCAGTGAATGGCAGCAGCTAGAGCTTTCAAGCCAACTCAAAACGTTGTGAATGCTCCTAGAAATTTGTAAGGACCAAAGCTATCTTCAGGAGAGTACACAGAGACAGGGCTTAAATAAACAAGGCTGCAGGGTGCTTAAAATATAATCTGGTACCAGATTTACAGGCATTTAACTTGTGCCATGGTTTCTGACAGATACTGTATATGTATGATTTCTTTATCTGATTGGAGTTTTACACCATACACAAGAATATTTATCTTATAAGAAGGCGACCAGTATTACGGTGGAAGGGAACTGAGTAGAGGCCAGGGGAAACCCACGACCATCTGCGGGTTACTGGCGGACATTCCCATGTATGGCTGCAGAGGAAGCCAGCATGAGCTAGACTTGATCTCACAGAGACCACTGTACATGTATGGGATGGCCTTAGTGTCATAAGGAAACACAAACTTTATCACTAAATGCCCCAATTAAGTCACTTGGCGCACATAGTACTTCCAAAGTATTTTGCAAGACAGCGTTCAAGGTTTTAGTACTTTAATGATAATGTGCAATACAGGAGTTTGGCATTAACAGTTACCATGTCATGGTGGTGTATTCATTTTCCAGTTTCATAAGGAATGTCCCAATAGAATTTTTGATGTCTTGGACCTTGGGAATTAAGTTGTCCAGGGACGCCTCCAGTTGTTTTCCTTCTCTCTGAAAATGGAAACAAACACAACTGCATTAAACCAACATTGTGGAAACAACCTCTATGGAAACAAACACCAGGGTAAAATTATAAATACTGGTACAGTGCCTAAGCTTCAGTGCTCAGTAGTTTGGGAATAAAATTTATATGACTGCCACCGAGCTGAATTCTTGTTCAACCTCACAGATGACTTAAGAACACCATGATGCGCTTATCAGACATTATAAACTATACAGGACTGAACTGCCTGTACTCGACAAATCACTAAGACTGACAAGGTAGAGTAAATCAAATCAATGACTCAGGAGTCAGGTTGAACTGGCTGTTCTATCAAATACAAACATGCGTAAAGTATATGTAATTCACAATGGGCAGATCAGGGAAAAAGTAAGACATTTGTGGATTCACAGAAACAAAAGTTAAGACATTGGCTTAGCCTAATGAATTTAATGTTATATACTATATATAAAAAAATACACATAGTTAGTCTGAGGTCCATTCCCAAAACCATGGATATTTTCCTAACCATATCTTGGTGTTTTCTACCTTTTGAAATTTGTACAGAGGCTGTAAAAGGTTTCTGTTAGGACAACATCACTCATCTTGGAACACTGCATGGTTTCAAAATGTCCAGTAGACTGCCATGTCTTCTATCATATCCACTTGGCTGATCATTGTTAATCATGGAACATACATATTTTCAATGTTAGGCAACATCAAAATGTGAATGAGACAATAGCTATGGTTTTGGGTTGGGAATTATGTTACATATTTCACCTTCAGTCGTGTTAGTATACAATGTCTAATTGATTACGCTAACATGGGCCCAGTTTTCCTCTACAAGAATGTAACTGAATAAAGCTAGTCCGCACTTTCTGTTTACAGCAGGTAATGTGAAAGGCATGACGAAATGCTGTTAGGTTTATCACAATATCTGGTGTTAGTTCAACAAATCCTTTGGGAATAGTCAAATTTACCAATTATTTCATGTCACAAGGCCTGGGTGCTTTCTTCTTAGAAAGACACTTGATTGGCTAGCCTGAGATCACGGTCTAAGGATGACTTATATTCACTGCTACACAGGGACAGCTGGCCACCCTTAGCCCGAGGACTTTGTGGACTCATTAATAATAATGCTTGTAAGGTGCTACCCCCTCACTCAATTCCTCTGCATGCGCGTTAGATTCTTCCCGAATACACATAAAGTACCTTAATTCCGAAAGATGAAATACCTGCATACATTTTGCCACAATCGCTACTTACCATTATCTCACCATTCTAAAGTAAATCTTAGGAAAGTAGAAAATATGGTCAGTCGGCACTTGAATGCTTTTTAAATCTGTATCAATGAGGCACGCATGCACAGCAATGGTTGACCTTTCCTTGACATCATATCTTAGAACTGACATCCATACTAAACAAATCTATGCCTTAATTAATTTGCATAAAGGTCAGTATTGATGTGCATACGCTGGGAGCAACAACCCAGACTAATTCGATCAAGATGTTGACAACGCACATGAGCATAAGTCAAAATGTGAATTATCTTGGATTTATTTGTCATAAAGGCTGCAGATCACAGACGAGACAGTTGGCTATTGATCACATCACCATTAAAACATTATGTTTACTATTTTTTTTTTTTTGATTGTTTTTTTTACGCCGAACTCAAGAATATTTCACTTATACAACGGCTGTCGGCATTGTGGTGGGAGGAAAGCGGGCAGAGCTTGGGGGAAACCCACTACAACATGCAGATTACAAAATCCTGTGTGGCGATTGTGAAGCGTATATGTTACGACTGGGATTTGAACAGCCAGAGGTATGTGGAGTGCTTCTTCGCGGTGCAGTCTGTTTTTCAGTCATCATTGTTTTATCATAAGTGGTCTTAAAAGGGGAATTTCGATGTCTGAGCAATCTCGATTCTCGGAGTCGAGCTTGTAACAAAGGACAAGGCTGTACGCCACTCACAACAACTTGTCTACGTGCAGTTCAAACTACAGCTCAACACTTTCTTTCAGGTGTAAGATATACCACTACACTAGAGGGGAGACAAACATAAGACACTGAAAACTGGGATAAAACAATGTCCTACCTGCATATTTACAAACGTGTTCCATGAACGGTTAATGTTTTCAACCGGAAGTCAAATATCTGTTACCGAGAGCATATGTCCGGGTTTTACTAAAAGGCCAACCTGTGCGCAAGTTATTGACCCACCACGAACACGGACTTAAATTAATGAAATGGTTAAAGAAGGCTAAGAGGGAAGGGTCGATATAGGTCAAGGAGTATCTACTCAACTGACCCAACGCACATCTGATCCAATGGTATATAGCCAACTGGTCCAATTGTTCAAATCATCTGGTTTTACACAGTAAACTTTCTTTTCAAAATAACGTGTATATAAGCTATTGCTACGTGACTTTTTTTTTTTTTTTTTTTTTTTTTTTTACGATTCACGCACTTTTCTACACATTAGGCCCTAAGCCATTTGACCGGCTGACCAGTGAATATTACCAGGACGTCAGGTCAAAATGAATGCTCTAAAACTTCTGTAACGGGTTTATATGTGATCATTTCACCCCCAGAAAATCTTCATGCCTTTCACGTTTTTGAAACAATATAACCACACTTCTTGCAAATAAACCTTTCAGAATGTCTTGCTAATGTTCCGATCGTTGGTAATCTGATTAATATGTGGCAAAGCAATTCCGGGCTCAGCACTGACACTGACTGTGAGAGTATATTCCCTTATTCTGATAGATAAAAACTGTCCTTTTTGTATAACTACTATGGAACTGAATGAAAAGTTTTATATAGGCCCATAACTTTCTTGTGAAATGCAACATATTTGCAGATGAGAAAGGAAAGCATTTGTAAAGACAGCTGAACATTTTCTAGAGTGTTTTAACCCTTTATTAAGTCGAAATATAAAAGTATTTTACAACTTGCAGACAATCATTACGTAAAGTGACATTTTAAAATGATGGTGATTCAAATTTTAGCGAACTTACATTGTTTGTGAATACAGTGAATATGTTATGTTATGTGCATGCAGGACACATTTAATGACTGATTATTTTTCTTTGATCTTTATTTTTTGTTGTTGTTGTTGTTAAATTTTACAGATTTTTAAATTTCAGGTTGTTGAACTTTTATTGACATCTGAAAAGACTTCCAGATATTAACAGCGTCAACAGGTCAACGTTTCTATACCACCCGGTCAGCCAATTTCTTGTTGATGTTGTTAAAATCGTGAGAGATAAATATATTTATCTGTGCAAACGCAGGGAGATTTTAACACAATGTGGTTCAAGCATAAACCATTGAAATGTTCGGAGGGTGCAACCGCAAGATGTAAAGTGGCTGAATTAAGTTTTAGACAATTCATTTCGACGCGACGTACTGGTAATGTTCGCTCGTCAGTCAGTCTCCCAAACATCGCGACAGAGCTCGAAGATATCTGGATATAGAATATAGAAAAATGCGTGGATCATTCCACCTATCGCTACATCAGATACAGGTTATCCTGTAAAATATATTTGATTCTGTAAGAAGTAAGCGTTTTTGGTGTAAAACCAAACGACTTGAACAATTGGACCAGTTGACTGTGTGCCCTTTGACCAGTTGTCTTGGGTCAGTTAGTCAGTAAGTAAAGTTCAACGGCTTGGTGGAACCAGTGTCCAGTTTGTCCAGGAATGAGTAACGCTTAACCCGGAGCGAGTTTGACGCCAAGGGCGGTCACGAATCAAGAATAAACATGGTGAAATATCACCAATGAACAAGAAGCGGGTATGCGGTTTTCATGACTTTCAAGATGGCGCATGAGAGACATTTAGGTTATTATACGATCCTAGTATATCATATATTGTATTTTATTTTGCTCTACAGACCAGTTTCAAATGCCTGTACTCGTAATAATCACGTCTGGTAAACCTACTCTTGATATTCACATAGGTATCAGTGAACAAACTGAAGCGCTGGCAAACATATAACACCTCTTCCAATCATCACACGCAATTTTGTGGTGGGAATCTGACAATTAAGCTATTATTTCTCAGCAAAAATGGCGCAACAGTAACCAAATATTTTTGGTCGCTAGTTTACTCGGACTGGTAGAAGCAATTGATCACAAATACAAATATTTAACAAGAGTTCAGTATCCTTGTGCTCTGTAAAAATGCTATTCCTATAATTTGTATCTATAGGGCCTATATGCCTATAGTATAGGGCCTACACTGTATCACGAAGCTGTCTTAGACTTAAAAGAAATTAATGCCCACTTTTAAACAAACCACATGTACGCATCGCTTAAAAGGCCATTTTGTTGACCCCAAATATGGCCTTAATTTTTTATTATCATTTTGTTTTCCAGTGATTAAAACCGAAATAAAGACTGAGGCGCTACCGTGGACTTGTTGGACAATAATTCGAACAGGTGGAAGTACAGTGACGGCACAGATTCTTTTTTGCTGCTAAACATCCTCTGATTGCTACATGTCTACCTTCTAGCGAGAATATATATATGTAGTACAACACCAGTGTTTGTATTTAATGTTTAAATGTAAGAGTTACAGGACCTCACGCAGCCAAAAAAAAAAAAAAAAGAATCTGTGACGTCTCAGTGCTTAAGTCTGTTCGATACGACCTAAAGAGTCCATCGTAGCACCTCAATTCCATTTTAATTACTGTGAAAGTATGCTAAAGAATAATGAAAACCACCTTTGGAATCAACACGAAACGGCCTTTTAGATGATGCGCATATAGTTTAAATGTGGACTGCTATTTTAAGTCGGATTTAATCTTAACTTCTGGTATTAATCCTAGACTTAAATCCTAATTTTCATCTTTGAGATGAAGCCCTTATAGGCTAGAAATAAAAATCGATAAAGCGAGTCACAAGTTTAGCACAATAAACTGTTTTCAAGTTAAGACTAAGTTTGGCTTAAGTCAGCTTCGTGATCCCGAGGCCTGTGAGAATTGGAAAATTGGTTATATGGCAACCTCGGAATAGTCCGACACATCGTCTTGTCTGGATTTATATGCCATAAATCCTCCAAAACTGAAAACGGCAAATGCAACAGAACTGACAGGGAGTTGTAACTCGGACAAAACATCATCACCTCTACATCTATATATTTTTTTAACAATGAAAACTGCACATGCATTTAGATTTGTGGACAGCAAGGTCACGTAGTCATGCACCTCAGATGTATGTACATAGTAGATGTGGGGAAATTGGTAATCGGGTTACCATGGCAACCGCAGAAATGAACAAATCTGACGCAAGATTCGTCGCCACTTGAGTCCTCTGAGTATTGTTTACATCCTCACTCTAAAATCTATATACGATACAGCACCCACGGAGTGCTCAGAGAAAACCACCGAAATTTGGCGAATATTCTAGATGGGGGTCTATCCTAGTCCAACAAACGAATTAGTTCAGCTTGGGTTCTAGGCAGTCTCGTAAGCTCCGACATTCTAAATTGCTGATGGGGCATCGCGACCACTTTTTGGCCAGAAAACGGACCACCATTTGAGTCCCAGTCTTATTTTGGGTTACTAGTACGTAGGCTCGGCAGGCAATAATCTGTTCAGGAACGAGGTGGAACGTTTCAGCAGCAGAACTCTTCTCCCAGCCTAGAAGGAAACAATGTTACATGTATACTTCATAAAACCGTGGAGACCGTTTTACGCGATTTTGGGGTGACATATTATAACAGAAAGCCAATGTTTCTAGCTCCGTTCGGTTTGAAGAAGACAATAGACAGTTGTGACGGTACATCTTATTTGAACCTGTATCTGTAGCAAAATGCCCAAGGTCTGCTCTCACACCGTCTACATGCAGGTATGACACAGGGTATGGTTTTAATTTTTTGAAATTGCGAATTATCTCTATTTCGAGAGTAACATACCAAAGTGCCCCGTGTATATAGCGTATACATATTTCGCCTTGTAGCATTAGGTAGATTCTGAGCGCAATGTGATAATGTCAGTCTACATCACAAGTTATAAGCCAGATAGCGTTTTCGAGATGCGCATACTTGAAGCAGTCCTAGAGCCCATCTATAGTCGCAAATGTCAAAAAGACACATGAAGTGGACGAAAGGGGCTGAATTGCGCGTGAATGACCGTGGTTACATTGTCCTTAAAATGGCCACGACGGACTGTTTATCCACCAGCGAAGGAATTCTGGTCATGTGCAGTGGAAACAGCTATCTGGTTTATTGATGCAAAAACTAGAGTGTCAAGGATATTCCATTAAACAACTTCTCTCGAAGTTTCCAAAACTTTACAATGAATATAGCACTCTTGCATGTGGGCAAAAATGGACCGATCGTTCAGGATCCCTGGCGATCTGCACGTGCCATAATTGTATTGAACTCCGCTTAGGGGACGTAGAAACATGGTGCATTTATGAATATAATTGCAATCAAATCGCAGCTGGGATACTTACATATGCATTTGACTTGGAAGTTATCCTAGGAATTGCCTGGAAAACCGACTATTTTCCATGCATCATTGATAACGGTTGAGCAAGGCAAGTTGTATTTACTACTTTTATGCATTATGTTTTACAAATTTTGGGGGGAACTGGTGCTATAGGTTTCATTGAAAATGGATCTTCCGGACAATAACTTGGAGCGTCCCTTCTAGGTTTAGGCGTGGTATAAGCAATGGTGCTATGGGGAGGGGGGCATAATTTGCTACTACAGTATTTATGCATTTACATGTACAACTAGAATAAAACCCTGGGGTAAATTGAATGAATGAATGATTATGGCTTAACGCCACATCGGCAATATCTCAGCCATATCGTGACGAGGGTAAATTGACAAGTGCTACTTCATGGTTACGTGTGACCATTTGCCAGTTGTCACACACTGTCGTCGCTGCTCTTGTTTTACTCTCTACCTTTATACTAATGTCGGATTAGACGCTGAATATAGATCTATTTAATATTTGATCTTAAGGGAGATGCTGGACGAGGGCTTTTGGTAAGGGAAGTTTCATTTTAAGTCATATTCGTAATTTTGCAGTGATGTCATGGCAGCTCTGGGCCAAGCCTTTGGTCACGTGACTAGACTACAGGAAGTGAAAACAATGCAACTTTTATTCAGGCGAGATAGGCCTTGAATAAGCTTTTGCCACAAAAAATGCAAAATAAAGCTTTTAAACTAGAAATTGTTCTGGAAAAGTAATCAGAATTTGTCTGCCATTCGAAGATGCCTAGATTCAGTGACCTGCAGTTCATTAAAGTTTAGAAATCGGCCTAAATCAGCACTTCGCCCATTTAGTCCGATGTGTTTAGCACGTCCGCTTCCTTGCGAAGCACCCAGATTCTCGATAGCACAGGTCGATGTCTCCACCTAGGGCTAAAACAGATTTTATACCACCTCTTGCGGACAAACTGCGAAAACTTTGACCTAACATATCGGCGATTTCTACATAAGCTAAACGAAAAGGTGCTACGAAACATGTCAGTGCTCCAAATGAACGGTAGTGTACTGCCCGATGGCTGGTTGAATACATTTGGCGTCGTTTCCTTCAGCTGAAAAACAGTTGTCCGAAAATGGCAAGTACAGGGTCTAAAACAACTCCAATTGGTGCTGTAGACAAAGAAGAGTGGCCTTCATGCCCAACTATTCTTACAATAATGCTTAGGAGGGCTAATTTCTGCCTGGAATTCAAAACCTATTTACATGGATAAAATAACCCATGGAGGTTTGGACAACCAACGTGAAGAATCTTAAGAGCCAAACGAAACAGAATCGTGTTAGTCTGGGTTATTTCTATTTTAATGAACATGACCGCCGAAGTCTGGACAGAACTATCCGCTGGTCACCACCATTTTCCTCTTGTGGTTCTGCGGCTTGTTATGTTCTTATTAAGTGCTTAATCTGTGGTTGACGTTGTCGAGTCAAACGGAATTAGCCGATTTTATGGAAACGTTACCTTGAATAATGTATTATGAACGGAGACGGTGTATAGGTATATGCTTAGAACCGTTTACCCACCAGAAATACACACTCGTCGATGCCTGCAAACACGCCTTTACCCTCATACTTAAATTCAGAAACCGGCGCTTCTGCTAGACATTCGAAACCCAGCTTGTACAAAGCTCTCTTAGACACCCGATTGACAGCTGTGACAGTCACACAGTTGATTCCATGTTCCTTTCCAATTTTTGCCACATTCAGGACGATGTTTTTGATAATACCCTTCCCGGCATGTTTATTATGAACCGTTCCGTATCGCATTTTTAAGATCACATCAACCTTGTATTTTTCAAAAACGTTAACACGTGACGAAACGGTATTTGCAACAAACTCTGTGTGAAAAATATCCAAAACTTTTTCTTTCTCAGATGTAGATTGCAATGGCGTTGGTGGCTTCTGATCGGAGCGTGACTGTCTACTTTGAAGACTGACGCCAGCTACGTCACCAGATGAGGCCATTGCAATCACAGAAAGTGGGGGGTGAGGTTCTTGAGAAAAGCTGATCGACCGTAAGCTTACAGTCCATCTTCGGATCCACGTCCAATACTCGACACACCGGGTTTGTGGTGAAAAAGTGATCATAAAGAAACCGGCGGACTAGGGGCTTGTCCTCCTCTGTCATGGATCGGTATTCGATTTCGCAGAAATCGCGTCTAGAAAAATCAAGATGACGTTATTATCAGCCGTTGTGCCTGTTTTGCCAAACATGTGTTGGAAATATAGCACAGCTAGCTGGTCGCCTACTTTCGTTACCGTAACTCCCAGCATCGATCCCATAGAAGTCCAAGCCTCAACAAATAAGAACTCGAACCCTGCCTTACATTTGATATGAGTCGATTCCTTAAGTCAACCGGAATGTAACATGCCAAAGCCAGTAAACCATCCGTCAAGAGTAATTCAGCCCTTTAAACTTTTGAATTGAACTTTTCGAGCCAAAGTCCGCCATGTCTTGAAATCCAACTTCTGGCAGGCGATTACACGTCACCGGGGTAAAATTGGCACAATTTTATCCCACCATACACATACTCTTTCCAGCGCATGGGTGTGTGAAGCGGCTCAAACCAAATATAAGGTTGTGTCACAGTCGAGCTGTTATTTGTAGTGAAATGTCACCGTGGACTTCCATGGGACCGATGCTTTGCGCTACTGTAACGTACGTAGTGGACGACCTGCTAGCTGTGCTGTTGGAAATACGAAGTACATTAAGGAACCGAACTGAATATATTAAATCATACAATTGCTTTATCATGTTAGACCCTAGTCCCATGCATCTACGACCATAAAAGACATAAGAAACTGAAAGTAACCCCGTTGGGAATGCAATAGACATTCTCATCTCGATTTACTTGAGAAAGTTACAAATAAGGAAATCAGCATATCTGACAACAAAGGGGCTTAAATTCAATTTCGGATGAAAAACATTTTTTTGCAGTTTGAATCCTTGAAGTCCTGATATAGGGACGAAGAAAGCTGTTCCCCCGAGCAGCATGCACGTGTGCAGCCGCACGTGTATGGCTATACTGATTTGACGATGTGCTGACGTAGGCCTTCATACAAAGCTCGCTACGGTAGTACTTTGTTAAATCAACCCGTTACGTGGCTTTATTGTAGTGATTAGCGCGGTTTATTGTAGTGATTAGCGCTTATATCCACACTGTGTAAGTTTTTGCTTGGACTGACAGGGAGGTCGTGAGCTCGCGTTGGGGAAATGAACTCTGTGTTTTTTGTGTTAATTAATTAAAAACTTATGCAGATAAATTACTTCACTTTTAGGTCGATCACAAAAGCTCATGTAGCCTGTGTCTACAATAAATACACGTGAGCAAAGTCACAATGAGTCAAAATATGGTGTTGCCTGTCCTCGAAACCACTGGTTTGTCTGGTGACTCAGTTTTCAGTCTGCACTAGGCCGAAAATCAGCGTAAACACACTCCGTTACATCCATGGGCCAAAACTCCGCCTTGCAGCCTCACCTCTTTTCCTGTGCACGGCCAGTTTTGAGCCTGCAGTTCGTGTATAGCTGGAATCATAAGGAGGTTAGCATTTTACGTGAAATAAATTCTACTCTCACCCAGGTTTTAGAGCAATATTGTCGACCTAGACATGGATTTCAACACAAACAAGTCTCTAGGCTTACTAGTATAGGCTACTCGCGTGGTTTCATCTAACTTTCATAACGTTGGGCCGTACAGTACCTGCTGGGCTTGCGTGGAGCGAGCGGACGCTTGATTGTCCCACAGCCTTCCTGGAACAACCGGTTAAGATTTCTGGACGAGCTGAGGACCTTTGCCATGTTCAATTTGTGTAGGCTGATGAATTAGACGTTGTATATGCTGCTTATACAACGTCTAACAGTGGTCCATTTACAAATGTTGTTGCTTATAAAGGTGAAGCGCTGATAAGTCGTAGGTGAATATGTAGAGTCACTCATGCACTGAGCGAAGCGCAGCTCTTTGTAACACTATACACGTTATATTGGGGCCTACTATACCGGAACTGTAAATGACCTATTATTTTGTCCAAAATGTGCATCTTTAGAAGCAAATAAATGTCATAAATTCTGGTGATGAAACTTTTTCCAGTAGAATATCACCCAACCTTCCAAACAAACCTCAAAACAACGTTATAAAATCAACAGAACTCATCAGGCAAAATGAGTAGCTGGCCGAAAATATTGTCATTTAGGGCAGGCATAGCTTAAACGCCAGAATGTCACGCCTGTGAACCATTCGAAGTCCGGTTGGTGAACGTGTTTGCTCACGTAATGATGGAGATTAGATACATCGGAACCGTGCTCTTCTTGTACACTGGCTCTCTTTATGTCATGTCTGTTGTCACATTGGCTAGCCAAGTAATCACATGACCCTTCCACTACACTACTGCATTTTTCTCCTTAGGTTGGACGCTTTGCATCCGTTACAATTTCAGATCCATAACGCCAACTGTTAAGTCATAATAAAACTGCAAATTCTGTCTCTCTCGGAACACACCACGATCTAGGGCTCGTTAAATTTTATATTAGGACTTATGCTCAGTTATGTCATCAACTTTCGCAGCTGATATTGCAAAGAAATGTGAAATACTTCTTGTGTTTAAAAGGATTAGATGTCGCTATCATTAGATGTCGCTCCAAAGAATGAACAACTTGGTACAACAGAGTGTACATCCTAGGATAGAATTTAGACAGTTGTACCCATAATGCTTTGCGTCATCAAACATGGCGCCTTCGTGCATCACCAAGGTCAAGGTGGAGTTAGCTCGAGATTATTGTGACTTAACAGTGAGTGTTAGGGGTCATAAACTGTAGCGGATGCAAAGCGTCCAACCTAAAGAGAACAATGCAACAAAGAAGCAAAGCCAAACTGATCGGGTGAAAGTTGGACGGTAGCTGGCCGAGTTCGCACCATTAGTATTCAGTGGGACCTTCCCATGCCGTTGTAGCAAGGTGGTGGGGCCATGTGATTACTTGGCAACACGTTGACATGAGAAAGAAACCTATTGATTTTCAGCGACCTTGACCTTTTCTCATCAAGGCCATTAGGTCACTTAAATGAATAAAATGAATGAAATCATAAAAGGCTTGAAACGCTTTGTATCTTGAACACACTGGAACATGTCTTTCTTATGGATATACAACTTCTTGGTTTGTTATCACGACGTTTCGATGTAAATACTAACATCGTTATCAAGTTAAAACAAGGTATCTTGAACAGTTTGTCCCAATTTTACCACGCTTATAACCACACCTCCACTCCGGCATGATTATTTATTTATTTATTTATTTGAACGGTGTTTTACGCCATACCATACTCAAGCATATTTCAGTTATATGACCAGCCGGCTTTTTGGTGGGAGGAAACCAGGCAGAGCCCTGGGGAAACACACGACCTTCCGCAGGGTACTGGTGGACCTTCTCACTTACGACCGGAGAGGAAGCCAGTGTGAGCCAGCATGATTAAGCCTATTAATTTTCGGTGACCTTGCCCGTTTCAAGGTCATTACGGTCATTTAAGTTAAAGTTTATGAATGGACGGTATAATACATACGATATCTTGGAATTTGTATCTATTTGTTACATTGTAGGCCTGCATGTGCTTAAGGCCGATGGGTTTCAAGTGCATTGCATGTTATTTAATTTTTTTTAATAAATATGTCTTTGTTAAGAGATATTTGTTAAGTTCGCACAATATATCAATTATCTCTTGCTTTTGAGATATATATTTAGTCGTGGGCACGAGACCTTTACCACTCTTGAGATAAATGACGAATGAAAACAGTGTAGGCATACGATCACAAACAAGCAGTTTAATACCACGTCCAGCTGTCGGTAGGGAGTGCTAAAAGGGACACTGTAAAATAAAAACTGAAGTAGAAAAATAAGAAAAAAACCCAATTTTTAGGCTTTTTAATAAGTTTCCTTTAGGCTTTTTAATAAGTTGTGGTCTTGAGATTTTTGTTGAGTTGTTTGCACGCTATATTAATTATATCATCCTCTCAAGATCTTTGCTACGTCGTGCCCTTGAGATAACTGACCGATGAAAACGTTGTTGGCCTACGATCACAACCCGGGTCCAGCTGTCGGCAAGAATGCACGCATAAACCTGATTGTTTTTGTTGGTCATTTATCTATGCTTGGGTTTTTATGTCATATTTAACAATTTCTCAATTATCTGACGAAGAGGAGTCCTTAGAATGAAAATCTACATATGCCTATTGTGTCTTCTTGTGGAGGGGCAAATCAATGCCACCAAAGGTCTGCCGCCGCTGGGACATCATGTGAAAGACACAAGACCTGTCACCTCTCCCAGTCACATTATATTGACAATGGGCTGACCAGTTCTGTGTTCTTCCTGTAACCTGTTAGTGCCGAGCGCCAAGCAAGGCAGCAACAAGTACCATTTGTAAATTCTTTGGTATGATGCGACCATGAAGTGATCCCGGATCTCCCGACTTCGAGGTGGACGCTCTAACCACTAGGCAACCGAAGCGGTCTCCAGCTGGAAAGGCCCAGACTGAGCCAGCAAGTAAGGCGTCGTACCACTAATCCAGCAAGTAAGGCGTCGTACCACTAATCCAGCAAGTAGCAAGTAAGGCGTCGTACCACTAATCCAGCAAGTAAGGCGTCGTACCAATGAACCAGCAAGTAAGGCCTTGTACTACTGAGACAGCAACTAAGGCTTCGTACCACTGAGCCCGCAAGTACGGCTTCATTCCACTGAGCCAACAAGTAAAGCCTCGTAACACTGAGCCAGCCAATAAGACCTCGTAACACTGAGCCAGCAAGTAAGTAATTGTACCACTAAGCCAGCAAGTAAGGCCTTGTACCACTGAGCCAGCCAGTAAGGCCTCGTCACACTGAGCCCACAAGTAAGACGTTGTACTACTGAGCCAGCAAGCAAGGCTTCATTCCACTGAGCCAGCAAGTAAGGCCTCGTAACACTGAGCCAGTAAGTAAGGCCTTGTACTACTAAGGCATCGTAGCACTGAGCCTGCAAGTAAGGCCTTGTACCACTAAGCCAGAAAGTAAGGCTTCATACCTCTTAGCAAGCAAGGCCTTACAACACTCAGCCTGTACGTTAAGCCTCAGGCCTGTGAGCTGGCTGGAAAGGCATTAAATGAGCCAACAGGTAAGGCACCGCACCACTGTGTCAGCAAGTAAAGCACTACATAACTAAGCCAGCAAAGAAAGAAATCAATGATTACATCAAAATGTGATGCTGACATTGTGAACAATGAAGTGAAGACAGATTCATGGTTAACTGACATTTGTTTTATTACAGGATAAGGAAATCAAGCACAGTTGAGAAGTGTATTCGTATCTGATTTACAATATACAATAGTTACAACATTTTCACATTTTTACAGTTATAAATGATTTTTTTCATATTTTACACCGAATCTTGCTGTGCAAGTTGGTTTTAAAGTCTCGATATTTTCCTTTCTTTCTGTACATAATTGCACAATATCTTGTATTGTACATAAAGTGGACTTTTTTCTCTCTTAAAACATTTCCATTCATCCTCGACATCAATCCACTGCTCTGTTTTACATATCCTGATGGACGCGTATGTCCTGTGCTCAAAAGCAGGGTTATAAAACCTCTTGATAATCTGCCTTTGATAATATCAAATGATTTGAAAATTTTGTTTACAGCTTGTCCATCTAAACATGTCACACATAAAATAAACACAATGCACCAATATGACCCGAATGTGACTATGACACATTACTTTTGGCAACATTTACACCATACATTGGAGAACTTCTGGAGAGCCTTCTGTAATGTCAACTGCTATAGCACATTCTCTCTCCAGATGGCACACTTTTTAATATTCACTTTTCTGCCCAAAAGTCCCACCCACGGATAAGTTTAGGTATAAACGGGCACAAAGTCATTCACAAAAAATCAATTCTTTTCTTCCATCAGTTTCTGGCTATGTAGGTTCCTTGATGTTAAGGCAGTGAAGGAAGATGGTGACAATGACAACAGGGATGAAAAATGACAGCATTACCATGGAGGCTGCATGGGTTGAGGGTTTTGAAGATATGACATCACCACAGCGGATATTGACAACCTACAGGAAGAAAAAATGCCAATAAAAAACAATCCATCATGCTAAGAGATGGTTTTTTGTTCAGGGCTTGACATGCATTTCACTTATATCACTAAGATATCTCCTTGTTGTGGTTGGTATTGTCCATCTTTTGATATTTTTACAGTATTGCCTCACTGTAAAACTGACACCAGATATGCCTCCCCCCACCCCCCACCAAAATTGTCAAAACGTAAGTGCACTATTTTTGCATAACAAAACAACTTGGGAAACATGAACACAAGTGCATGTTTATACATAAATTTTAATTTTAACGTTTTGGTGCATATTTTCTCCTTTCTTGTTCCACACAACACAGGGCACTAACCAGATAATATAATAACATCAACGCAAGAGCATACTGAAAAGGTCAGCATTTCCCTTGTAAATTCCGCCTTTCTTTTGCATAGCTTGTCTTGAGTTCAGTTATTTCCCATGACATGGGCATTTCTGATTTCAGGTTCTAACATGATCTGTACTTGACACTGAGAAGTATACATTACTCACATAAAGCTGCTAAGCATCTGTTTAGTATCTTCTGATGTCCTTGAATTGGCAAAGCTTATGAAAGAGCAGTATACAGCTGCCCAGGCACACCACTTCAACTGAAAACAGATAAATAATGATAAATGTACCTGTTCACATATGATTACCACGAGTGGTTGCCTTTGTACAGAGATATGAAAAACTATGCTCATTCTCTCAGCAAATTTGGTCATGGAAAAGAAAAAGGCATTCATACACGAAAAATATAAACATTACAAAAAAGACGATGAATAACATTTCCTACACAATGAGTCCAACCAGCAAACTTAGTGCTTTTTTTTTTCACATATTACCTAGTGAAAAGAAAAGAAAATAATGGTTTGAAACAAGTCCCTATTTATATAACAGCTGTTAACAGTGATTACTATTGGGTCATTTTGGCATCAAGTAATTTACTTGAAATGATAGTTCAAGTTGATAATCAATGTCACAAGAAACATCAGGACTCAACATCAGGAAATTAACAGCATTCCGTCTGCTACAGTAATAGTGACACTGGGACAGTCACATGCCTAAGTTTGTACAGTTCAGTTCTATATTAATATCAATGGAGCAAACAGTTCTACTGACAGGTAAAAGAGGTCTGTTTTAGGGACAGCCAGCTGCCAAAATCTAATTTGGAGCCCAGAACATTGCAGTGGCATAGTTCATTTTATTGCAAATTATATCATGTCAATAAAGAGAGTTGCAACAATACCCATGGCTACTATACTAAGGTCATCAGTCGGTGTATGTACACAACTCTTGCAGTGCATCCAATCACAAGGTCTGTCATTATTGTGGAGGAAAATTCCCTTACCTTCATCATGAGCCCACACATACTGAAGATCATGCCAAGAAGATTCATGTAATCTGGGGTAGGGTCCTCCAGTGGTCCTCCTGATGGTGCAGGCTTATACCTGAAACAAGGGAGGCAATTCAATCAAGCGGGAAGGCTGCACCTCTCAGCAAGCTTAGGGTCTATCAAGACATCTTTTTTGAATAGACAATGATTCAGCGTATAAAAATTATAAGGACAGGTTTGAGGTCTCAAGGTATGTGAAATTTTAATGCTGGACTCTAATACAAATAGGAGTCTGACAGTACACAATGGTACAGGCTGTTGTTAAGGCTAGGTTCCTGTTTGTGTGTTGTTTTTCACTCATCAGTTTATTCATGTTTCCCTAAATCAGCCCAGGTGAACAAAGACTGTGCAAATGGAGGATGCCTTTTTCAAATGTTGTGAACACCACAAAAGTATGGGATACGTATTGACGTCAGGATATGGACTCAACATGCTGTATCATGAAAGTTCAAATGCAGGGAATTTCACAAAAAGCTAACCGACATAATTGAATATAAACACTGCCAATATGACAGCACAGAAAACATGTAGCTGTATCAATTCTTTATGTATTTCATTGGGGTTTTACAGCGTACTAAAAAGTATTTCACTTATACAACGGCAGCCTGCATTATGGTGGGAAGAAACCGCTCAAACGTGACTGTATCATGTGACTATAATAAGATCGTGTACTTTTTGAATCGATGAAACCTCAGTAAAAGCATCTGACTGTCAGAAGAAAATAACATCAAAAGGCACGTGCAAAGCCACACATAAATACAACGTTCATCTTTACAGTTACTCTCGTTAGCACTGGCTAGAATTGTAAAGCGAAAGTTTTGTGAAGAATGAGATAGGCATGTATCCATGGCTCTACACCATAGCTCCACAAGTGAAGGTGACACCAGATTTAATTTATTTATTTGTTTGATTGGTGTTTTACACCATACTCAAGAATATTTCACTTATATGATGGCGACAAGCATTTTGGTGGGAGGAAACTGGTCACAGCTGGGGGGAAACACATGACCAGACAACAGATTTAACAATGTACTACTCTACCACTCTGATCATCTTGACTCACTCAGTGAGAATGAGCTCGCAGAGCCACCCCAAATGTGATAAGATCTTACACAAAACCCTGACCTGGAATACATAAATGCATCGATTAACAAATAAATCACATCTGCATACAGTTTTATGTTCCAATCAACACAGTAAATCTGCAGTTTTTGGATGAAAGTGTTTTTGCTTATGAGTAATTCCAACAGGTTTATACTCAATCTGTGAAATCTGGTGACTTTTCGAGTCAATCACTGGGTAAAGTGACGATGGGAAGAGAAGTGAGAAATGGCTATCAACCAGACAAAGTGAAGGCATCTTGTGTGCCGAAATTGATTTGATACATATTGCCATAGGGTGCATGTGCGTTTGTTATGAGGGGTACCTTTAAGTGTTCTTTGCTTGCAGAAACCAGTTTTTCACAGGCTGGAACAAAATAACACCGATTAAAACCTAATGTTCTGCAGCCGATAGTCACAGATCTGTTGTTCCTGTTCTAGCTCATGAAGACGTGACAAAAATCAGGTCAAAATTAAAAACTGATATGCCACATAAGTAGAATAGTGCATTTACTATGTAACACACAGTTCATTTAAATACTGCAAAATTTGGCGAAGTGATGAAAAGAAACTGAGGCTGATGCCAAGACACAGTAGATTTCTACATTTTCAAGGCCGTAGAAAACAAATGGCATTTCGAGGCTAGTGAAATTGCTTCACATCTAGAAGGATAGGCTGACCTCCATGATGGATCTAAATACACCAAAACCACTATTTTTGAAGGAGGTAACTTTCACAGACAGTGGCTAAGGGCATAGATCATTATCACTTTGATCTTGATCAGATCGGATATTCTGTAACCCAGGACCCATTAGAAATTAAATTGTACAAACTCAATATTAAGTCTTAGCACTGTTGTAGTAGCACGATGCAAGAGATAGTGGCATTTTCGGTGATGATACCAGTATATTTTTAGAGTATTA
Source organism: Acanthopleura granulata (assembly GCA_016165875.1). Classification (NCBI taxonomy): domain Eukaryota; kingdom Metazoa; phylum Mollusca; class Polyplacophora; order Chitonida; family Chitonidae; genus Acanthopleura; species Acanthopleura granulata. The sequence continues at coordinate 3,884,199 of JABBOT010000007.1, read as the reverse complement.
TGAAATAAAATTTGGAAGAGAGGTTGAGAGTGTTTACCTGGCTGAAAGCTGTAATGTAATCAGTTATTACAGCAGAAAAGACGACGTGGTAGGCAATTCACCTGTCCAGAGAGTGATTGAGCCCCTGGTCTCAGTTGCAGGTCGCGGTGGACCAGGTAGGTTGGATATGTTACCTGTTGTTCAATATCACTAGTCAACGTGGCTCAGTACTGCTCCGCACACCAGAGCATCATTTAATCAGTTGCGCCACATTTGTGTAGCTAAGCTACACTGTAGTTCAATTCAATTAAATAAGGAGGTTCATTTAAACAATTTCTGATTGGTAGGTAAATATTTGAAGTTGTTGAAAAAGGCTTCTGTGTTTAATTTAACTGGCTCTATCTACTAGCATGACTAGGTTAGCAGGCAGTCGTAGACTATTTTTGTGTTTTTTCAATTTTACATTTCTTACAAAATATTTATTTATTAATTTATCTGACTGGTGTTTTACGCCGTACTCAAGAATATTTTACTTATATGACGGCGGCCAGCATTGTGGTAGGAGGAAACTGAGCAAAGCCCAGGCGAAACCCACGACCATCCACAGGTTGCTGGCAGACCTTCCCACATACGGCCGGAGATGAAGCCAGCATGAACTGGACTTGAACTCACAGTGATTGCATTGGTGTTACAAAATCAGCCGAATCAGCATTGCAGAAGTCTCGAAATAACGCTCGTTTTGGACGAGACACGGTGGGTGCTCTCGCGCTCAACAACAACATTGTTAACCTGCGTGAAATCACGTTAGTTCGCAAGAGCACCCACCCTGTCTCGCCAAAACCAGCGTGATCTCTCTACACAGCTACAATTCCAATTCAGCTTATTAAGTGTTGATGTGGGAAGGAGAGAGGTTACGACGTGGACTTGACCAGCTAGAAGTATGTGGATTGCTTTTTTGAGGCGCAATCAGTTAGGGTTTTGTGGCAAAGAGTCTCGGACGTGGAATTTGAACGTCGCTGGCGACCGCCTCATTTATAATTCAAATCCCTACGCAATCTAGATCTAGGCCTTCACGTCTAGAGATCCACACATGACTACAACAACAACACAAGTGAAAAAAACGTTCCATTTTCTTCTTTCCACCGGCGAACGAGTCTCTTCTGATGCGAATAGTTATTTACCTGACGACTTTGTTTGGCCTCCTGGGATCGGACGCATTATTTATCACATTCGACATCACGGAATCTTGCTTCTGGACACCACTCGTTTATGAAGACGGCAGTCGCCGAGTGGGCATATGTCGCATGTGGGAACTCGCAAAACTTGAAGACATTTATAATAAACGAAAATCGGAATACATTGCATATTTATAACATATTCATTTCAGTCATGTGTACAAGACTAATATTGTCCCTTTTTCTGTTCTGTTGAAAGTAAGTTGGGTTTGATACACGTAAATGAGCACAATATTGACAAAATATAATCGAGTTTTTAACCAAACTGAAACACATCGGCTCACACTAAAAATAAGTAAAATCTAAGCCAATGATACTGTAATGTACCAATACTAAGCGTTCAGCAACATTTATAATCATACCTCTTGTATGGTGTTAATAATGGAAAATCCTGAGTTTATTTTCATCAGAGTGGAATTGAATTGACCTCCGAATCACTGTTTGATTAAGATTTTGCAGCAACTCAGTGCATTAGGGCGACATTGACAACCAAGATGGCAGAGGTAACAGTTGACGGCGATGAGAAGGAAGAGGTACACGAACGTTGGCAGGACATGACGGCTTGTTAATATTTATGTTCCTTCTCAGTCACACATTCTTTCACATATTATTAACACCTAGGAAGCAAATGAATATTGAGAACAGTCCAAGTGATATGACTGGTCTACATAGATGAAAATCGGGCGACATTTGTCCCGGCGTTGCTTTGAGGCGTTGGTCTGTTGATCGATTGATCTTTCTGCGCGACATTATAAATTCATTAGCAGGTGTAAACCTGTGGTGTGAAAACAATAATATCTCACCTGCTGCAGATATCTCGATTACTAACGACTTCAGACCCATTTTATCATATAATCAGGTTTATTTCGTGTATGTGTATGTTATTAATAGTTAGGTGAGGCACAATAACTTTTTTGTGGCGATTTGATAGAGGATCCTTTATAATATTTCAAGTTTTTCTTTTAAACAGGTGTATGAAGATGCAGCAGAAACAGTGCAAATGTAAGTACCTGTATCCATTGATGAATATGTTCATCCTTTTTAAGTTGCTTTTAATGTATACGGTATTAAAGGCCACATGCTGTAGTACATGACCTGCCAACATACATATATTCATGCGTGATGAAGTCATGTAACACTTTCCCTTATCAACTTACACCTCGTCACAACATGCAATTCAGTATACATGTGCAGTAACACAGCCACAAATGTGTCAAATGTGTCTGCCAGTTTCTTCACCACCTTAATGTCATACTCATCTGCACATACTTCCCAAAGTTCTGGTGAGGCTTACAGATTTTGTATCTTCTTGACTTGTAGGCTTAGTTTAATATCATTGATTACAAGTATTCAATGAAAGCCATGATGTACTTGTTCAGCTTAAATGTTCAACATCCAGCATCCAGCGACATCCATTCCTATGTTACACAGTGTTACACTCAACCCGTACTTGGCTAACAACCCTCACAGTATTCACCATTTTCAACTTTTTCTGGCAGATTTGTCCGTAAAGCAGCGACTTCGTGTCACAAAGTGACATCGCTGTGTTCTTGTAACGACATAACTCCACTACCTATAATTCTGACTGCCATAATATAAAGTAAAATTCTTTCCATCTAATATAGAACAACAATCAAGTAAAAGACAGTAAAATACTTTATTCATGTTCCATGTAAATAAATCTAATACAGTTTTGAACAACTCAGCATAGACAAATAATTGACTGTCCACAATTTACCATGTTTACAGCATAACTTGTTCACCTTTATTACCAGATAGTTTTCTTTCTTTAATCCTTGGCAATAATTTTGCACCAACCGGAAGAGTTTTAAGGAAAAGCACACATATTCATGTACCTGTAAGCATGCATGCTTAATCAGAGCTCAACTGAGATACATACATTATTCGATTAACGACAACATGTAAAGTAGCATGGCATATGATTTGGATACTGATTTTATTCATCTGCCTGCAACATTCCTTGAATGTGTCTTTCCATCGTCACGCTTCTCTTTGCATGAACCTTTTCCAGTTTTTTACTTCATATATCTTCCAAGTTCTTTTGTGGATGGATAGATTCACCACATCTGATGTCTCACCACCTCTGTCATTCCATTCCCAATGAAAGCAGTTGTGATGTCATTATTGTGATGTGATTATACATTTGTAACCATTTTGTGGAACATTCATCTTTTGTTGACCTATGTGCAACAGCACTGATTATGATTGGTGAAATGCCTGTTCTTGATTGACAGTTTGGAAAGGTCTATTGTATTAAGCATTCTTTTGGAAACTGATCTTGCAGTTATTGACCCAGAATGTCCATTCTTGTCCATAGCCAGTTTGCAATTGTACTGTTTGAACGCCTAGATTCAGATAGGCTTCAAAGTGTCCATGAATGAGATTGACTTGCACAAGTGTAGCCACCTTCTAAATCCATTTCTGCAGCCATGTATTAACCTGACAGTACTTTTCTATTATTCGTTCATCCTAGCCATCTCCTTTTTATTTCTGACCTCTATCTCTAATGCTTAATGAAAATCTTGAACTGGTATATCA